>BMAU01015320.1:597500-1068308 GCA_019973935.1 Trichonephila clavipes | reverse complement strand
AAAAATGACACCGAAGACCATAGTTCCCTGCTCTCGGCTGTTTATAATGAACGTAAATGGTGGTATCAGATATTAGTAGATATACATTGTTGTAATTAGTATGTAGAACATTTGGATTATGTAGGTTAAATATCATGATATTATTGTATATTATTAGTTAGTTCCTATTAGCTATGGATATTGTTAGTTATTATTAACATCCTTTAATTTTTATCTGTTTTATCATTTTACGTGTTGAATTGAAATATATTATCTACGAAAGCTGTATGAAATGTCATTCAAATAATGCCTCATTTTTATACATTTCTCTTTTTTGTTCTTTGTTTGATCTCTTTTAAAATGTAATATTTAATTCTAATCCTTCTGAATCGTTCTAGTTTAATAAGTATTTACCACATTAGTTCAAGGAAATAACTTATCGTTTTTAGAATGAATTACTCCATCTAAAATTCAGAAGTATTCAATTTAGAGTTATTTTTTATTAAAAAACTTATCATTTAAGTTTTCATGCAAACAGCAAAACATTTCCAAACACTCATTTATGTAATTATTTTCACAGAATAAATTATGTTCACCTTAATCTGGAGTCTTCTTTGAAAATAAACTCTATACTTGTTATTGGAGGTACAAAGGGAAAACATATGAAAAATAATGTTTTTATTTGTGTTCTCTTTCCTTAAATGTTCACGTCAATAACTTGAAAATAGAATTTAAAAAAAGCAAAAAGGCGTGTGTTTATATTTCTATCTAATGGTTACAATATACTTACTCGAACCTTAGCAGTAAAATAAGAATTTCATTTTCCGAACATTCACTATATACATATATATATATATATATATATATATATATATATATATATATATATATATATATATATTCCACCAAATGTATTTAATCAAAAACCTTTCAGCTCCTTTTGATGTTTAAGGAAAAGCAAAACACAATATTGTAATTAAAGAGCATTATTAATTAGGAAAATAATTTCTTTGGATTCATTCGGAAGATCTATGAATTACTTAACTTTTATATTTGTAATGATAATTCATGAAAAAAGAGATGAAATGATGTGTCTGTGTGATAAAACAAATTAAAAATCGTTTCTTTAGAATAAAGAAAAAAAATAAATTCTATATACCTTAAAATTGAAACACATTTAAGGTTGACAAAAATCTTTTTTTACATAAAGTTAAACAAATTCACATCTATTTAGTACAGTTTCAAAACAATGCTAAGCATTTAACAATGCATGTGAGTATTAAGTGATAATCTGTTAGTGTTAATAGATTCTTTTCATTTCATTCTTTTCATTCATCGTCAAAGAATTATATTTTAAAAACCAAAATAATATTCTGGCATATTTATTTACGAGTTTATTATTAGGAGATTACTCTAGTGTTTACAGATTTTCTATCATTAAAATAAAGTTTAAAAAACTTATCCTATAATTAATAATTTGCTATTGGATTGGCTTATATCAGCGTTTCTCAAACTGAGATGTGCGCTTTTCTAGGGAACGTGATAGCCCTACAAGGGAGAAGGAGGAGATAATTTTCAAAAGTCGAAATCACAAAAGATTATTTAAACAAAAATTATTCATTTACTGAAATGAAACAAACAAAATACATTCTAACATGATAAAATATGTACATATTTGCATTTATATGTGCTTATATGTCACTTATAAATGCATCAGTACTGTGCAATGTATTTTATAATTAATTTAAAAATACTAGGTTAAGAACATGTTTAACAGTTATCAGTGACCCCATGGACATGTCATACATAAAATATTTAAGAAAATCAACACTTATCTTGATAAAAGTTACGGGATTCGCTCTCCAGTGTCAACGTTTTTCACGCAGATGTGCGTATGTGATGTATTTGGGGAATGTGGATGAAAAAATAAATACATATAAAACCTTCTATGAAATAAGTGAATACTTTGCGAACACTGTCAAGGTCCCTTTATTACATTCCAAAGCCTTTGAATTCATTTTACGGATAGCAGTGCTCAGAGAAGATCTTATCTAGGAAAGACGTACATATAAGCCCGGGGCATTTAACTCTTTTACTGAGTGAGACGTTTATATACTACACTTATATATGGCACTTATGAGGTTAAAGTCGTATTGTAGCTTCAGTGCCAAAGTAAAGCACTATTGAATGCAATATATTGTTATTGTATGGAGAGGGGATGGATGAAAATTATGATTGAATACTGGGTTGCAAATGTTGAAAGTTTGAGAAGCACTAGCTTACATATTATCAACCAGATCATTTTAGAAGATTAATATATATATATATATATATATATATATATATATATATATATATATATATATATATATATATTGGGAAACGTTTTGGGCAATAGCTCCTTGACATTTAACAAGATTATTTTAAGAAAAATTGAATAAATGTAGTTGTTTGATAAAAATGTGAATGAATAATAACAATTTATGCGTAAAATTAAATTAATAATTATGTGAAAAACAATAAATGATGCTATTTCAGTCTACACGAAACATATTTTAAGTTTATTACATTTTAAGAGGTAAAACAACGCAATAGAAATGAAGATATATTTTTTAAAAGAATGAACTTTTTTCAATTAATTTGCACTTATTTTTACTTGGTGTTTTTTATAGAAAAATTAGACGGGTTTCTATTGTACCAAAAATTATATTCAAAAGAGGAATACTATCGAATAATGAATCTCTCAAATTTCAAGATCTTGTGTTTTTAAAAAAATTCAAATACTCATACTTATATATGAAAAATAAAACGTTATTTCTTTTCGCTTAGCATAAGAAAATATTCAGAACCCTTGTTGATAAAATACATTTTTAAAACAATATGAATTTTATTTTAATTAGCTATTTACCCCTTTCTTTGTTTCCTGCAGAAAAATAATAAATGTGTTTAATCCAAAACACAATGTGTACTTGGGTAATTGTTTGTATGTGAATTTCGGAATTCCTCCAATATACTTCTGCGTTTAATCTAGTGTATACAATTGCAAAATGTTAATTTGTTTTTTAATAAAAAGTGCTCCAATAACGATTAGAAGATTTATTTTTTATATTTTATAATGCATTTAATGCATATATCCTCAAGAGAGAAAATATTATTTTTCTTTTTATTCAAAATTTGGAATCACAATATATATACAATATTTTAACAGTCCTACATATTTAAAATATATTTCTTAGGTGGATGGAAAACATTCGTTAAAGCTTAATTCATAAATGGTTATAAATACATATCTTCATTATTTAAATATAAGTATTAATATCAGTACCAAAATATTTATAAAATTATATTTTGTGTTCTTTATGATGTTCTGCTGTGTGAGACAAAATTTTTTTTTATATTCAATATTACAAAAATTTTGCTCTCAATGAGTCCTCCATTAACACTGGGAAATTGTTCTGTTGTTTTATGACTCATATATATATATATATATATATATATATATATATATATATATATATATATATATATATATATATATATATATGTATATATTTCACTCATTTTTTCTATTATTTACTTTTAAATTTAACGTAAAAAATCTTCTTTTTGAGTACATTCTCCGTATATTTTAAAACTTTAGTAAATTAAACGTATGTGATTCTGTGTACTTTTGTTAATAAGAAATAAGATGTAATCCTCAAAGATAAAATTCTGTGTTATCGAAAGAATATATATATATATATATATATATATATCATTTTATAAGAAAGTAAACTGCTATATTTCATTATATAAAAATATACTCTTAAATTTTATTGAAAATAGTTCAATAATAGAAGTTAATATAAATCTCTTAGCTATATATATAACATTTTTCAGTAATTCAGCTTATAACAGCTTATTTAAACAATCACGATGCTGAGCTTTAGCTTGCCCTATAAGTATAAAGAAATTGAAATTTATTTTAGTTTAATTATAAAATTGAATAATATATAGCACAAACTCTCTTAAAATAATACTTCTATAAAAATAACATTAATTTGAATTAATTACAAACATTGTTACAATAATTTAAAGAAGTATATGTAGGTAAGTTTATTAAATATGAACAAATATAGCTTAAAACTTGACTGTTATATATGCTCTAAATTTCTATTCGACGGAATGTGATAAATATATACAGATAGCATTTTAAACAAAAAAGTAAAACTAATTTTTAATTATTAACTCACTGATTCTGCTAGGGTTCTTCAAGAAATGAACAATATGAGAAAAAAAGCATCTTGAATGATATTTTTAACTAAATGAAATCTCTTTTTTTGTCAAAATATAAATCTTGTTATTTGAGAGCAACGAATTTTACTGTTTTAAATTTTAAAAAAATACAACATAATTATTATATAAATAATTAAATGAATGTAAAGGAATAATTCTTGAATACTTTTGTTTATGTTTTTAATTGTCACTTACATACATTTATTATTCATAAATAACTTTTTTATTTAAGAAAACTTGACACTGATAAGAGTTCTACAATTGCATTCTATATAATATTATAAACTTCTGAAGTTAGAATTTTAAGCACAAGAGAAAATTAATTTTAAATTTCTTACCAACAATTTCTGCTTAATTTCTGAAAGTACGTGAAAAAGAATCAATCTTGAATCAAAGTTTAAATTAAATTATACATATTTAGTTTTACTCAAACCAAACATGTTTTTGAAGAAAATTAATTTTATCGTGTTGTTTTCAGATTAAAAAAAAACCCATACATTTATTTTTAGTTAATAATTACTTTAAAGAAGAGTATAATGTATGAATGAATACTTATGTTCCTTAAGTTAATTAAAAATGACACAGACAGCTTCCCTTGATAACAAAATTTGGTTTTCAAAACATTCTTTCAACTTTAAAAATAAAAAGAGGCGCAGCATATATTTCAATGCTTGCTGCTACTTTTAAAAATTCAAAGGGAAGGATTTTTTAAATCTCTTGATTTAATTAATTTATTTAATTAACTGATTGAAGATATTTTAGCTAACAAAGTGATAAAAAAAATTTAAATGATTGTGAATTAAAATATAAAAAATGGTCAAAATAAAGTAATGATTATTATATTTTTGCATTTGAAATATAGAGTGTATGGAATACAAAATTTATTAAAGTTTTAAAGAAACAGATAAAAATAACAATCAATTTTGAAAAAGAAACTGTATTTAAAATATCAAATATAAATTGCAAATAAAACATTGCATTTTAAATATAGTTCAAAGTCTACAAGCTTAAAAAGTTCAGCTATTGGCATAATGTAACAAAATTGGCCATCCTAAAAACTTTTAAGAAATTTAGGTGAAAATATCGAACAATGCGGGGTTGTATACTATTAAAAGCACAAAAATAAGGAAATACGGACTAAAAAAAACCATATTTATTTGAATCTGTGTGTCGCACTCTTTTTCCAATGTTATTACTTTTAAAATTCGGGTGCAGATTTGAATCAGATGCAGAAATAATTTTTGGATTGAGGAAATTGACAGTTAGAGCAATTACTCTGACAGTTAGAGCAATTACAGGGGTACATGCATATACTTATTTAAAATATTTTAACACTGGTGAAATAAATGAATTATTCACTTCTCATTAGCTCTTATTTTAGTTTTTTTTTGAAGATTTCGTTTATTTTTCGTATTCGTAAATTCCTAATTTCGCATTTCATATATTTTTTTTATAATTTTATTTTTTCATAAAAAAAGTTTTAATAATTTTGGGTACAGCATAGAGTGGAGGGTGACATAGATTCGTATAAATACGGTCGTAAAAATATCTTGCGTAGAATCTATAATCACTTTATCTTATCTGTTGTATTATTTTCGTTTTAAGTATTCCCGTTTATATTTATAATACATTATAAATCACTGGAAATGGAATTTTATCAGCATTACTTTGTAAAAATCCCACAAAAATATGATTCATTTTGTATAGACTTAACACTCAATATATTGGTGTTACATATATTGTGTGTGTTAAAAATAATATTTTGTAACAGTTCTTAAGTTATTTGCAATAAATGGCTTGAGCCTTATATTTCAGCAAATCCTGTCGATTTATTTAAGGAACGAACTTTTAAAACACAGAATAACAGTTTTTAATATATCTGATTTACCACATACATACATGAAATTTATTTGCAAAATATCCATTTATCACAAGAACCAAACTATATATACAAAGCTAAAATTTAAAATATTAAATTCAAATTTCGTGTGTATTTTGGCAAACGAAACAAAGTCAAAAATTTGTCAATAGTCCGATAAAGCTAATAATGTTAATATATGCGCTAAACATTCCTATACACACAAATTCTACACATACAGTACACATATTTTACACATAAAGCACACACATTTTACACATAAAGTACACAAATTCTACCTCATACAACACACGCATTCTACACATATAACACACACAGTCTACACATATAACACACGCATTCTACACATATAACACACGCATTCTACACATGTAACACACATTCTACACTAATAGTACACGTATGTGTATCACCTAAACCTCCAGCAGGCGCATCGAAAAAAACATAGTAATGATGTATTTTTAAAGAGAAAAAGGAAATGGTAACATATTATAATGTATGAGTGATATTTAGCATTATAGTGATGCATTAAAAACATCTGCTGAAAATTTTGAACAGAAAGATTGCATGCATTAAAACATCTATAGTTCAACCTCTTGTGACGGACAGCAGTCGAATGAAAAGTTCTGAAGATTAAGGGGAAGAAGGTTATGAAGATTAGGTGTTAAACCTTAAAATGGTCAGAAGTAACTGCATCATCTGGCGACCAGTGACCGGGTTTCTAAATATATTTAATTAGTAATTAAAACTTATCTCTTTATATTTATTCTTTAGAATTATCTTCTGTATTTATTAGTCGAATATTGTTTTCACATAAATGCTTAGAATGCATCTTTGTGTAAAAGGGATACATATATTTTTTACAAAATCACTAAAACGCATGAATGCTATCTCTAAGAATCTAGCTTTGCTTCGAAAAAAAGTTTGGCATTTTATTGAATTTCTTTGCTTTTAATCATTTCACATTTCCTTAAACCAGTTTGTCTTCCGCTCCACCATTTAACATGCAGAACTATGCGGAAAATTTATCCATGGGTTGTTCTAATTCAATATGAGCAAATTAATGTTTATAATTATAGTTTTAGAACACTTTTAATTAATTAATTAATATTGTAAGTTTCTAATTATTTTCTGTAACTATATTTTGATATTTCATAAGTTTTGGTGTTCTACGTCTTTAACTTCATGATTTTCTTCAATTCTACATTTTAAAGTGAATCTGTTATGCAGTTTCATGATTCCTTCAAATTCAAATTTTTGTAATTGTTTATGCATTAACTTAAATGCATTTCTTGTATTGATTAATATTAGTTTACCTGCTATATTGTGTTTAATCTTTGCTTTTGAGTACAAGCTGAAATACATAGTTTGTTTGCTTTCTTTCCACATTAATTTTCTAACATTCCAGTATTAGAATTCATTGATAAGCTACATCGCAGGTACAAGATGTTTTCCGAATTCAGCAATTTAATTTTTTTTCTTGCACACATCCGTAATTTACGAAAGATAACACCGTTAAAGTCAGTTGATTTATCAGTAAATAAAATGAAAAAGTTGAGAAGAAAATGAAAAGTCAGAGATAGCCAAACTCAATAAAAAAATGTCGAAAAGTGTTTTGAATCTGACACTGATAGCACGAATATTTCCCATTTTCAGCAATTCATTGATTTACTCATTGCGTCTTTTGAACAGACAATTCACTTGACTACAGAGTTGTTAAGTATGATGACAAGATTTTAGTTTGAGACAACATGACTGTTAGAAAGAGGGGTGGCAAATATGTAGCTCCACCTTTATTACGTCACAATAGACATAGATTGTTTGATCCAATAATATTCCAGAGTGTGGCTATATGACGAGAACGTCTCACACATAAGATAGAATAATTTATAATTTGATGAATGATTTGATTTTAAAGAATTAGTATCGTTTTTTGTAAAATTGTTGCTTTAATTATCTCCTGATTGATTGAATGTTAACGTCACACTGTTTAGGTACACGATGGCTTTTGGCGACGGACCACGTAATTTTGAACCATTGTTAAGTGACGTGGACAACACCTGAGCTGGCACCTCCCTCTCCTAACTACCACACCACACCCACGGGAGGACATTTCAGCTCTCGACAGATTTAACGTGCATCGCTGTCCTACACGGTGGGTCTTTAATGGTATTGGGCTCGAAATCGTGACTAGGCAAGCCACGAATCGATACCTATGTCACTCGGCTACCACGGCCACTAATTATCTCCTGAAAAATATAAAAAGTATCCTATTGTTTTTTGAAAATAAATTAGTTTACATCTATGGATTATATGTGTGTGTGTCTGTGTGTGTGCATAAGTACTTTATACGAAAAAATGGTCTAAATTCATGTCACGTCATAGTCACATGATAAATGCAATAACTTATTTCCAGCGAATCAGTACTTGTGCTTCACTGATTGCATTTTTTTATTTCACAAAAAATTCTTTTAAAAGATATATATTTGCTAACAATAATAATAAAAAAAACATGGGTAAGCCAAATGCGCTTGTTTTTAAGGGGTCACATACCTTTTAAAAAGTTGAAAATGGTTAAAAATAGTGAGCTCTTTAAAGCTCTATAATTTTTTTATTATTGTTTCCTGGAATGTAAATTTTGGAGGAATAAACAAATAGATATTACTTTACTTAAAACATAACCAACAAACACACTCCTAATTAGGATAAATTTTTAATTAGATAATTACAAAAAGAAATTTTTGTTTTCTTTTCGCAAGTGATATGTATTACGCGCAGCTTTATAAAAAGTTACCAATATTTTTTTGATGACATTTTTGCTCAGTGTTGGAAATTGTATTATCTTTAAAATGACAAAGCATGAAACACTGATTTAAAATTTTAGTAAACTATAACAATTTAAAATTTAACTATAAAATTTTTAAAAATTTTTGCTATTTTATATTTGTAATTTTAAATTTTTTCATTAAAAATTCAAACTGGTTCGTTATTTTAAGTACAGATATGATCAGAATCTACAGTAAAAATTTTATCATTTTCCCATGGCATCGATTTTGAAAATATCATGCGCGTAATGAGTAAAAATGACGTTCTGAAAAAATTGACATCAAACGTAAAATTTACCACAGTTTTATATCTATATTATTCTGGTTACTCAAACAACAACTAAATTTAAATTAAAACTAATGTGAAGTTTTTAGTCAATAAACTTCAATTTATTAAAATTATTATAACTATAAAAACATATATTATACCAATGCAGTACAAGCATCGAAACGATATCAAAAGCTACAAAATAATCAAAATGCAACAAAGTGATTCATTTCTCCAAAATAAAGTTAAAAATTTATAAATATTACTTAAAAACAATCAATACTTTAATTAACAACTACTTATTATAAATATTAAACAATTTGTGATATGAATGCAGTGTATTACTATGATTCTAAAAATGCTAAAATTCACCACATGCATATGATGTTCCCTCTTTTCAGTTAATTTCTTACAAGTAGTTTTAAATTGCATTCTTTTAGCCTGTCGTACTTCTTTTGTGCGGAGATTAAAATGTACTTCTGCAGTCTGAATTCTTTTATATCTACAAGTATAACAAATTTATGTGCAAATTGACCAACAGTCAGACCAAGCGATTGTATAATTTTTGTCTGCCTTGATTGCCATCATTAAAAATGACAATTGCCGCATTTGTAGATATATCAACAATCTTTCTACCACAACCTAAAGTTTTTGGGCATAATTTCCATATTAATGAGTTAATGGATTCATTATTATTTTGGGTTTTACCCCCTAGACATTTTTGTAGAAGTTTAGGTTGTGATAGATCATTAAACACAGGTTTTATGGCATCCATTACTGCCACTGGCAATTTGTTACTGTGTCTAAAAGTTTCCACACTGCCCTCTACTACTTGATTTTGATATTTACACCAAGAATTAGGACCTACGGGACAAAAACTGTGCAATGGTTCTTCGTCGCTTGAACGTATATGGAAATATACAGCCCAAAAGCTTTTCGCATATCTGACAGGCATGTTTTATTTTGTCGGATTGCATTTCCATAGTACATTGTAATTAAGTCGATCATTCTGTCGGTCAACCTTCCTTTTCCCCCAATCGACTTCCCATCACTGAGTTTGGAGCTCATTTGTTTTAATTTTCGTAAACGAGTTCCCATTCTTTTTTGAACATGTCCAACACATTAAATTTTTGAAACTGTGATATCTTCTCCATACGGATTGGATGCAGTAATAGATGAGAATGTTTTGGAATCGCCATCCCGATGTAAGATGTATATCTCACAGAACGATGACTTAATGAACGCTGAAATATACGAACCATTCCCATAGTCTCCATCATGCCAGCTGAACCATTGTGGTTCTTCAAACATTCTTCAACGTGAAGAATTTTCCACTTTTTGTAAGCAAGTGACCCCTTTCTTCGTTTCCAAGAATCACATCCTTTACAGAAAGAAGACATCACTTCCGCATCAATACACTTTCCTGTTTTGTCTCCTATAACAGCACACACCAACACGAGAAGAATAGCCACGGGTTTTCCATTTTCCATCTCCACTAATTATTATATCGGAAGAATTTGTCAAAGTTACCTCTTCCAAAGCTGCACTTTGCATTGAAGCTTGTGCGACTTCTTTACTACACAATTGTAGTTAGTTTATAATGTTATTATAGGATTTTTCAGCAACTGGAGGAGGAAAGTCCATGACACCACAGAAAGTTGTCATTGTTGCATGACCCTGTCCAATTGTCCTCATTGCGTATACAAAACGTCTGTTTATTTCTGGAATATTTTTTCTTTTACCCAGCATTTTTGAATTTCTAAACGAGCACAAGTCTTTACAGTTCTTGAATTCAATCGAAAAAACACTAGACAAACCTCTAACACAATTGTCTGAAAGTTTAATATCACCACCACATTTTTTGCAAGAAGCAAAGTTTTGAATGTTTGTAAACATGATGGTTTTATCAAACACTCTATAGCGCCATCAAAACAGTCATCATGTTCAATAAAAGATGAATGAACATCTTGCAGCCGAATCTTTTTCCAGATGCACTGTTGTTTAGTGATTCATCCACACTGTGTACAGCTTTGCATCTCGTATGCATATTACCAGTAAACTTCCTTTTCTTAGGACGTTTACAGATGGTCTTTTAGCAGATTCAGTCGAATTCATCCTTCAAAAGTTTATAAAAAATAATACTTTTCCTAAAACTTATCTTAGAATAAGATACGGTATGAAAATCAAAAACGAGCGAGTATAAATTCAAGATTCACTTTATCGAAACAAAGTAGAAGTAGAAGTTTATAAAGTTAGTAGAAGTTGTAGTTAATATTCAGAACAACAATAATAATATTTGAGGCTTAGATTCAAGCATTTAATAATAATTAGAATGAAAATATTAGAAACAGAGAAACGCAGCTGTCACCAGCGACATGACAGCTGTCACCCTGGAGCCAAAATGTAAACAATATGTAAATCGCCTTTTTCTACTCTTTTTTATTTTCTTAATAACGTCCGTTCTATTGGGAATATCTGCATGCGGTTTCTTTTTTAGAACACTCAGAAAGGTTTACTCTATAAAATAAAATAATAATAAAAAATCGATTTTCAGGAAATTTTAAAAGGTATATGACCCCAAATTACCTATTAACAATAGATTTTTTTAATAACTGTGTGGAGAATCTTTATATTTTGACATTTTTAATCAATTTTCAAATTTGAGTTTTGTACAAATTTTAAAAATAAACAGTAAGTACATATCCAAGCTCAGTTTTGATTCAATTAAAAAACCTCTGATTCAATTTATCACGAAGCCGTCCTATGTTTAGCCTATGCTCATTCGGATTTACTGATGTGTGTGATAGGTTGTGCGGCATTACTTATATGCTGTTAAGGCTACACGGTACCCTTTTTCAAAAAAAAATTTTTGGAGACAGTTACAGTAAAAATAATTGATGTTTTATATTTAGATTATATTGTTAAGCTGATTCTGTCAGTTTGATCAGCCATTATTTTACAATTTTAAAAAATTAGGAATTTTTGAAGTTTTTAAAAACTTTTTTAAAATATTCAATTTTTAATTTTTTTTAGTAATTTTAAGTTATTTATGATTCTCTTAGATTATTACAAACAATATTTAGTATGGATTTGAAAATCTAATCCCTTGTTGATTTTTAATAATTATTTTTCTAAAAAAACCTGGAAAAAACATGAACATTTTTAAAATATCAACTTTAGCACTTTTTAGAAAAATAACTAGATTTCTCAGCCCTAAATCCATACTTACTTTTATAGAACATACATTTGGAATTATATACAAAAAAATTCAAGGCGCTATCTTGAACAAGAAAAAAGCCTTAGGGATTAGAAAACACTTATACCTTCAAAATTAAAAGTCTGAGAAAAACGCATTTAAAGTTTGTAGTCATAAAACAAAAACTTATAATGCCCGTAAAACTCTAATTTTTCAATAAGTTGTTTTTCAATGTATGTTCTATATTATAAAAAAAACTATTTTTATTAAATATGACTGAAAATTATATTTTTAATTCAAAATAAATTTTTGCATAATATTGATAGCCATTTATTAAAACGTCAGTTTATTCAGCTTTATCTTAACCTAATATTTTACAAAAGTTTTGAAACACGAAACATTTATGTACAAAATAATAATTACACTAACTTAAGCTAAAAATAGTCAGGTTTGCTCATAAAATTTAATTTTTTTCAGTTTTAAATTGGGGCAGTTTAGGAAGCTTTAGCTCTTGTCGTACGACTTTAAAATACTAAAATATAGTACTACAATATGTTTAGTATAATGTAGTTTGGTACATCAAGGAAGTATTTAGGTATAACTGCAGCATTAGAATTCAGAATATTAGTATTCGGAAGTCTAAGTCAGAATCAGCTGAGGACTGATTTTTAGATACATCATTTTCAGTAGTATTCCATCTCTTCGAAATATTGCTTCTCACAGAAACCCAGAACGCCATTGCCATGGAATTTTCTCTACAGGAAAAGATTAATGATAAAATTTTTAAGTTATATAAACTATTTTTAAAACAAAAATTGGCCGTGAAATTAATCTTTATTAATTAATTATGAAAACTCAAAAAAACTCAAAACCTAATCAAGCAGAAATGATTTTAGTAATGAAAATTGGAATTAATAACCATTTCAAACTAAAAACTCAAAAATATTTTTAATTAATTCAACTTAAGTGTGAAAAAATGCTTTAAAAGGAAACCGAAACCAAAACCATATAGCTCATAAAACTTCAAATATCATAGAAAATAATTTGCTAACATATCTGAAATTTCGTGGCAAGCATCTCAATGATATAGGCCACCAAACATGCCAAAAAATTTCGATAAAAATGGAATTTTTAGGGTACTGTGTAGTCTTAAGTTAGACTGGGTTATTTTTTAGCAAAACGTAATTTCAAATACGTAAAACTTCTTAGTGGATTCTTATAATGTCTATATGCTGCCCTCCTGCATTAACATATACATTTTAAATGTTCTAAATTTGCAGAAAAGGAAAAAAAGTTGAAAAATATATGTTACCTGAACTAAAGTTATTATAATGGCTTATTGCCGGGAGACGTCAAAGAATTTTCAGAAAATAATGAATTGAAATATAATACAGCGTTTCTTGAAATCTTTGCAAACAAACAACTATCTGAACTGTATTCTGATTGTAATATTTTTGTGAGACATTGTCTTATTCGACGATATTGTTCGGGCTGATTACTATTATCTTAGAATTTTTACCTCTAAGAACAGCATTTCTACTTTATTGAATATTTCAATTTGAAATAACTGTACAACCATATAGTATATTACTCCTACTGGCATATATAAGAAACATATTCTGAAAAAATGACTTGAACGCTGTAAATAGTATTATAATAAAAGTATGTAGCGTAAGGGGGTAACTATTATAGGAGAAGAGATGAAGAAATAAAAGAAAATAACTTGGTGTAAAATGAAATACTGAGGCAAAATATACTTGAGATGTTTAAGAATCGGCTTCTTTATTGTTTAATGAAACGTAGTTTTTTGTATATTTGTGAATTTAATTAAAACATTTTCTTAATCTTTGGATATGCATGGTAATGAGTCTTGGAAGAAATGTAAATAACTTCAAATGATTTAAACAAAATTTTATCTTTTGCTTTGAAGTCATTTCGAAAACTATTGGCTATCACATTTTGATGAATCAACTGAATCTTTATTTACTCTCAAACCATATTTGCCATTGAAATCTTTCTTCAAATCTTAAGGTTACAAGAATTGAAGAAAGATTTGAATGCTCTTTAATCATTCGAAGATCAGAATGATTAAAGATCTAAAGATACAAATATCTTTAGATCTTTAATCATTCATGGTTTTGGATAAATTTTAAAGTATCACAATTTCACAAAATATTTAATGTTCATCTTTGGGTAACTTTGATGCTTACAGTAAAATTTGAATTGGATGTTTCAAAGAGTAGGTAATGAGATGTTTATTTGTTGCATAACTGAAACATTTTTCAATGTATTTTTTCAAAATTTTTGAACAGGAGAGATACTATATATTATGCATATTTTTGATACAGCTTTTACAAGTATTTCTTTGGGGAATAACAGGGAAAAATTTAGTAAATACATTGGGTTTTCTTTCATGCTAATTTGCATGAAATCTTTTAAAGCTTTTCTGAAAATCGTAGATGTAGTTTTCAAAACACTGTCGAGATGAACTATCCATTGGAGATAAATACAATAACTCTATATTTGAAAGGACCACTATGTAAAGAGAAATTATAGATAATGCTAGAAAAATTATCTTTTTTCGTCGACACATTTCACGTACAATTGGAAATATCAAGAAACATAATATAGTATCAGATTGAAGTCGTAACTAAAAAGGATTAATAAAAAATATACGAGAATAAGAAGTTAAAGACACTCACAACACACAGGATAAAAATAAATAAGTGGACTTGTACGTAGGGGTTTCAAAAAGTAAGGTAACAATAGCTCTGACGGTTGTGCAAGTTAACCGTATAAATAGAAATCCATGTGAGCATTACGAAAGTTATCACAGCATTTAAACGGTGCATGTGCATGAAGCTCGTTTTTTATAACCTGACTAAATCTCAATCAGAAGATCACAGCGTTGATGAAAACATGGTCCTCGATTGAAATTATTGTTTAAAAAAAATGAAAACACGCTTTTATGGTTAATCGAAATAAAAAGTAAAAAAAAAGTGATTCTTAATATGAGAATAAAATGAAAAATGAAAAAATTAATGTCATTGGGATAAAAGCCTGAAGTGCTCTATATCATTTGTAATAATTTCTTACTAGTTCTACTCCGAAATGCTGAGTTAGTGTAAGAATGTAGTACAAAGCTCCCCACGTTTTTACCACAATGATATTAATTGTCTCGTTAATCATTTTATTCTTATACTTTAAATTATTATTTTTTTTACTTTTTATTTCGATTAAACATAAAATCGTGTTATTCAGTTTTTTTTATATAAACACTAATTTTTCATCTTTTAATTCGATCTACAATAAAAACATGCATTTTTATAGTATTTTGAACTATCATTTATTTATTGATAAATTAATCTTAAGTATGTCATTTTTTAAAATCTGGAATACCCATTGGCATCCTATCAGTGCGTTAAGAGATATATGACCTGGTTTATTTTTTTCTCATGCATGAGTCTTTTTTTTTTTTTTCATTTTCAGAAAAGCAAGACAATTGTTTATATTATGGTTTATATTACGTTTCTGCTTTTAGGGTTGTAACTTAATCTTTTAGTTGCCACATCTTGAAATCGTTATTTCTGATTCTCCTGGATCCTGATCATGACAATAGAGCCCAGTTATTTAATTATTGTATTGTCTTTGGCCCTTGACAAGTGTGCAAAATTTTGAATTAATCTGACCTTTTAAAGTGGTTGAAATGGAGTTTCAAAATTCCGTTACATATAAGTGAAGCTTATAAAAGCATGTAAAAAAGAAGTGGGACGTGTGGCACGGTTTTTGTACATAAAGAAAACTTCCCCAGCTGAAATTCTTCGTCAGTTGGTAGAAGAGTACGGTATAAGTGTTACATCAGGAAGACAGGTGTGGGGACGAATAAAGCATTTTGTGCGGTAGTTTCTGGACATCCTCCTTTAATTCTCAATTTTTCATAAAGTGATTTCCATTTCTTCAGACCTTCAAGGGAACACTTGACAGGTTAGCATTTCAGAACCAAGGCAAGGTTCAACAAACCATCTTTACGTGGTTGCATTACCTTGACAATGATTTCTATAATGTTGGTTCCGTTGGTTTAATGTACCGATGGAACAAATACCGATATACGTATGGTGACCTGGTACATAAGTAATATGTACCTGTGCCTTCCTACATAATACATGTTTTTTATTTCCTAAATACACTTTTACTCCAAATGGGTTTGTAACCTTATGTATTGCATCTCTTACCTATCTAGCCAGATGAGCATGTTCGTAAGGAAATTATTTTAAAAGTACCATTGGGTAAACAAAATGTGGGATCTATTCCTATGGAAAATGATTACTGCTGATGTATTATATCAGGTATAGGAATCCATTGCAATGCTTTATAATCACAAATTGAATGGAACTGGGAATCATATTGTGTGATACAAATGATATAAGCAGCGATGGTTCTATTGAAGCACTTGGAAACCTTTACTGCGATTTCAGCTGATTTTACGTTAATTGTAGTTCTATTTAACATTAGAAGGAAATTTGTTTTACTGGAATAAAGTTTTTTCCTTACTTTACTCTAACATAACACTGTAATAAAATTTCAAATTATGGAAGTTATTCCTTACATTGAGAAAAATTAGAAACATTTTTTTTACTGTTCTAGCAACTAAAATTAGCTAATCACAAGCGGGTCAGTTTGTTTTATAATAACTCTAAACTTGTATTTTATATTTCATATTAGCTCAATTAAACATAAATAATATAATTACATGACTTAATCTGAACTGTTTGACTTATCTTCGTTTGACCCTGTTTTACAGATAATTTGGCTGTAATATTTTCATTAGTATTGTTTATTTCATTTCTTGAATATTTTTAATAACTAGAATATTTATAAATTTCTCTAAAAATTTTCTACTTCAATGACTTATTCAAAAAATCTTGATTATTGTGCACAACTAATTTTGCTTCTATTGGTTATAGCGGTTTTGCTAAAGACTACTTAATTATTTGTTTCGCACCACTGTTAACTAATATAAATTTTTTAAAGAAATGTGAGGTTTTTCAAATGGTTTTCTCTGCTTACATTTCAAGAGAGTGACGGAACAAAATTAGAACTTATACAACAATAAGAAATGGCAAAAAAAGATAATATATAAATGTTTTTAATTGATTGTTGTATCATTAATATTATTCAGCTGAGTATTCCACCTGTATAAAATGTCTTAGCTTTCTATATCTGATTTTTACAAAGATATACTCATTCTATTAAATGAATTGTAGAATTTACATGGGTACTTTACAAGTAAATCTTTAAATTCTCAATTGGTTGAGAAACAAATGCAATGCATAAATATTTCCATTAATCTAGAAAACTGCACATTCAGACTTATTTGAAATGATCTCGATGTTGAAAAGAGGAACACAAATCAAAAGCTTCCCATAGAAAAAATACGCTTTATCAAGCACAAATTGCCTTTTACGAGGTTCCACATTCTCTGACGAATTAAATAATATTCCAATTAACATTAAACACTATTGGATAGAATGGTTTCTTAAGAAGAATGGTAGAATGGTTTAATTTGCAGAGCATTTATATTTAAACACAAATTATTGTTGGTGATGTTGATGTTGTTGATGTTACAGAAAATAAGTAATGATATAATAATAATAATAATAATTATTATTATTATTATAATTATATATATATATATATATATATATATATATATATATATATATATATATATATATATATATATATATATATATATATATATATATATATATATTATTCGGAATTTATTTGATAGTTTTGAATAGCGCTCAAGGGAAATTTATGATTCATAATATTATAATTTGACACTACATGAATGTTAGTTATTCAGTAAAAATATATATAATTACTTTTTATACAACTCTCATTTTGTTAAAAAATTTAAAATGCTGTTTTAATAATTCAAATTTTTAAAAATATTTTCATATTTATAAAAAAAAATTTCTTTTTTACTTGAAACTCATATGTCGCTTTTTGAAAATTAAATAAATGTACTCTTTTTAAATTCCAGATATTTTTGAGAATTGACATCGATTTAGATTGAATAACATTTTATTTCATAGTAACATTGCATTTTTTTTATAAAAGGGGATTTCCTTTATAAAAATACGTAGCTCATTTTCATTCACTTTTACATGATTTGAAATTAAAAATACATTGATAGTAATATTCTACCTTCGATTTGATGTCCTCTTATCTTTTCCAAATTGAAAATATTCTCATACAACAAATTCATTCTAAGTACCAAGTTCTTTAAATTAATTTCTCTATGACGATTTATTAGGTACAAATAATCGCCAAGGAATGAAATTCTTAGTCACCTTCGATATGAGATAGTATGCAATTTTAAAATTATATATCTCCATATTTAAACTCCTAAAGAAGTAGTTAAATTATAAGTGATTGTAAATTTAATTTAAAGTAATTTTGATTGCTGCATATTACTTAAGTTCTGAAAACTCTCCAGTTTACTATTGTTTGTGTGTGTGATGGCGCATCCTATACTTCAATTTATTTTTTCTAGTTTACATTTTTTAAACAGTATTGTTTTTCTCTTAAATAACAAGTGATATCCAGTCAGTATTTAAGATTTTGTTTCTGTTTTAAAAACTGTCTCTGTGTGGATATAATTTCTATACGAATATTTCATTCTAGTGAATTTTAATGTCAGCGTTACGTTTGTTTCTAAACATTTGACGTATTAAACTCTGAGCATGAGAGTTTTGTTCAACTTTCCTCAGGATCTCCCGAAATTAAGTAGGCATTCTTGAGTCGTGGGCTATTAAAACACATGTTTTAGTTATTCATAACTCTCGATTCTAAATACTTTTATAAAAGTAAAAAAAAGTTATCTATTTTCTCTCTTTCAGAATTTTGAGTTATATTAAGGGCTTCGAGTAACGTGGGATTTTTTAAAACTAAAAACAAAAGTTCCAAGGATTAAAAAGAACAAAAATTTCAGCTGCAATTTGGCTTTTGAATCATTAATGTTTTTTAACTATTTATATATACTAAATTTTATAAATCAATTGTCTTGTTTTTCCCTTTTAACTTTCTTGGTGTGAGCATTCACTTCCAGTTTTTTTTTTACTTCTAATTTATATCCGATCTCCCGGAGTTTTTAATCTTTCTGGTTCCAGAGACGATTTAGCTATCTACATTTTATATTCGGTGTTTTTTTCCACTGTCCTTAATAGACAAACTGAGAAGATTCGTCATGAATTCAGAATCATTCATAAACTCCTTTCATTATCCCAATTTTGTTTTAAATCACATTACTACTCCTTTCGAAGCACTATGGTCTCCCCATTCAGCAATTTCAAGTTCGTAGAAAGTGAATAATGTAAAAAAGTATCTAACTTTTTTTGTAGAATTTTGCACCAATCGAGAAGTGAATAGTGTTTATACTTTGGAAAATAAGCAGTTTATGCAGTTTACTTTGATTTCTCAAAGCCCATGTCATCACTGGTTACCGTGTTTAATTACCTCGGGGGAAGGGGGTTAGTAAAGTTTAGATTTATGCTCAAAAGGATGAAAGTATTTTGTAGCGAACATAACAAGATATAATGCATGAACGAAAGACTTCACAAATTTAAGCATTTAAACATAGGTATTAATTATTTTCCCCCTAGTATAACTAAATACACCCATTCACAAATAATTTCTCATTGTCAAGAGGACTTAGCTCGTTTGAATTATTTCAGACAAAGTTCATCGCACATACAGCTTCATGAATTTTCTCTTAGCTATAAAAGTATTTTAATTAACTTCATACATCTTTTCCCTTTCTTTCATTTTTGTAATTACTGTTCTTATTGGCTAAAAGAGAGAAACCTCCCCTCATGCATGTGTACATATATATTGATACGAATTTTGTGCAAACTAATGTAAATAATTTGCATTTGTTTGTGTAAAGCATTTATATTACTCTATATTATATTTATGTTATGCTGAAATTGTAATGTACACAATCAACGTCATCCCTTACGTTATAATTGTGATTCAATGGGAACTTGGCGAAGGAGCCAAGTTGGCGTCATTTTTAGCGATCAAGTTGGTAATTTGGCGACAATTTAGTGAACATTTTGGCAACTTGACAATCATATTGGCTACCATTTTGGGAACTTGGAGATCATGTTGGAGACCATTTTTGGTGAATTCGGGACCTGCTGTATTTTTCTAGAAATTATTGGAGAAATCATACTAATTTCAAGATCTATGACGCAAGCGGATCTTTCTCGAATTATCGACTAGTCCTATAAATAGAGCTGCTCGCCAAAACGAGCCAGTCTAGTTTTGACAAGTGTTCAGTTATTATTGCTTTGACTGTTGAAGTGATTAGTGATTGCTTCGGTGGTTGAACGAGATATTGCTTATGAATAAACTTTTATTACGTGTACTTTAGACACCGATAAGTGTGTCTGAGTACTGTTGAAGGTGTGAAGACCTTCTGATATTTATTCTGCGAATATTGCTGTTGAATCATGTATTCCAAGGATAGTATTTTCAACAATAAAGTCTCATCGATCGAAGATTGCATAAAATCCTCGAGTCCCCTATCAACTTGCCAATATACAGGTTGTCCAGCCTTAAAGTGACCCAATAGCTAATTCCCGAACCGTTCGGTTTAGACATGCACTTCCAGATTGAAAAATGTTTTTAAAAAGGTAAATAATGTTTTTACGTGCTTTTCGAACCAAAAATGCCATTTAGAAAATATTACAATAATTAAATTATTATACGGTCCCCAGGTCCTATCACTTATATTTAGGAAAAGATGCTGTACACAAAAACAAAGAAAACACAAAAAGTTTCATTTTATTACGATAAAAACTGGCCGAGTTGTGGAACTTTGAAAATCATACTTTTCATGCATTTCTTGGGCCATTTCAAGAAGCTAGTAAGGGGCTGTCTCCAAAATGAAATTATTTGGAACTTTGCCAGGAAACTTTCGCCTTTGCACGTCACTCTTATGTAAATCATTTTTAAATTTAAGGTTAATATTATAATAATTGAGTACTTAAGAAATAAAGTTTATTATTTGTGCATGTAAAACATAGACAAAAAATAAAATATTTGGAGTAAGACAACATTTCAAAAGCAGTTCCAAAAAAGTAGGTTTATTTGCTTTGGCTTCAGACTGATTTGCTACGGCACTGATCATGGCGAACATTACAAATATGTTGTGTAGTCATTTGCAATTGCATACATTTGTATTCTAATATTACGAATTCTAGTACGGGAGAACGAGATGTATACAAATGAAGAATACTGCGAAATGATACTATTGTACGGGCAGTATAATCTAAATAAGAGAGAGATGGCAAGACTATATGCCATTAAATTCCCCATTCGAAGACATCTATCTTATTGTACAATTGTCAGTGCTGTTCAACGCTTGTATAATACTGGGAGTTATCATAGACGTATTCCATTATTCGTGCCACACCTTCAGTGAATATCCATTGAGGATGTTCTAGGATATGCTCTGGCTCATCCTGAAAGTAGTGTCAGGGATATTAGCAAGGCTTTGTTCCTACTCAAAATTGACGGTGTGGAGTATATTACATACGTACGGTGCATATCATGATCGTCCAGTTCTGGCGCAGGAACTAATGCGCGGAGACCAAGAGCGTCGTTTTGATTTTTGCATTTTCGTGTTAAACACACTGGATGGAAATTCAGATTTTTGAAATGAAGTTTTGTGGTCAATGAATGCCAGTTCTCGAGGCAAGGCACTATTAAAACACAGAATACGCATTATTGGTCCCTCGAAACCCCACATCTAATACGACCAAATCGCCACCAAGTGCGTTGGTCGGTGAATATGTGGTGCGGAATATGGAAGAGCACCTTAATTGACCCAATATATTTCGATGAACTTTTAACATCAGAATCATACACGGAAATTTTATCTGAACTGTTAGCCGATTTTTTAGAAGATAAAGTTTCCTTACGGGTTTTGTCACACATGTGGTACCAGCATGATGGTGCCCAAGCACACAAATCTGCGCTACCATTTACATTTTTGGCGCAGACATTTGACACTCGAATAATGGGCTAGGGAGGTCAAGAGGTTGCAGAAGCTACCGGTTGAGTTTCTGACGCAGGTTTGGAACTACTTTTCTGCGGAAGGCAGTCATATTGAACATTATTTTAATTTGGTCATTTTGATATAATAAACCCCTGATTCATGATTTGAGCATCATTCCACGTTATGCTATAATTTGAACGGCAAAACATGTATTCTTTTGCTGCTATTTGTTTAAACAAGCTGTTTGAAACTTTTCTCGGTACAAGTTATATTTATTAAATTCAACATTTATTGTTTGTAATATAGCAATACAAATTATTAATCTATGATGTTTACTAAGATGTTTTTATTACTATGATGTTTTTCTTTTGATTTTTTCTGTAGAAAGTGAATTACTGTTCTCTAAGCTTATTTTGTATACGAGCCCCTTTTCTAAGCAATTCAGATGATTCAACTTCATATAGGCATGACTCGGTCAGTTTTTATCGTAATAAAATTAAACTTTTTCTGTTTACTTTGCTTTTGTGTACTGCGTCTTTTTCTAAATATAATTGATAGGACCTGGGACCGTATAAAATTTAATTTCTGTATTTTTTTTAAATGGAGTTTTTGGTTCGAAAATCACGTAAAAGCATATTTTACCTTTTTAAAAACAATTTTTCAAATTGAAAGTGCATGCCTAAACCGAACGGTTCGTAAATTAGCTATTGGGTGACTTTATGGCTGGACACCCTGTAGATATGTATGTGGGAGTTTTGCCTACATTTAATACTCCACGGATTTATCTAGGTATAGAGTCTAGAACAGGGGTATACAACTTTTTTTCTACTGGACCGCATACATATATCAGCTATTTCACACGGGCCACAAACATATGTTATAAATTTCCCACGGTCAACATCATGAGGATAAAGGGGGGAGGGGTTAATATGTAAAAAAAAATTATCCAAAATATTTTAACTCCTGGGCTTCTTTTAGTTACTATTTTTTTGTATTTTTTGTTCTTGTCACTTACAAAGAATTAGAAGCATTGAATAAATACTCCTTCACAATTTCTGCATCAATAAACGATTTCTTCATATGATTCCCAAAAGTGTATTTGATACCGCTGTGACATTACCACTACCACTGACAAAACACTTTGTTCCTGTTGCAAATATTATTCAGGAAATCCTATTTATTGCCTCTTGAAAGAGATCTTCGAGGAAAAGTTTTCAATGAATGTGATTCCTGTTTATCAGTATTTTTTAAATACATCACTTTTGTGACAAATCAAATAATTATTGACCCTATTTGTTTTTAACCACAAAGTAGTTAACATCCCAGTCGGTCTGAAACGATATATTTTTCGCTTGCAAGATAAGAGAGAAAGATATTTAAAAATTAATTCATCCCATTAAATTGTCGCTACTCCACTTGTGACAAATCTATACGGAACTTTATCACTAACCTTCTGAGTCGTCCTTTTTAGGGAAATTTAATTCCCTACCTATTTCCAATCAACTCCAAAAAGCGGACAGGATTCCTTGTTATATGCAGATTAGATAAAGTATTTAAGTCAAATGGAATAGTAAAGTTAGAGCAGTAGGAGATAGAGATTGAAGCAGAAAGTTATAGTGAAGTTAAATTGAAGATTTCTTGTTGGAGACCTCAATTTAACCTCAAGAAGAGTTGAGATTCCGTTGGTAATTATTGATTTATAATTAAAGTCTCATTAAAGTTTTAAGAGTGAGATTAAAGTTAAATGTTAAATAGGAACATTATTAAATATAATTCTGGGATCTCTTATCGTGGTAATCTCTGCGTGATTGTTATTTAATTGTTAATTAATTGGATCATTAATTCATTAAGTTAAATTAAAGGATATTACCTTTAAAACCTCATAATACTAGTTAGATATATTTGTTAATAAGTCTTTGATTCTATTTGGATAAGATAACCAAATAAAGAAAGTTGTTTATAAAATTGGCTTCTGGTTCTTACATGACTCCTATTTATTCTCGTTCTCAAAGTGAGGTCCAAGGAGACTTTCACACACTTTTTTCTGTTATCATTAACCGTTACTGTTACAAATAAAAAAATATCAATTTGCACTCATACGACATCTACAGCAAAAAGCAAAATTGATATATTTGATTCTTGACACCAAATTTTTAATATATTGTACTTAAATAAGTTAAAGTTTCAGTGCAATGGACATTGCCCGGGCCACTCAAAAATGCAGGGTGGGCCGCAGGTTAATTATCGTTGGTCTAGAATGCTGTTAGGTGGTATGAAAAATTTGAAACCATAGTCGACGAATTGCGTTCTCCTTTAGTTTGGCTTGTACTGGACCATGCTGCCTGATACAGCGTTCTGTCTCATGCTTTAGATTCTCAATTTGATTGGGATCTAGTTATTGCATAACTGAACTAAGCAAGGTAAAGTTTTAGATATGGTCTTTGAACTATTTGCAAATAACGTCAGCTATATGAAAGGTAATATTGACCTGCTGTAAGTATCTATCTCTAGTAGGGTATGTCATTAACATAACTGGTTATACTAGATCTGCGATAATTTTTGGGCATTTAGAAGTTATTCCACACAAGTCAATAAGATCCATAGAATGTCAAGTAATATCCTCAATCTATGATGCTCCACAAGCTTCAGAAGTTGTTGCAATGCGGTGAGTTTCACGCTTTTGTTTTGTTTCTCCAAATCTGCACCCTGAAAACTGCATGGTGCAAATGAAAGCGGGATTCATCGGATCACATGATCCTTTTCCAGTCATCTGCTGTCAAATATATTTTATGTTATTAGAACTTAAGACGTCTTCTCTCTTTTATGGATAACATTAGTCACCGTAGCCTACCCGTTACTGGTCACCGATACCGTAGGCTACGGCGTAAAGTCGGATCATAGTTCATTTAAAGACATTTGCAGTTGCTCCTTAAATAAGATTCCCGGTAATTGATATGGTTTGCTCCGATATGGGACTGGACACTTTTCGCAATTTTTCCCCGAGCAAGCGTTTAATAGTTAGTGACGATCATAAGCCTGACGTGAAGACCCAGTTTTTTATTTGTTAATCCAATCTCAGTAAACATTAATAACTGCTGATCTCGAATACTTCAAAAGTGCAGCTGTTTTGCTAATACTGTTTATATTTCTGAATTTCATTTTAATAACTATCTTATTATTATTAACAGACGTTATTTTAAAATGCATTATTCTTTTGAGTTCCTTTATTTTGATATATCATATTTTGATTACTTTGGTAATTATTACAATGTGAGAAATTCGCAAATTTGTGTAAGCTTATTAACGGTATTTCAATATATATATATAGCGTTTTAATTTATCTTTATACATCGAAAGCAATACAGCAGTTGAGGTATTTCATGATTCCGAGCAACATGAAAGATTCTATTACTTTCGATTATAAAAATTAAGTTTTGAACTATCTTTTTTATTTTTATTTTTATAATAATCTATCCATAAATATGTTTAGAATTTAAGTTATATGTTTTGCCATTTTCTTGATATCGAACTAATTTTAAATCATTTACTGAAATAAAATTTATAGTTTACATTCAAGTAATCTAATATCGAGAGAATTAAACAATTGCAATTTAAAAAGGTAATTTTTAACATTTATTTATTCATTCCTCTAAGGAATATGCTAAACTCTTTCAGAGAATTCTTAATAATAGTAAAATCTCTAAAATGTTTGAGTTATCCATATCTCCTTTTTCCTGTTTGTTCGAAAATGCATTCCAAACAAGGGAAAATTTTCTGCTAGTATCTTGACAAAACAAAGGAAGTTAAAAATTTCATATATTCATTTCGTTGTGTTTCACACACACATCTATTAGTCATTTTAATACATACGAACTCAGTAAGTGATCTTCTACTACAGACATATTTTAAATAAGGGAGTACTGGATAGATATGTTGAAAGAAATATATCGAACTCAAAACCAATCCCTTCTTAGAAATGGCAAGAGAAAATAAAATAAAAATATTACAGAATATTTAAAGCAATGGCACCTCATTTGTTTCTACTCCATTTGTTACGTAAAAATTTTACTTTGTCTAATCATTAATCAAAGTTAATTTATACACAAATGTCTCAATCTGTGTTGGGGACTAACAAAGTTTTCAAGAGACTTTAGAGTTTTATACTTTTCACTTCTTGTTCATTATATTCTTCTTGGAACTGTTTAAAACAAAGGCATTCTTTCTCTGCCAAATAGTAGTAACTTTTGGAACAATAATCTTTAAAATGGTTTGTGTCAATGCAGTCTCTAACGTATAAATATTAGAAAATTCTTTCAGTCAATTAATGTTTTAAGCAAATTCAACGTATAATTAAACACTGGAATAATGACTTTAAATGAGAACACTGCACAGCCCTATTTATAGGTTTATACTTATTTGAGCATTTATACTTTCATGTAATTATCCACTACATTAATAAATTGTCCACTTTTTATCAGTTTATACTTAGGTACTTACTTTAGTAATACATTCCTTTCTTTAATTTTCATGCATGCTAAATAAGGACATTTTTATTTATATATGTTAAATTAATTTTCATATTTATTTAAAATAATGCACAAATAAATAATTCACACTATTTTAATTATATTTAAAATACCATGCATAAATGTATAAAAAACCCGCTAAGTATTGATGTGCATTTGTAAATTTTAATTTCTCTGTTTAATTTATTTAAAGAAATTATTAATGCATAGAGATATTTTTTTATCTTTAATCGTTAGCTTTTTTTTCTAAATTTTAAATTTATTATGTTTCCATTAAATAACATTTTATTTATTTAAATAATGAATAATTTTTTATAGTGACTGATAAATGACTTCTAAATTAATGTATACGTTTCAATACAATTTATTCTATCGTAGTATAATAATTGATTTTTTATAATAATGTTTTCACGTTATATAACATTTTTGTATAAATTGTAGTAATAAATAGATACATAATATAATAATCTTGTTTAATTATTTTGTGAGAGACTCTTGTAACCAACTAAAGCAAGATACGAGAAGTCCTCAGTATTAATAGGATAAATATAAAGATTGCCATTACATTTCACAGGATCTTAATATTAGTTGGTATAAGAAATAAAGTCGGGAATCAAAAAACTTAAAAAGACAAAATTAAATTACAAAATATATTGCTCACAATCCCCGAAATACTTTAATATAACTTTTTGTTGAAAAAAAAACATCTTTGTTTATTCTATGATTAATTTGTAAAAAAATCAAAACGTGATTTTTATTAATAGTGGGGAAAAGAAGTCAAGAAAAACTTTATTTCATATTCCTATTAAGTCACTGCATACATTTCTAAGGAAAAATTAAGAACCAGAAGAAATTCTTATCAAATTTAAATAAAGAAAAGGATTTTACATGTATTATGTACGATTAATAATGCTAAGCAATGCACACAGAGAAAATATTGTCTGATATTGTCTGATATTGACTTTGATATTGTCTGTGAATGCATGACTGAAAATACATGATTCATTTAAAGTATTGTAGATTTTTTTCCTTTTTGTCTAAATTAATTATTATTTTGCATTAACAATACCTGTAGATGTAGGTCAATATTAATATGCAATTAATGGGAGTGTATTTGCATGAAATAAATACGCAGGATGTGTATTTCTAGAGCAGAGTTTCTTAAACTGCTGAACTCACTCTCCAAGGGGGTGTGAAAACTGTAAAAGGGGAGGGAAGCACGAGCATATTGAAAAGTCGGAAACAGAAGATTATTTTTAAAAAAAATTAATTTACTGAAAATAAACAATTAAAATACATTCTAAGAGAATAAAATATAAAATACACAATTATACTGACTTACAAATGTAAGCAAAGACTGTCAAAGTACTTTTATTGCATTCCAAAATCTTCGAAAAAAATTTATGGACTACGGTGCACAGAAAAGATCGTACTACGGAAAGATGGATATATAAATCCGGGCGATTAACACTTTGGATGAACGAGACGTTTATATACGCCGGTTGTACTTAAGGGGTGTTGGAAAGCTAAAATCTTATTTTTTTGACAATTTGAGATTTTTACATTTTCAAATTGTATAGATTTTAACCTTTTTAAAAATACCTTACTTTAACCTCTAGGGTATTTAGAAGCCCATAAAACTTAATTTTAAGTAATCGTTGAATTTGGGCCACGCCCATTTTAATGGCGAAAATTGTAAACAAATTACTTTGTTTTTGCTTAAAAGTATAATGACTGATATAAACCAAAACAGGTATCTTTTATTTTAAATTGAGCCTTTTATTTTTTATTTCCTAGCCAATTAGAAGTCTCACTGTATACATTAAAATCAATTTATCTCAAAATGTAAATTTTAATGTGCGATGTACCTTTTCTGAGAAACTACTGTTCACAGGTATGTAAATTTTTTATGAATTATTTATAATGGTGTCTAATATATACTAAAATGAGCTTTTTGTAAAAAGCTTAAAAATTTAATTTTTACAAATTTTTTAAGTAAAAAATGGATCAAATTTCGCTATGTTTGATAAAATATTTCATAATTTATTAAAAAATTCAAAATTAGCTAAAAAGCTCATTTTAGTATAATGAGAGAGGTGTACTTTAATAGTATGAAAACTTTCAAGCATGTACATAAAACAGATTTTGAGAAAAGGTACATCGAAAACAGCTAAATTAACATTGTCAGTATAGAGAGAGAGAGAGAGAGGTTTCCAACCTTCCTTAAGAGGTGAAAGTCGTGTTGTAGCTTGAGCGTCAAAGTATAGTATTATTAAATTCTAGACAAGCATACGGCGGAAGACGATGAAAATTGATTGAATATTGGGTCGTAAGTACTAAAAGTTTGAGAAGCACTGTGCTAGTGTTAAAAAATACTTCATGATACATTATAAATGTTGTTTTAATTATTTTTGTATTATAAGTAGAACAACTTTTAATATCAAGTGTATATTTATATATATATATTTCATATTAAATGTTGAAACAATGAATCACAAGATTGCTGGTTGAAATTTTAAAGTAGTAAATACAAGTGGATAAAAGACAAACTCGTATAGTACTAGAACTTTCTGGAATACATATTTTATTAAACATAACTAATGATGGGAGGCCAGAACGAATTATTCAGGAGACCTCAAAATTTCAAAGTCAGTTTTTTGGAATTCGTTTCAATTTCCCCTCACCGGATAGTGAAATTCGTTCGACAAGGGTGTGCCAGAAAGGTCCCGCGCCTGGGGATCACTAGGCCCATAAATTGCGGGAAGCTCCAAGCTCCCGAAAGTTCATTAAACCCTTAAGGTTTGGAATGCTGTAAATCTGCGCTAATCTCAGGACCAATCAGAGAAAATTAAAGTGGACAAGACCAAGAGTCCGCTCTAGGATTTTTGTGTGAAAAGTCGTAAAATAAAACGGGATGCACCCCGATCTTGAGAGAGACAGACAGACAGAGAGACAGAGCCGATCCCAGAGCTAGAGACAATCACGAAAACTCCGGAGACTCCGGGCATCAACCATGTCCATTCCCCTGATTTTTCCCTCTCTCAAGATAAGTTAATTTTTGATCTTGTAGTGAAGTAAATTTCCAGATACTTGTATTTAAAATTAAATTTAATAATGTTTTAAAATTATACGATCAGTGTATGATTTATTGTGAGATGAGTGTTTTAATTTTAGAATTAGTTAACTTAATTAATTGTCATGATGCGATGTGAAATTAGGAATCTGGGTTCAAAGTTGTAGAATTTAAACAAAGTTAAAATAGCGTCGCAGGTGCATCCTGATCAAATGCATACTCATAGTTGGCAATTCTAAATTTAATCGCATTAATTTTTTTATTAATTTCAAATTGTCGCCAATGATTGTAGTGAAATTTTTTAAAATTTCTTAGGATACTAAGTATTCTCAGAGGTTATAATTTTTTTTTTTACCGTGTACACCATTCGCTTCAATTTATAGATTTTTAATTTGCAAATCTGAATTTAATTACATTACGTTTTTAAAATTTTAAATTGTAACCAATGCTTGTAGTGAATTTTTTAAAATTTCTTAGGCTATTAAGCATTCCTGGAGGTTATTTTATTTTTTTCTTCACCTACGCACTATTCGCTTGAATTTCTAATTTTCTATTTTATAATAATTTTTTTTTTTTTTAGAATTTTTATTTTACGAAGGATTATAATCATTGCTCTTAGTGAACCATTGTAATTTCTTATGCTTTGAGTACTGTTAAAAAGGTTACAATAATAATTTTTTTCGGTGGTCTGATACATGCACATCATATTAGTCGTGTCAGGATTTTGATGTTATACAATTATTAGGTGTCTGTTTCTTAGTGCCACGTTTGTATTGATTATATATGTTTTCACTTGTACTTATTTCTTATCACAAAATATTTTGTTCGATTCTCGTATGTATGGTTATTGTGAGTATCGAAGCTGTTATATATGCAATTTTTGAATTTACTATGTGTTACTCATCTTATTTTTTTATTATTTAGTGGCTCATGATTCTTTGTGATTATACGATTATTTCTATTTGTTATTTTATATATGTTGTCCTTGTGAATTGTTTGGTGACCCATTCGACAATTATTTGTTCGTAACATGAATTTAATTGTAGTTGTTAGTAGTTATTTTTTTCCCTCTCACCGCTAACGAAATTGGGACTTAATTTTTAGAATTTACTTTATATTTTTTTCTTCCTTTCTGTTACATTTTCAATTGTAAATTGTAGGAATAACGCGGTTGGTGCTTGGAGTCTGCGGCGGAAGTCAAATGGGGTCAAGTTTTTCTTTCTATACACTGGTTTTGGTTTTATGACTAATATGGTTTCCCTGGGAGACATATTTTTTTTCTATTGCAGTGTACATGGAGCATTTTTATTCCACATCTGCCGGAACCTACGGGGCCAGCTGAAATTCTACTCATCGTGGACGGACTACAGACTTTTGATATGTTGCATAGCTCTACAGGAAATTTTGTACTCATCGTGGACGGACTACAGACTTTTGATGTGTCGTCCCGCCGGAGCGCCTAACCTTCTTCGCAGTGTCGATACATCAGCTATTTCTTCTGGTCGGGACACACATATGATCGCCGAACTCTCTTCTCATGATGGAACATTTTTTTCTTTTTATTGTGGGTTGTAATAATTTTTTGTGCTGTGTATTTGAGAGAGGGGAGGAGTGATGAGAAAACAGAATGAATTATTCAGCAGACCTCAATATTTTTCAAAGTCAGTTTTTTGGAATTCGTTTCAATTTCCCCTCACCGGATAGTGAAATTCCTTCGACAAGGGTGTGCCAGAAAGTTCCTGCGCCTGGGGGTCACTAGACCCATAAATTGCGGGGTGCGTCAAGAGATTTCCCACACTCCCGAAATTTCATTAAACCCTTTGGGTTTGGAATGATGTAACTCTGCGTTGGTCTCTGGACCAATCAGAGAAAATTAAAGTGGACAAGACAAAGAGTCCGCTCTAGGATTTTTGTTTGAAAAGTCGTAAAATAAAACGGGACGCACTCCGATTTTGAGAGAGACAGACAGAGAGACAGAGCCGATCCCAGAGCTAGAGACAATCACGAAAACTCCGGAGACTCCGGGCATCAACCATGTCCTTTCCCCTGTTTTTTCCCTCTCTCAAGCTAAGTTAATTTTTGATCTTGTAGTGAAGTAAATTTCCAGATACTTGTGTTTAAAATTAAAATTAATAATGTTGTAAAACTATACGATCAGTGTATGATTTATTGTGAGATGAGTGTTTTAATTTTAGAATTAGTTAACTTAATTGTAATGATGCGATGTGAAATTAGGAATCTGGGTTTAAAGTTATAGAATTTAAACAAAGTTAAAATAGCGTCGCATCACTAAACATTGTTATGATTATGATACCATTATCTCTCAGAAGAAACATATAATCATGTTTATATTCCTACTAGATTAAACTCATATAATCAATTTAATTTCCACAATAACAAGTATTATTTTGCGATACTAGACAATATGCACGCAAAAATTACTTTTGTTGTAATGTAGATGTAAACCATGTCCAATGTTAAATATAGAGCAATGTGATAACACATCCAAATTTTTTTATGTAAAACCTTCAATTGCTTTTATATGTTGAATTGTAAAATATGTAATTTTAAATATATTGACCAAACATGTAATAATATCAATATTCGTATTAATCTACATAGATCCAATACCAAAAATTGCAAGCATAATAACAATATTAATAAAATTGAAAGCCACTTTCAATTACATGGCTTTGACAATACCGATATTTCTATTCTCAGAATAGGTCCACATGTTAAAAATAGTAGATTGCGGTGAGAAAACCACTTTATTTATTATTATGACACTATATATCTAAATGGTTTGAATATCATTCACTTTGGAAAACTGTCTTACTTATTAGCTTTCAACATTCTGATAACAAGAATTATTTTTATAATTTTGATAATGCACTTAAAGTTAAACGTATAAAAAGAAGAAATAGGAAAAATAGAACTGAAAGGCTTCCAGAGTGGAGATAGATTCTAAAATTGAATATTTTTGGAACAATTATATTATTCCCACTATTTAAAATTATTAAAAACTAATTATAATAATGAGTCAGCTAAAACTTTTTAGACGTTCAATTAAACGCTAAGAATAATTTGCTATTATGTACTATTTTTAATAAAAAAAAAGACTCATTTGATTTTAACATTATAAAAATGCCTTTCCGGGATAGTAACTTACATCCTATTAATATTTAGAATTATTATCATAAGTTTTATAAAAAGAAACAGTGATATAGTTACTGATAACAATTTAAAACAGTAATTTTGTGAAATTTTGCAATAATTGCTTAGAATACAATTTTCCAAGTAAATATATTTTTAAATATATATTTCTATTTTAAATTAAATCTATTTTTATCTTACAAGGGGAGGGTACAACTAAGGAAATTCATTTGGGGACGAGACTTTGTGTAACAGTAGTACTGTTATAGGGTATTCAAACCCCAATGTAATTCCATCGAATGGCCAGTCAATTCCGAGAAAACAGAGTTCAAAATTCATTCTAAGCTTATATACAAGTTATTTTCTTCCCAATACTACGTCGCCGTGGCGTGATGGTCAGCGTATCAGAGTACTATCCAATGGACTGGGGTTCTATTCCCGCGAGAGACAACTTTGTTTTTATTTTTTTTCTCTCCAAGTGTTTTTATTATTTATTTTCAGAATTAAATGAATTTATTTTTTTATAAAGATTCATTGATTTTTAAATGGTATTCTATATTGTTATAGTAACTGGTTTAATTTTAAAACACAAAAACAGCTTATATATGGTATAATTACAATTACTTCTGTCATTAAAATCTAAATAATTGCATTTTTAAAATTATTCTGTATACCTTAATGACCATAAAATTTTACTTCCGTTTTAAAGAAAACTATTTTCTTCAAGAGAAAGGCAGCTGTTTTTAAAGAGCAGGTGTTATTCTTTTAAGAACAAAATTTCTGTTAGAAACAAAGAATGCTTCAATATAAAAAGAAATGATTAGGATAACGGATTTTGATTTACAATACAACTTTGTTAGTTTATTTCTGGATTTTTAAGAGAATTTGTAGTGTTTCGATAGATATTATTTTAAATAGATCACATATAATATAAATAGTTTGAATATTTTATATTGAAGATGTCTGCGAATAAAGATATTGTTACTGTACAAGCAGTTGCTGAAACATCTCTGTATAGTGAAAATTCAAACTTGAGGCAAAAAGATGCAGTTGAGTATTTTAAAATCTTATTTAAGATAAATAGTTTGATTACTTCGAAATGCTCAAGTTTCATTTCTCATGAAGCTATGTTGATGGGGGATCAACTTTACAACTACGCTGTCGACATGTTGGCTGAAAAAAATATACACGATGAAGAGCTCATACATGCTATCGGATAACGAGAATAAGTATTTTTTGAATCAGTTGAAGTCGAATCCTCATCTGACGAGTATGAGCCAAGAGAAAAAATGAGAGACATAAAACATATGTCTTTGGATTATAAAATAAAAGCGGTAAACATGGCAAAAAAGCATCCTACTTGGAGTATTAAAACGTTACACAGTAGGGTATGTGGTCGTTTAAAAAAAAGAGCATTTACCCAAATGGGAAGAAGATATCATAAGAGGAGGGAAATAAATTTGATAAATATGCATTTATTGATTCCTAGACATATGATCGTTTTGTTGAAGCAAGAGAACATTTTCATCAGGTACTACCAGGAATTTACAGCAGTGGGCTTTATCTGCCGCTGGACAGTTTAAAGACTTCGAATTTAAAGCCTCCTAACGGTGGGTGAAAAAATTCAAAAAAGAACATAAAATACGTCAACGAAAATAACAAAATATGTGTCGCAAATGGAAACAGCAACTTTGGAAGAAATTTTAATGTCTGCAGAAACTTTTCAGATACATGCATTGCATCTGATGACTAAATTTGATTAAGACTTCGTCACATCAATACTGATCACACAGGTATGTTGATAAAAAAATCAGCTTTTTTTAGATTTTAACTGCAATCTTATTCAATTAATCTAATTCGTTCCATTTTCTTTCTTTTCAGGTGGCGAATTCCAATCTACTTTTAGTAGGACTCTAGCAGACAAGGGAAGCAAAACTATATTTGTTAAGCGACAGGACATAAATAAATTAACTCATACCTATACAGTTCAATATGCTCTGACTTTATCAGGGGAACTATTGCCGAAAGTTTTTGTAGGTCTGCAAGAACCAACGGGTATATTTGACCCAAGAGTCCAAAAAATTCTGGAGGAATACTCACAAAAATATAAAAATATTATAATAACATCTTCTAAGTCTGGGAAACTCTCAACAGAATTATATATTGACTTTCTCTAAAAAAAAAAAAAAAGATTTCTTAAAACCTTACGTGGAAAAAGAACATTTTCTTCTTCTCGTCGATTGTTGGAGAGGTCAAACGAAACCCAAAATTTATAATGAAGTCTTCCAGGATGATCATAAATTGCCTACTTGTACTCTTAAAATTATTTCTCCCGAATGTACTCCAACTGTGCAACCTTGCGACGTTTATTTTTATAGGCAAGTAAAAAAACTCACTAAGCATTTGAAAAATTCGGCATGCTTAATAGAACAAAATGATGAAATAAATTCACGAGAAGATTGTATTAAATCCAATCAATTGTTCATCATCAGTTGTCATCGCCAATTTTTGAAGGAATGGTTCGATATGTTCTGGGTACGCGGCAAAACTTTCTGAAGATAAAGAAATTTTCTTAAATGTAAAGAATGTGTGTTTGCCAAATCAACGTCTTAAAAAACATTGTTCATGCGATAATTCTTCATTTATTAACTGTGCTAGATGTCAAAAAATTAGTTGTTTTGAATGTTTTTATGGTAATTATCACTCAGGTTCTTGTATATAATAAAAAAATATGTAAGACACTGTCAACTTTTTATTACATTTAATTTTATTTATTATAATTTAATTTATTTTTACCTTTTAATTATGAGTATTATTATCATGACTATTAGTTAGTTTGTGTTTTAAAAAAGTAAAACAGTTACTATAATTATATAGAATATCATTTAAAAATCAATGTGAATCTTTTTTTAAAAAATAAAATTATTTAATTCGGAAAAAAATAATAAAATAAATTCCATAAAAAAATAATAATGGAGTTTGCGCTCGCGGGAATAGAACCCCGTTCCATTGGATAGTACTACAATACACTGACGATGATGGCACAGCGACGTTGTATCAGGGAGAAAATAACTTGTATATAAGCTTAGTATGAATTTTGAATGCTGTTTTCTCGGAGTTGACAGGCCATTCGACGGAATTACATTGGGGTTTGAATACCCTATATCAGTACTACTGTTACACAAAGTTTCGTCCCCAAATGAATTTCCTAAGTCGTGCCCTCTCCTTGTTAATTCAATATTTTATTTAAAATTTCTTCTGTTTAGTTTATTTTTTAAAATATTTTAAAATATCTTAAGCACTTATTTTAATTGCAATGTAAATACCTAGTATATAATTATCCAAGTAAATTTACTTTTATATATATTTCTATTTGATATTATTTATTCTTAACTTTGTTCATTATTTTATTTAACATTTCTTATGTTTAGTTTAGTTTAAAATATCTTAGTGGTTAGTTTAATTGCAAAATAACTATCCAGGTGACGCCATGGATTTTCCTTCTTGTGTTGATGTTCCAATCCTTTACGTCATTTCGCGTGAGATCTTAGCCTAGAAAGTTGCTACTAGGTATCCAAGGTTTTTCTTTTGACATGTAAGTTTTTATCTTAGTTTTTTCTATATTTTTTTTTGATTAATTCTCTCCTTGAGAAATTTATTATTGTTCTCTTTCAATTTTGCTATATTGTCAGGTTCATCATCCACGTGTTAGAAATAGACTTAACTTTTCAAAATGGCTCTATTTTTTCTTTTTTTCTATTATGTCGAAAATTTCTGCTGTACGGAAAAGGTTGAATCCATAAAGCATTGCTAACCCTAAATCGCTGGCCTAATTCAGTGACAGCTTTAGAAATCTTAATAGGTCTCCAGTTTAGTCCAAAGACTTTTTTGTATCTACATCTGCTGTGTCTTGTGAACTCCAACTTCTTCCTTCTTTAGCATTGTAGATTCTAGAACTTTTTCACTTTTATTTTATTAAACTATATATATATATATATATATATATATATATATATATATATAATATAGAATGATAACTTATAAATAGATTCAAATATACCAGAGGACCCAAAAAAGGTTAACATTTGAAAATTCAATAACTTATTAGTAGTAAGGTAAATATTGACGCGCATGCTTGAAATGACATGACATTATCCCGCAAAGCGCCATCTCATAGTCACTTTTTGCATTTTTTTGCTTCAATAAAGTTCCATGTCATTTCAAGCATGTGTTTGTCACTTTTTATCTCTCTACCTACATTGTTCTATGAATTATATAATTTTCAAATGCTAGCGGGCTTTTAGGTAATCTGGTATTATAAACACATACTTAAATAAAATCATGCTACAGCATTCTGACTGCAAGAATCTGCATATTTCGTTACACAGAAGCTATTCTATATCGTAATTTAAACACTTTTCTTTATAGATTCAACCATAAAACTAAGACAAATTTTACAAAACAATTTTTTTTAAGTCGTGTACTTATCATAATATATGTTAACTTTGTATCTGTGCTTTTTGTTTCTTGTCTTGCTTTCTTTTTCATATTTCACAACTACATTTTTAATATATTTAGTATTCTTTGTGATAATTTGTTACTTCAAAACAATTCCTAAGCACTCGCAGCTAGTCATTAATTTGATCCTTTTCAGTTCCAGTAAAAATTCTTGGAAAGTTTCGACAAGAATGCATCCATTCATTCTACCCTTCTTTGATAAGTCTCATTAAATTCATTTCTTTCAGAAATCCGTTATGTTCTTACCATTACTTTAACCTTTTTAAAGAATTTGGAAATTCTTGTTAGTGATGCACAGAAAAACTATTTTTTGATGTTACGTTGCACCCGTACATTATACTATTTTTGAGTTTTAAATTGAGCATTCTAATAAATCTCTTAAATAATTTTACTTTATATATATATGAGAAAAAGAGTTCTTCTACATGTTACTTTTCTTATATGGTCTACTTGACTCGAAAAATCATCAAATTAAAAAAAAAAACATATAAAGTTTTTTTTAATTATGAAATTGGGAAATTAAAAAAGGAAAGCTGTGAGACATGTGTAGGTTTTACTGAGACAATGATATTTTCGAAATATACTTCTTTTTTTGACATCAAAGGATATTTAATTGCATATTTTTCAGGTTTTATGTTTTATAAATAAATCTATTTTTGAATCACTAATTGAACTACTTGCAAATGCTTCTTCTTTAAAAAAAATTGCTACTTTTTCTTATTTTTAAAACAAATTTCTGCATCTTCATAGTTCATCTATCAGGAACTCCTTCTTAATTTAATTATGTTCAATGGCAATTTAATCAAAAACTATTAATAAAAAAAAATTTATAATTGAAAATTAAATTCATTTAAATATCCTTTTTTTTATTTCTGGAGGGAATTAATATTATTTTTCAGTGAATGAGCATTAATTTTTTTATCTGATGTTAAATGGATAATTCAAATATTTTGAATTGAACATACAATATAATTACATTAAAAAAACGTTGATATTTTCAAACATACTAGAAGAAAAAGTGCATTTTATTCCCCAAAATCAGACTAATTCATAGAACTGATTTTCTTGTAAATAAGTTTCATCTATAAAGAAAGGTAAAGTTCTTTAAAGAAGATTAATTAACTTGATTATTCTTTCTTTTTTAAAAAAAATGCTAATTTGATATTTTCACTTTCATTTTATGGTCCTATTGTCTGCATATGTTAATTTAAATCTGGAGCCATAGAAGTTACAATGAAGAGTTTTTCAAGATATCTTATCATTCATTGACAGTCTATTATTAGGAATTTTTTTCTTCACTAAGAAAAGCTTCGGTCAGTTTGGCGACATTGGTGCTGGCGCCTAATGCATCATTTATAAAGCCAAAATACCAGTAGAATTAAGTATAAGATACTCTCTACTTATTTCAAACTTTCATCGCTGAATGAGCTCTTAGCGATCAATAAAAGCTTTAAGAGATTCGGGTTTGTATGGAACTTCTTTCCCTTCATCGTAACTGATCACTTATCCCTTTAACGTTCATTGGTTTCACAACGGAACCACACATTAAAAACTTTAAAAAAATTAAATTTAAAATTATTTTTTCAATAAGAGCTGTTTATGAATTTTTGTTCTTTTTCCTAGCAATAAATGACTGCACAACGGCTATATTTAACTATTAATAACTCCTAAATAGAAAAATATTGACGTCTCTTTAACTTTAGTAAATTTCATTAATTTTAAAAATGTTAAAAAAATAGTTATTTTTTAAATTATAGCACGCGATCTTATTATGAATTTTTCTAGTTATTAATTACAACTTTAAATCATTTTGATAAGTAAGCAGAAGAAAAGAAAAATGAAATGAAACTTTATGGTTTCAGTGCGAAACCAAACAACAGTAAGAGCGTTCTAAGGCGAAAATTCTCTCAGCAGCTGACTTTCTGAAGCACTATTTGTTTATTTCATGTTTAGCAGAATATTTAGTTACTTTAAAATTACAGTGAGAAATTTTTATTTATTTAAATATATTTATCGACACTCTAAATTTCTGCCACACTGTGCAGCTGCACATGATGCACATGCCTAAATGCGACCCTGTTTGTACATAATAGATTTAAATATTATCTTTTTATAGTTATGGATGGAAAAATTTTTATGTATTGGCAAATTTTTTAGTAAGAAATATAAATTATTTTTACTATGTAATGTAAAATAGATGTAATTTTAAGTCCAAATTTGAATTAAAATTTTATAAAAATATTTAAAAGCTAAACATTGTTTTTCCTTAATTAATTTCGTTAAAATATAAAAGTTTTATGGTCGGATAAATATTAGATTTTTTTTTCTGAATAATCTTTTGGATTGGTCAGTTTGAGTAGGAAAAATATGCTGCTACTGTTCCCTCGTTTCACAGTGATAACATAATTTTTTTCAAATTTGAAAATGCAAATTTGTGTTCTGCACATATTTGTGATTACCTTCATGTATAATATTCATTTTTATATGATTTTGTTAATTTTTCAAAGAGAATATGAAGTTAACTTTAAACCGCATTGTGTATTTTTCAAAGAAATTCAAGTGAAACCATAAAGTAAATTGTAAAACACACTCGACGAGAGTGTGTGAGAGTACGTGTGTGTGGTGTTATATAAATATGAATATCTATGTGATTTATGAAATTAGAATTTTGGTAAAACTTTAAAAATGGTTATTTATACTGCAAATTTCTCTTTTTTCTAAATATAAAATACTGAAGAATCTTTTTCTAAACTAAAACACATATCATGCACATAATATATTTTTTATTTGTCAAAGTTTTGTATTTATCTTCGAATAATTTATCCTAATAATCTTATTTTTCTTAAAGTAATTTGAAAATTATATGAACAACAAGTCATTCGAAATCTGTTTGAGGTTAGCATATATGTGGAAGTTTATTAGAATACCTGCGTGTAAGAATAAGTGTAAAACATAATCGTAAACTTACATCCATTCGATATCTTTCAAAGTTTTATTTGTTTAATGATAAACCGCTTAAATAAAAATTGATCAACATGGAGTTATTTTTTAAAATGTTTATCTCAATTTAAAATGCAAACAATACAATAACCTAAAGTCAAACAAATGTATAAGCAACTTGTTAGAGAAATTTTGAAAAAATTGGAGATCTATTGTGAAAAAAGAGTAACACAAATTCTTTACTCAAAGTAGTATTCATTGCTATCCATTACTTTTCCTCGAATTTACTGTAGTATACGAATTAAGCATTCAAATAATGATCAACAAAGACTTACATGAAAAAGAATGGCCTTTATAGGCAATCGAAGAATAGTTTAATTCCCTGTACCCGTCATGGAAACGGAACTGCTGATTGCCGAGTTCGCTGATCAAGAACAATGGTCAGAAGGAAAGAACATTACAGAGGGTAAGTTAAAATATCCCGCTTGAGGGTATCCTGGTACTTTTAATTGGCTTTAAAGCATATGTTCCAGCATTATCATGCTGTAAAATCACTTTGTAATGTATCTGTTCATATAAAATTTGCGTTTCTTTTAATATACAGCTAAAATGTATAAATTGTTATCTAAATTGTTTCATTTAGCTTTACCTAATCATGATATTCCACATCAATCTGATGCCTCCGATGCAGAGCTTGAGCTTTGGTGAATGAATATCTGATATTTGAAGGCTGAGGCATAGTCATGCTCCCGTTACTATCTTTTACACTCTAGATTATCAAAATGTATCTTCTTTATATCACAAGTTTTAATCCCATGTAAAAAATTCAATTTTTGTACTTACAGCATTTGTTCACAAATAAAAATTCTTATTTCCACATATCTTGTTTTAATTATTGTCACCCAACTTTCTTGCTTTTGGATATTTCACATGGCTTCGAATAACAACGAAGTTACTTGTTGAGTCACTTTTGAACATTATGTGATTTCTTCTTGCAATTGATTCTTTTCCTTTCTTCGTTCAGTGATGCCTCCAATTGTTCATCTTTTAGTGGTTCTGGCTTTAATTCACTTTCCTTATCTTCCATTTCAAAACAAATTTGATCCATCTTAAACAGTACTCAAAAGTTGAAATTAATTGAACATGATTCCTATACGTTTTACATTATAATAGATGAGCCTCTGCAGAAATGCCTTTAAATGAAAGCATAAAGTAAAGCTTCCCACAAATTGTGTTTCTTTAGGAAATATATGAATCAGAGCTCAAAAGAACCATGCCATTTATATTTTGACAAAATAAGACGTAATGAAAAGATATGCCGTATGATGATAATTCAAATAGAAGGTGGCTCGATTATGAATTGATGTGTGATTTAGAACTAGTAAATCCTTAAACTTATTTCTACCTCTAATAGTATTTGGAAAAAACTATCAGGTATGTAAAAAATATAATTTTTTTAAAATTTTAACATTTTATTATTAATATGTTGCAAAACGTTTAAATACTATTTTAAGTATTTAATATAGTAGAAAAAACTACGTTTATATAATCATTTGCTTGTTTTATTTTGCATAGGAAAATAAAAGAAAATATTTGAAAAAAAGCGTTAAATTTTTCAATCCTTATCTCCGAAAAACTTACATTTTAATACCTTAAAATGTAGCATCAATAAATTCTTAGTCAAAATTGATACTTGGAAGTTAGTTTTAAAAAAAATCACGTGTTTTAACGTCCTATTGGACAATTAAAATCCATAAAAAAGGTGCTATACCATTCTACATCTGACCTGTATAGCAATGGCTCAGTTTGAGAATAGTCTCTTTCTGTAGTATGACTTTTAAATTGAAAAAAAAATAATCATTAAATATAGGATTTCACAATATTCCTTTCCCTCCCTCACTTTATGGCCACGGTAGAGTAGTGGTCTAGGTTACGGACTCGTGGCTTGTGTGTTAGGAGTTATAGCCTTGAACAACTGAAGACCCTCAGTGCAGATGGAGCCGATGCACGCTAAATATGTCGACGCTCAAACCTTCTCCCTTTGATGTATTGTGGAAAATAGGAGAGAGGGTGTCAGCTCAGATGTCATTCCAGTTACTTTATCATGGCTCAAAATTACGAAGTCCGTTGCCAAAAGCCCTTGTGTAGTTAAATAGTTTGACCTTAATATCTATACACTCCCTCACTCCCGCCTCAAACAATTTACTTTACATTTTAAAATTTTGAGAGAAATTGACAGGGGGAAAAGAAATACTACAAAAATATTTTATAATACATTTGTATTTAAAATGTACATTTTTGCCGACACTTTAGAAAATATTATAATACATTTCTCGAAATATAACCACATACAATTAGTAAAGATAAGGACATGCATTGAAAAATATGGATTTTCACTATTAGAAATGAACCCCATTTGCTTAAAAGAATATTTAATTTCCTATTCCTACTTAGTTAGCTGGTTTGAATAATTATTTTGGTTTCTTAAATGTTTATTATTTTAAACAAAATAACGAAAAAGTGAAAGCGAGTGAAATAAAATTGTGGAGCTAAATTAATTTTTAATTTAAAAGTTTTCAATAACCGAAAAAAAGGGATAAAAGGAAAACTAATTACAACTTTCCGTCCAATATATATTAAATTAAGGATTTTTTTAAATTTTTAAGCAATACTATATAATATTTTCGAAATTTAGAAAAAATTAGACCTGTTAAACAAAATAAAAATAATATATTCTAGTTTTCTTAGTAAGAGTTTTTTTATTTTCTTAGTACAAAATTAAACTAAAAATTCAAAATACTTGCCTTTGAAGTTCATTTCTGTTAACTTTTATAACCTTCAATGAATTATTCAAAATAAATGAAGAATAAAAGAAAGAAAATAAATTCATAAGAAATTTTTACCTTCGACACTGATTTAAATCAATTGGCATTTGTTACTTCAAGTCCTTCAAATTCATACAGAAATTTCATTTCTTAAAACTTAAGAGCAAAAGAAAAACTTATTTAAATATTTTATTTCAAAAACGAATTTTAAAAACTGCTCACATTATCCGCGGTTAAACGCTTGAACAGAGCGAAAAGAGAAATGAGGAGTTTAATGAAAGAAATGTATACGAGTACATTCAAACTTTCTCGGTTTATTGGTGCAGGTAATTGTCTGTTAATTTTCGATTTTGTTCCATTATGAAATGCTTAGATCGTGATGGAATGCTCATTCAAAGTCATGAAGTGAGCTGAAACTTTTTAGTCATTCAGAAAATGATACCATTTGGAATTAATAGCTTTTTTAAATGCCTGTATTATACATTAAATTTTACCAAGATAAAAAAATCATATCAAATATAATATTTCAAAAAAAAATATATGTTTGTAAGAAATCACTTTTTCTTTCCTGGTTTATGATGCATGAAGAATTGCTTCGTAAAAAGTTTTATTAGCTGTCCCAAAATAAGAAATAATCTGGTAAGAAACAGTTAAATAACATTTATGTATATTTATCATTCCCTTTCTCTCACTGGATGTTTCTTGCTGCTTTCTTTAAATTATCTTTTTAAATGTGGAGAAGGTATTATAAAAGTATGAATTCGAAGTAAAAAAGTAACACATAGTGATACATGTACAAAAAAGTAACATACAATTGTTTATTCTTAAGATTTAACTCGAAACAATTTGTTAAGGTAGCACTGGTGAATTTATTTAAGTACAACATTTAAATTAAGTTATATTCTTAAATATTTTCACTTAAATAATAAATTACAGTGCATTATTTATGAAGTTATATTTAAATGTTAACTGTTTTAAGGCAAGAATATTCTACAAATATTTTTACGTGCTCATTTTAGCAAACATACAGCAGACATGCAATATAATTAGTATTTACTAAGAATTCAAATTTTTTACTTATAATACTTAAATCATACTTAAGAATGCCTCATTTCAAAAATGCTAGTCTCATTTAATTTAATATCAATAATTAGAATCTATATTTTGAAAGATTTATTCGTGTTTTTCAATAAAAGTACTTGACTTCAAATTTTAGACATTTTTGGCTACTCCTGGTATAAGAATATCTAATTGCTTACACGTGATTACCGGGGAGCGGGAAAACTCTCTCTCTCTCTCTCGCTGCGAAACACTAAATGTAATTCTTAAATGCAACAAATACTTCTCTTCACCTAAACAAGTGAGCATATTTTTCATATTACATTTCATCCAACATTATTTTGTACACTTAAATATGGAAAAAATGAATAGTTCCCTCTCTTGTTTACATGATTTTTGAGCATTAAAATTGTACGTTTTGCTCATCTAATGCTGAAGTTAACGATTATATGATCCACATTCTAATTTTTAACTGCTGCGAATAGAATTAACAAAATGAATGCATCCTTAAAATATATGTATAATTACACACACGCACGCACGCACATACTCACGCACGCACGCACACACATATATATATATACACATATATATATATATATATATATATATATATATATATATATATATATATATATATATATATATATATATATATATATATAAAATAAATAAATAAAATTATGATTTTAAAATTTAAATTTAATTTTTTATAATTTTTTGAATACTCTTTTGGAGGAATAAGTCAATGTGGATCTAATTAAGAGATATCTTTTGATGATTTATGTACACTGCATTTACTAAAATAATATTTTCGTTAAGATAAAATGTTCAAAGTGAAGTATTGATAAATGGTACATCTTTGAGTTTAAGTAATTCCAAATAGGAATCATGCTTACCTTTGTGTAGTTTCCATTACCTGTCGACATCTTCTTGTGCAAGAAATCTATTTATTTCTATGTTAAGAATTCAAGTATTCGGGATATTTTTCGAAAATGTGTATCAGATTTTTAATAATTACTCAAAGAGCAAAATATTTGAAAGATGTCAATAATTCAAAGCTTTCAGCTAGTTAATATTTCGCAGCACAGGTAAACGGATTTTCAATCTGATAAGAATAAGAAAAAACAATGAGAAGGAATATAAATGAAGATATTAAAATAAATTAATATAGGTTTTATAAAAAGAAAAGGATATGTTAAGAAACTGAAAAGTAATACACTAAAAAGCCATTACTTATTCTAATAGAAAGATAGATGTGTGAAATATTTGTCACTAAGTTTAAGATATAAGTTCCATTTACTAAATTTTGAATATGAATTTTTATATGTATTATTGTTTGATAAAAAAAAATTTAAGATTCAAAATATAATCCAATAAAATAATAGATTAACAACACGTAAATAAAATGCATACCAAAAACGAGGATAACATAACCTAAAAATTATTCTTTAGATTTAAGGAATGCAAAATATTATTAAGAAATAAAATGAAAAGGCTAACATAAATTTTAGAGTATTTAACTATTTTACATTTCAATTAAATGAATTTGACATTTATTAAAAATAAAATATATTTTCCATGTCAAAACTTTATTATTCCATGCTCACGCAGTAATTTATGCATGACTGTATTTCAGAATTCTTTTATCTGTAATAATACTACTTAATTCAATGAGTTGTTTTTGCTGTTTATATTCTTCAGTCGACATTATTAATTTCTATTTAACAATCCTATACATAAGTAAATATACATCAAAACAATCTTTATGGCCTTTGAAAAAATTTGCTTTTTTACTGTGTCTTTTATTAATTGATAAAATGTATAATTAAATACATTTTGCAGAATGCCATTTACAGGTGGCAATATTTATATATTTAAACATACACACATTATTATTAAACAAACAATATAAAAGAAACTGAATTAAGTTTATTTAGTAACTCATAACAGTTAAAGACGACAATAATTGAAATATTTTTCGTTTCATTATGTTAGAGTTCAGTAACGAGTCAAAAATTGGTATTACTGATTTCTACTGCTCCATTAACATTAATCAGAGAAACATCATTTTCCTTTTGAATGTTATTGAAAAAACCTTTAAGCACTTCTTAAAGCCAAAAGAATGATAAAGAATGACACGACAGGGAATTCTGAGTATCATTTTCATCTATTGAATGATTTGAAACTTTCTGAATAGTTTGAAAGTATTTTTATTTCTAGGGTAAAAAATAGGTTACCAATCCCCATCTCTCAATTAACTACTTTTCTAGCTATGCAGATAAATCATTTAAAGTCGTATTTATTTGGTCTTTAAAGCTTGAATTTCTGAAAAATCTTTAGTTATTTGACCCATATTATTAGTTTTAAAAACTAATCTATTAAAAGCATGCATGTGATATTTTTTCCCGATCAATTATTAAACCGAAGCATGCACAAGAACCAATCAATTATCATTTAATTTGATTTTAATTATAGGGAATTACGTCGTAAGATGCATATTTATAAAACACATCAATATTCTGTAATATATTCATTAGAACATGCATACATACTTATCCTTTTTTCAAATATTTATTACTGGCTTTGCATGATACTTATGTACTGAGTCAACATAATTTGTATATAAAACAACATTAATATTTTAAAGTTGGATTTAAATTTTTATTTTCCAAATCCTATATGAAATATTAGATATTCTTTCAATATTATATAAAATAATGTTGAAAGTAATATGTAATATTTTATTGAACCAATGTAAACTAAAATCACTTAAATGTTTATGCTCTTTAGAATTAAAATAATCTTCAATTGATTTTAATTAAAATACAATTTTAAGAACATCAATTTAGGTAAACTAAAACTTGTATTACTTTTAAAGGGGGTTAAAAAAAGAAATATTTACACCAAATTATGTATTCTCCTGTATATAATTAAAATATGTTTCATCTGTATACATATTATGTTTTATTTTAATTAAAATATAGAATAATTTATAAAATGTAACTTAAAATACATTATTAAAGAAATTCTAAGGAAGAAAAAGTCAATTGTCTGTAAGGGAAAACTATGAAGCTTTCTAAAGTTGTTAGTGACGTACGGTAATGTATTAGTGTTAAGTATGCTTTATATGATCGTAATATCTTCCCCACACAATATATATATATATGTATGTATATATATTGTATATATATAGGTAGATAGATAAATGAGAGCTATGTTACAAAAATAACTATTTAAATATATTTAAAACTATATATTTAGCATTACTTAATCACTTGTTTACTTTCGAATTATCATTGAGTTCAATACATAACTGTGAAAAATAAACTGACGTTTCATTGATATATTATTTAGTACAGTGGATATTTTTAAGGTACAAGATGCCAACAATAGATTATATTGCTCCCAAAAATATATTAAACTCAATACAACAATATTTTAAAAACAAATTTAGAATAATATCATGAAAAAATGCAAGCATATTTGAAGTTAAAACTAATTAGAATAAGATGAAATATTTTCTGAAGTACAAATATTAAATTTATTCTCTAGAAAAAAGTAAAATCTGCTAATTTGCTTTAAATCAGGTAAATTATGTAAAGAATGAAATTTAAATTATCTTTTAGGGTAGCTTTTTCTTGACTGGTCTGTGCCAATTTATATGCTAGAAACTTGTCTCAGCATTTTATTCGTATATGAATTCGTCTACATTATAAAAATTAATGTCCTTTTCTGAAATATCATTTTTAAGTACAAACCCCTGTGTTTAGGGATGCAATTTGAATCTATGTAGGGTTTATTTCCTATTATTATTCAGAAGGTTTCATTCAAAGTACACTTTCTTGTTTTAAATTTTTTATTAGGTTCATAAGATTATTTCACAGCACATATATGGCATATGAAGCGTATCTGTTAGATATGTAGACGCTATATCAAATGTGCGAACGTATGACAGAATTTAAATTAATAGGTTGGCACATTTGGAATACTTTTACTGCAGAATGCGATCTTGAATTAATGAGGATGACTAAACTAAGGAATGCCGATTATTAGATTAGTAGCTAGAAGTTTTAGATATTGAAATGAATAACTGAGAGATTTGTTTTATGGGGTAAGTAGTATATAATAAGTGTAAGTAAAAATTGATGAGCAACATATAGAAAGTGCAAGTGACGAAAAACATTCCATTAAATTGGTTGGATATATCAGTTGCTCCAAGACATACTGAAGTGGCTCTTTGGGGACACGACGAAACCCCAAAGAAACTTATCACCAACGATTAATCTAACACTAGTCTACTAGAAAGCGTGTGCCAAAAGTGCAAAAGCATCCACAGGATATTGTTTAAATTCTTACGGAATACCGGGAACAAAAAGCATTAGAGTTTAAAAGCCAAAACTGGCAATAATGATAAAATACTACCACAAGAAGAATAAATTTATTTCTTAAGAAAAATCTCAGTCAGAAAAGTTAATGATAAATAAGTATATTATGTGAATTAACATAGATGAATTTGTATTTTATACGTGAATAGAAATAAACCTAATGACCAAGTGAAAACAATTAAGAGTTAAGAGAATGGAGAAAGACCTCTGGGGTAACTCCTGTTTGTGTCACTAGTGTATAATGCCATAAACAGTAAAACTTATGGAAAAGATAAAAGTCAATGAGAGTAACCTTTTTTTATTGTAGTTACCAAAAGAAAGTAAGCCATTGAATGGTATCACACATAAAAATAACGCATAAAAAAGAAAAGAAATAACATTGTAAGATTTCGAAATGTGTTTTACGTTGAAAAAAGGAATATGTTGCTTATTGAAATTTGTTGAATAAATGGGGGGAAAATGTAAAATCAAATAATAAATAAATGTTCTTCAGGAATTTTACCTTTCTCGTGGTATATTATCTTTTTCTCTTCCTGAGAATTAGGTACTCATTTATTCTTATTGGGTGTACTATTGATTTATGTTCTTTTCCGTTCGATTAAAATCACATCAATTCAAGAGAAACAAGACAAAATATATAAGTGGGTTTTTTTCTGCAATGATTATCACAAAAATTGTTTATTTTAATGTTATATGGGCTGTTTATAAAGCCTTAAGAAAAAAGGCAAAAGAAAAAAAACGAAAATTAATGCTCTGCATTTTAACTATTTTTATTTTTCTGGTTATCGTCTTCAATACTTCATATTTGAAAATACTTGTTACGGCCTACAAAGAACAACAACATATATACTGATTAAAGAAATATTCCTCTCGGAAACACGAAATAAATCACACACGTAAACAATCAAAAATATTTGTTTAATTCATATAAAAATAAACTAAGCTGCATATCATTAACAAAAATATTTCTAGAAAAGCAAATCATAAGTTAAACACACACACACACACACACACACACACATATATATATATATATATATATATATATATATATATATATATATATATCATTTTGCGTCAAAAATTGCTTCATTTTACATATGTAAAGTACTTGCCAAACTTATATTTATATATACATAAAAGTTTGTAAATTATAAAATAATAATAATATCTTTCAAATGACTACATGCTTCTTAAATAATTGTATTAATACACATTTCGTATGTATTCCAATCTAATTTTAATCCTCTAACCACCTATTTAGATTCGTCATAATCAAAATTATTACCAGAGTTATTTTTGTTACTTATTGCTTAACTTGAAATTACCATAGAAATAACTGCCTTGCAAATATCCTGGTTTCTAGTTACGATGTATTTTATCCTTTATTTAGAACCCATTTTTACTTTAAATAAGAATCGAAACATTTGTGTCTGGAAGAAAATCAAATATTAGTAATGATAATGCTTAGTTCGCATGCCATATAATTATGATAATTGATGAATTATAACAACAAAAAATACTTTTTAAATAAAAATATGAACACATCCCATCGTATAGAATTGAAATAGTATTTTATAATAATTAAGGGTAAAACGTGAAATTCAATATGCGTAAGTTATAAGGAATCACGACATTTACACAAGTGATTAAATATTTCCATTTTATTATTCAATTAATCCATATTTCTCGTGCAGTTAATTATGGGATAATTCAATCATTTATTTATTTATCTTTCGCGAATTAAAAGCCATGAGACCCCATTAGGATGTTTCACTGTAATATTTTGTATAAAATAATTGTATTTAAGATGCATTTGATTAAAATGCTTTTAAAAATTCATTTCAAACAGATAAATCTGTTTCGCAATCTATAACATTCATTTTCTAAGATTCAATTTCTCTTCATTAGAAGATTATTTCAAAGTACAAAATTTAAAAACAGTATGTTACAAAAGATTTATTACAAATACAAATTTTCCGTTAATGCACTATACTTTACATTTGTTTTTGTAATTCTGTAAATGTGCACAATTTTAGTGATAAAGAAAATTTGGATTTTGTAATATGTAGTTGTATTTTATAATGTACTCCATTATACACTAAATGTATATACTATTAAAAAAATATTTATTGGGATATTATGAGGGAGTACCTAAATGAAAGGTTTTTATCAGATTTCTGTATTGAAATACCACAATAAATGAAAAATTGTACTTAATTATTATTCAATTTTCAATTTTGATTGCTATTTAACCATGCTTTAAATAAGAATTTTTTTTTCTGTTTAAAAAAAATTATATATATATATATATATATATATATATATATATATATATATATATATATATATATATATATATATATATATATATATATATTTACAAACACCTCGTGTGACTTATATAAAATAACCAAATGGATTAAAATCAATTAAATATAAATCAAGATTTGCAAGAAATAATATAAGAAAAAAAATGCATTCTTAGAATTGCATTTTTATTGAACTTGACTTACAGATAATATATATATCCTTTAGATCAAATAAATCAATATCTGAACAACATTATCTTCCGAGGCTATTCAGTGTTACACAATGAAGGATATGACATTGATTAATGCGTTGTCCTAATTCAATACAACGCAAATCTAGTTCACATATTACCATGTCTTCTTTCAATTTTAACATCAGCAGGTTTAGGTTGAATATTTTACACCAAGAACGATTAAAGATTCGAAACTAGTTTAATTTCCATATTTTTTATTAGAACACTTATCACAGTAATATTTGTATGCAATTATCGTCTAGAGGTGGGTAATTTTTAGAAATTCAATACTTAGAGTTTAATGGAAATATAAATATTACTTGAAAAATAACTGGGTAAAAGGAAAAAGTAGCATGACTACAATTGCTTTCTCACTAATTTTCTTTTATATTTAATTCATTACATAAGATTACTTTCCATTTTGTATATTCTGTTTAATATAAATTATTTTTATACTATCTATATTTTGTTCGTTTAATGTGATGAATTTCAGTTGAAACTAAAATTACAATTGTTATTTTTAGAATGCTCCAAACTTTATTTAGAATATGCTTTCTCTCTAATTGGCTAATTGACTTTAAATTCATGCTGCGTTTATTTAATTCCTATAGATTATAAAGTATATATATATATATATATATGTCTCTCTCTCTGTGTGTGTGGGATAACTTAAATTGATATATACTCATGATTAGAAACTCCTTTATTATCAACGTCTAATTCATAAATCAAATACGCTATTTTAAATTGCGTCTCAATTGATCTTTTTCTAAGACATTAAAAACACTATTTTGGCGTATTTATTACTAGTTCTTTAGATCTTGAATTTTTGAAACATTTATTGGCTATTCCAAGAAATACAAGATCATTAATTGTTTTCGTGTAGCTGACTAAAAGCTGGATGAAATTTAAGAAGATGCGCCTTTAAAAAAAATTGCAACGCTACAAAAACCAGTATAAAGTACTACATATATATATTACACTATATATACACATATTACACATAAAAGACCTATTAGTATTTCTTAAAAATAATATACTCCAACAATTTTATTTTATTTTTAACAGTATTATACTATAGAGAAATACAATAATACTCCTACTGTTACTCCTATACATATGGTATTTAACTTAATACTCTTAATTTATAATGTTTGGTCAAATAATTTTGTACTTAATGCTGTCTTTCAAATTGTTCAGTAATATTACAGCTTTCATCTGTGTATTTGTATACAAAATCTTCCAATAAACAATAACGGTTCTGGGTCACAAATTCATCGTGGTCTATGCATTTTCTTACTTAACTCTCAGGGGTTTCATCTTCTTTAGATCAGTACGAGTGGCTTAATCCCGAGTTGCCCTCGTGATCCTTTCCTTATCACAAGTGGTTTACTGTCTGCGGTAAACACAGGAATAGCGCCCCCGAGGTACCCTAGTGATCCTTTGCTATTATTGACCTATTTTTGTCATCTTTCTTTTCTGTTCGAGACCACCATTACATTTTTTTAAAATACAATAATGTATTCTAGAATCATTTTGATTGGATTTTTTTCATTACAGTAGAACTTATTTGTGTGCTATCTTTTTTGTATGTGGTGTAGTATTTTCATTAACTTTGGCACCACTGCAATATTATCTATATATTTACCAGTGATTTAACGGAGAAAATTAGGACCCCCCTCCTCTGAAAGTCAGGTTTTGCTCTTTATATTTTATAAATTGGGTAAATACGTATTTATAGCGTAAGTCAGCCCTTGGGCCCCTAAAGTCCAGCCCCCCCCCCATGATGCGGGGGTGTACGTTTCGCCACTGAAATGTAGACACTTCAAGGCACTCTGTTCATTTGTTATTAACAGTCTCCTGACTATGCGCATTCAATTGCTTTCTCTCAACGCTCCAGCAGCCCGCGCCGGATTGAAGACAAAACTTTCAATGGCAGTGACATTATCAATAATTTGATAAATTATGAAGTCGGATAAGAAGCTAGATTCTTTGAGAGTGGATAAAAATATGCAGGGATCCAGTTTTCCAATAAATTGCAAAAGCATTTTCTTAAAATAGATACCAGCTAAGACAGAAATATAAAATTCCAAAAAGGGGCTTCAATCACGTATAGCTGGCTATCGTGACATTTAAAAGCAACTGACCACCAGTCCTTCGTCACAAAGCTTATCTCTTACTTTATGTTGCCAAAAAATAAATCAATTTAAATTATACCTTCAAGTGACGAAAGTGATTTTCAACTTATTCATTAAGGGTTTTGGATTACGATGAGTAGCAATGTATTATGTATGTGCATTTTGAAAACTTATCCGTGTATACAATGAGAAACTATATGTTTTTAAAATGTTTCCATGTGTAATATTTAATTATTTATTTTGTTGCGGAAGTACGCTTATATAAATTTCGTAAATTTGGCATATTTTTTAAATGCGACCTTTTTATGCGGTCCCTATTACCGCATAAAAAAAGTTATGTAGGATTTCCACGAATTAGTTTGTTTTAGGTAAGAATTTATGAAAATTTTGAATAATTATTTTGCACGTTCATTTTTAAGCGGTCCTTATCTACTACACAAAAACAGATTCAACTGCATGTCGATTTTGATACATATATATATATATATATATATATATATATATATATATATATATATATATATATATATATATATATATATATATATATATATATATATATATATATATACTATTAAAGGATAGTTCTGTTGGTAATGATAACAATTAAGAAGGCGAAATCATTTTTGTTGTTGTTGAGAGGCTTGAATTATATAACAGAAAGGAAAACTAACAATAAAATATATTTAACAATTTTAATAATTATACTATGATTTACATTTGCAAATATAGATTATCAGAATTACTCTTCAAATGCTTTTGATAGAAGTATTTGTTCTTTTTGTTCACACACATTAATGTTTAAACACTCAGCTTTAAATAACTAAAAATACTTTAAATGCTCTTAAAATACAAATATAAAATCCAAATTTATCGTTCGGATACCTGATTCAAAAATGTTGAGCAGTACTTAAAGTAACAAGCATAGTTAGGCATGCAAAATAAAATTTATATTTAAAAATATTCTCTTACCCAACTTTTATTACTATTTCTTGTTACAAAATTTTGACTTTATTTTTTTTTTACAAAAAACTGAAATATTTTTTTAATCACTGAAATCTATAAAACCTTTTGTGAACCCTATATACTTTTACTTATTAGAAAACTATAAAATTTTTAGTGTAAATATATTATTGGCTATTGATTACAATGCAACGATAAATGCTTATTTACGAATTACAAAGAAAAACCTTGAAATTTTAAGTATGTTTTCTGAGTTGTGATTGGAAAAGGTTTACTTCTGGATAGTTAATTCATTATTCAAAGGAAATTAATGAATTTCAGGAAAATATGTATATTTTTATGTTATTGATGGTATTATACATATTAAAAGTAGATATATACTTTAACTATATGATAAAAGTAAAAGAAAATATGGAAGATATGTAAATCTTTATTTATATATATATATTTTGATTTAAATATTAATATGCTTAAACAATTATTCCATGATCATATATTTAAAATTAATAGCAAATAATTAATAAAAATATCTCGAAACCATTAATTGGATGGGAAATTCCGAAAACACTAAGTCCATATGTCGTAAAAAGTTTTGCTTACTGGATTTATACCTTAACAAGCTTAAGAATTACTTCCCTATTTCTTATTTTTTTTATTTTTCGGTAGCTGATTTAAGCGTAAATCATTTATCTTGTATTCAATCGAAGCCCTTGTCTCTAAAAGTGTGATATATTTTCAATGTAATCTCTAAAACTCTCTTGACAATAAAGATTCGCAAAGACTACTAAACTTGAATCTCTAAATACGTGAGTTTAAAAAAAAGAATAGCACTTAGCAAAATTGGAGATATAAATTGCACTGTATTTTTTTTTTTTTTTCTTTACTGGAAAATAAAGAAACCTTCCAATACTAAAATAGAGTTAATCATAAAGCAAAAAGGAAAAAAAAATCGTATGCGTAATTTCCAATAGTGTTTTTCATAATCATTTTTTTGACATTAAGACATATTATAAAGTTTGTACAATGGAGTATTAACGAAAAAAATATGCAATGGAAATCAATACAATGTTTATAAACTAGTCAATTTGCATTTGCATATAATTAATAATTTATATGTATATCCAAACAAAAAAGTATTATTTGTTTCAGACAGTATTCATGAATTATTTCTTTTATTCAAAATATATATTAATTATAATTCATATGAAATGACAACTAAAACGTAGTTCTAATGAACGTAGATTGTTCAGTAACTTATTAATGTTTCACATGGATAAATATAAAAATAATATGCATACCTCTTCGAAATTCTTATTTCTAAACTGTTATTAAAAAACGACAAATTAAAATTGTTCAGTAAATTAGCTTGCAAACTATGTCACTGTGAATAGTTATAAATATTGGGACTGAATAAAATGCATAATTTCTTCAGTTTTTAATGCTTAATTTTTTTTCAGAAATATTATCCATATTTAATAAGACATTGCTCAGTTATTTTCTACACCACCAGAGTGTGTGTGTGGTCGCAGCAGTAAAATTATTATTAAATTATTTGACTGGCATTGCTACTGTTGAATCGAGGATTCAAGTTCTGGGGCCACTGAAGACCCAAGATGTAAAAGGGTTACTGAATATTAATTAACATTTGATTATTGATCTGTCAATTGGCCGTAGTGTGGTAACTTGGAGATTTTGATACCAGGGAAGGTGCCACCCTAAATAAAACAATTTTAAGTGCATGGTGTCCATGCAAGTTTCTATAGTTGTATAAATGCCGTGAAGCATATTGTTTGAAAAATAACACTGTTGCATCTTTGTAAAAAATCAGAATTGCCCATATAGTACAAATTGTTATGAATTTGTGTAAAATAGTGTACAAAATTTGTATTTGGGTGTGTAATGCTTTTTATGTTACTTTAAATTAGATTTCATTTACGTTAAAATTGTAAAATTCACAAGCAACGCAGTCCCTTACGTTATAATGGTGATTTGACGGGACATTCGATACATCTTGGCGATAGAGACAGGTTGGCGTCATTTTAGGCGACCAATTTGGAGACTAGGCTACCATTTTTGGTGAATTCTGGACCTTCTGGATTATTTTAGAAATTAGTACAGAAATACTCTAATTTCAAGATCTATGATGCAAGTGGGTCTTTCTCGAATTATTCGTGATGGATATAAATAGAGAGATACTCAACGACAGTCAGTCAGTCTGGTTTTGACTAGTGATCAGTTAGTATTGTTCTGATTGTTGAAGCGATTACTGATTACTTCGGCGATTAAACGGGTGATTGCTTGTGAATAATCTTTTACATAGGTTTATTTTAGACACCGATAATTGTGTCTGAGTGCCGTTGAAGGTGTGAAGACCTTCTGAGATTCATTTTGTGAATATTGCTGCTGAATCTTGTATTTAAATGATTGGACTTTCTACAATAAATTATCATCACAGTTAAAGAACTGTCCTGTTTTTTGGGATTGATTTGCATAAAATTTTCGGACCTCGATCAACGTAACAATATTTTTGAAGACTAAAAAAATACTGAATCTTTTGAAAAATAAACAGCTGAATAATTACTTGCATGAATTCAAAAATTATGATTTACTTTTGAAAAATTGTAAGCTAATTGCTTGATATTGCACGATATTATTTTAATAATTTTGAAGTGCAATGATGTCGGAATCATACATCAATTTAAAATACCAAACATTTCGAGAAATATAAACCAAAGAACACATGTTTTAGGAACGTAAATACAAAATGCATGCGTAAAATTTTTCATGAGTTGAAAGAAGAAAGAAGTGATAATCTTTTAAAATTAAGAGTTATTAAATATTTAAAAGAGAACAATTACTAGAAAAGACGATGATAACTTGACATCATTGGATAAACATAAGCTTGTAGAAAGTTATGCAGCAAATGAAATAGTCGTGTTAGGAATACTTTTATACAAGAGTTCTTAGGATCGTAGTAGGGGGGAAGGTTCGTTTTATTCATAAAAATGAAAGAAAGTAAAAATAAAGAAATAAAGGTATGATGAATCAGTCATACAAACCGTGTATTAATGAAGCATTTTCCCGAATTTATCTAATACACTTAAATTACAGATACTAATTTCATAAAACTTTAAAAAACTCATCTTATTCTTGGAACTAGTATAAAAGAGAAGCTGTACTTATCAAATTTACTTAATAGTATTAAGTGGAGCTACATTTGATTTTATTTGATGTACTTCCTAATAGAGGAAAAGTATAACCTATGAAATAAATTGTTGACTAAAACACTCCGAAGAAGAGATATAATATTGAACTGTTACAAGATAGCATTAATGATTTTGGAATCAAATAAATATTCCAACGATATAAATGCATTGAAAAATTTGTAGGAAATCTTAAAATGAATATTAAATCTCTCTAAATTACGGAAGTAGAGATAAAAAAAATTATAGGAGTTATCACGAATATGTGAATATGGATTTTAATCGATGATGAGCATTAAAAGGGAAATTTAATTAAGTCTTATTAGGTTCTAGAAGGGATGAAGTTGGCTGTCGGGAGATTTCCTATAATAATCCGTCAAAAAACACAAGTTTCGCTTAGTTTGAAATAAATAAAAAAAAGTAAAATTGTTGCATGAGCCTCAGCTGCAACATATGTACCTAACATAAAATGCACGTGCTCATTTTATAATTTAACTCATGGGTCTCATTGTTCTAATAATATGTATGATCTGGAAAACAAAAAAAACTTAGACCAAATCTATACATAATATTAAAAAATGAAACTGCTTCTAAAAACTGTTAATAATACAAAATGCTTAGTATGTATACTAAAAAAACAAAGCATTAAATATTGATGTATAACAAATGCGTGCACAAAAAAAGAGAAATTCTCCTTCCAAATCGTATCATGTAACTATGTCATTCAACAGTGTTTTAACTAAATCTTAATTGAAGAATTTGTAAATAAATTAAAACTACATACTGTTACAAAGCTGAGAAACTAACAATAGGATTTTCAGTTCCAGGAACGTGATCGAAAAAATTGATCCGATTACAAGCTTTGAGGTTGTAAATATTCATGATTTGTAAAAAACGATCAATCTTGAACTCTTAGTTACAAATAACATTACTAACGCATGTGTCACTATTCCTAACAACATAATTAGCAAACTACGTTCGAAGCATTAATGCTTGATAAGCTCTCTTTCACTACTAGTTAGGGATCAGAGTTCGGGATTGTAATTGGAGAAGATGCCTATTGGAATATAAATAAAAGAAATGAGAAAACAAATTTTAAAGGTTTGTAGGGAATTGAAATGGAGTTTAGAAATTATCTCAATAGAAATGTGAATAGTAATGATTAACAATCCAGTTCTGCAGTGATACAAAATTTATATTTTAGGGAAAATGTATTTTTTTACTTTTCTAAATGAACTTTTCAGTGCAGATCTGAATTATGAATTGCATAAGTTCTAAAAGTTTGAAGAAGTTATATTAATAAATTACATCCCATCAGCTTAAAGATTCTGCAAGGAATAGATTTATAAAAGTAATACTAGGCTTCCAAAATGACATATTTTGAGTTAGGTTGTCAATTAGAAATGACAGTAAAAGTTCAAGCTTTTCTGAAATGGTGAATTTTAATAATATTTAAGCGTTGAACAAACATTTGAAAAAAAATCCAAAACATTGTGAAATATATTTATGACTCCATGAACATGCTCCTGAAACCAGGATACATTTGTAGTCTTCATTTAAGTATTTTCAGGTCACATATGTAACTGATTGTAATTCTATATAATTAACTTAAGGTGAGAGGAACATTATTAGATATGAAAGGGACAAGGTATTTTTTAAGGTATAAATGTATTTGTTGTTACGGTAGTATGGGGATGTAGACATTTATTTATGTGTAATAATGCTGTGATAGAGTATCAACAGGGCAACCTAATTGCGATGAACTATACGGTATAGAACATAAGTATAGTCAGTGTTGATTTATATATTGGACACCTGGTGGGGGGCACCCAGGGGCCCATAAGGGACCGGATAAGCTGGAGTTATTCAGGTTTTCTGGTAATAAATTTCGATTCTTCATTGCAAAAGGGCTTGTAGACCTTCTGCGCCTATGGCCCGGAATAAACTTAAATCGGCACTGCGCATAGTTCTGACTTAAAAGTGACAAAACAGCACTTAGATTTAGAAAGCATTCTTTTATTTATTTATAAGTTATTATCTAAAGTTACTAATAAGTTCTAGTTAATAATAGTTAATTAAGGTGTATTTATAAAAAAAGTAATATAACAAAAATTAAATCAATTCCTACTTAGGTCAACAAAGAAAAAAATTGGTTTTAGCTAATTTTTATTAATTATTTACTTTTAATATAAATATGTATATACATATAACCAAATCACAATATTAAGTGAGAGTTAATTAATAGCAATAATTGAAAAATAGATACGATTTGGAATGGATGGATGATACTTCGAATGTAATTCTGTGAGGTACATATTTTTAATATTCCTAATTAGAAAAAAAGACAAAATCTGCTATTTTTTACCATACAACTGAAGAAAAATAGCATAATATGTATTCAACAGTATCTTAATTCTTGAATTGCTTAATAAAAGGCATTTTATCACATTATTAAATGCATACACATTCAGTGTATTTATTTCAGAAATAAAATAATAATACTATTATTATCACTGATTGTTTCATTATATTTCTAATTTTATTTTGTTGTAGAAATAATAAGGTATACTAAATATATGAAAAAGTAGATAATCTTCTTGAATAATTTTAATTTTTAATTTCTCAATTTATTACTCGTGTTTTTTTTGTCAAATATACTTAAATGTATTCTAATATGTTTTCTCAATCAGTATATTTAATATAAGTTCACTTGTTACCTACTTTAGAGTGAATTTAACTATTTATATCATTCAGAGTACATAAATATATAATGAGTTAATGTTTTCCTGTTATTTCAGGTATGCTTCACTTTCTTTTTTTCTTTCGTCATTGTTTTAAAGCCAATATCATTAAATAGTATATCAATAAAATAGCATTTAATAACTGTCTATTTTCTTAATAAAAATATTAAAGTTATCTTACGTGACTAAGAATTGAAACCGTTCCGAAGTGTCTAAAATATACTTTTTTTTAGTGACGGTTTAGAATTTTGAAGATAAATTGAAAAATAAAGATTTTTTATAGTGTGTATTATAAAAAAATGCTATTATGTATGATATCACTGCCATTTAATTTTGTTAGATAAATATATTTTTATTATTTTTGAAAATTGTTATTTATCTTAATGTGTAAAAAGTATTTATTTTTAAGAGATATGAATAAATGTTTTCTAAAAAAGTATTCTTAATATTTTAAGAATTGGGGTATTTTCCATGGATGAAATTCTTAACTTCGTTCTTACTATCAGTAAAACATAGTTTTATAAAGCAAAAGTTACGAACTGTAAATAAATGCAAATCAGTTTCGAAAAATAATTTATGGATGCATGGTAGGCATTTTGGCAAGCATTTATTTATAGGAAAGATGTTTGAATGGATAAATCCGAAAATATTTTTATTATATCTCAGTGTCTTGAATCAACGTGGCATGTCTTCTCTCAAATAAAAAAATCCGACTCTTGATCTGCAAAGAGACAGAAGTCATCAAGTCATTCTTAAAATCTACCTTGATATGTTTATTATTAACTTAATGTTTCTACTCTCTCTCTCTCTCTTATAACAGATTAACGTTCCTTATATAATCACAAAGTCAAAACTATTGTTTTAAAATTTCTCTTGTGCATTCTTCCTTTTGACTTATAAGGTATTGATATAGATAAATTATATCACTATCATAACATGTAATCAAAGACTGAAAAAATACACATACTTTTAGAAAAAAAATCATGAAACGTTAATTTAAAACATATAGTTTCTACTTCTAACCTAAATGTAATCATTTATAAGAGTTGTAAAGTATAACAAGTGAAACAGTTTCATTTTAAAGTTTAAGCTATTCTCGACTGTTTGATTTTAAGCCATTATTTTTTACATTGCCTACAATTTAATGAAAAAAAATAATTTGTAGTATTTCACCATTTCTCTATATTTTAAATTATTGTTAGTATTATTGTTCTTTAAACCATTATACGTATGAATTTTGAAAATCAAATTTTTTTAAAAAAAATATTTCACCATAAAAGTAGATTTTTAAAAATTTAGTAAGCGATAGACACTAATAAAATTGCAAATGAATTTTTTAAATTTTTTATAATAAAAATGAGTAGCAAGTTGTAATTGGTCTTCAAAATACTTAATTAATTATGAAGGAAGATAAATGGTACTTTTGTACGTCATTTGAGACTTAATTAGTGTCATAAACACATATTTTTGTTAAAGTTTTATTGCAAATTATTAACGTAAGATCTGGTTTAATTTAAGAAATTGCTCCACATCATTATATGTTCATGGATCAACAAATAGTGTGGGATTAAAAAAAACATTAAGATTTAATGCTCAAATACACAAATTAAGCATAGTCTTTGATTTTAAAGTAGATTATACTTCAGCTGCTTTAAATCTTACTTAACTAAAGGATTAGTTTGCTTGAAGAAAACTTGGAAGCATTTTAAATTTTATTACACATAGGGGATTATTTTGCTCCAGAAACTTTACTGAAGAATTTGACAATTAAGAAGATTTAGCTCTTTTCCATTTCCTTCTGTTATCCTATTACCCAATTTATTTAACAATTGATGAAAATAGCTTATTATGCATTTCATATTAGACTTTTGGAGTGAATTAATTACTAATATGTTGCATTTTTTAAATTTTAAATGGAATCAAACATCATGCCATCTGATTAACTTTTAAATGAATATAAAATCATCCCTGAATAATTACTTCATTTACTTTTCACTTGAATAGATTAGCAAAGCCTTTAGGACTGCTTTAAGTTTAATAATATTATATTTTTAATTATTCTGAATGAAGAAGTTATATCAAGAATTAATTATATGTAAGTTGTCCAAATCAAAAACATAATGAATATTTTAATTATTTTAATTCAGAATATATTTTTTAAAAAAATGATGTTACTATTCAAATTGGCAGATGTGAGAGCTAGAAAAATTAGTATCATAAATTTGTTGGTTTATTTTCTTATAAATCATGAAGTGACGCTAAAATGCTGATTTTATTAACTAGTAGCCAGCCGTATGCAATAAAAAAGACTGTTTTCTTAGAAATCAACGACCTTCAGGTGTGTCTCGGGATATATATGTCTATGTTCTATTATATTTAAATACTTATTTTTCTTATAATATTAATTAAATATTTATTTCTATTAATTGAAATTAAAAAGGAAATCTTGGAGGTTTGGGCTAACAATCGGAGCAAAATCTGGAATATTTTAAGAGTGTGTTATTTATTCCCTTTAAATATTTAATACATCAAGCTATGATAATTATTTTCATTGACAAATGAAAAAAAATCTTGTAATTTTCTCTTTAAAAATACCATTATGAATTGGAAGCAAACCATTCAAAGGTATTAAGTATTACCTTTTTTTAAATTGAGCTCATGAAATAAAACTTATTTTGATTTTCTTCGACATGATAAAATATTAATAAAGCCATACACATATCACCGATATCTTAAATCCTTAATTGGAACTTGAAAATGGGATATGGAAATCTACAGATTAACAAAAGAAAAATAAATGAAATATAAACTAATCGCATATCTAAATTAGAGTCGCTGTTTCTTTGTATTGGGAAAATTTGAGAAAGGTTATTAAAACAAAATGGAAAAATAACTGTTACGAGTAGTTTTACTTTCTAATTTAAATGACAATTATTTATTGAATAGTTTTATTTTTCATTACGTGATAAGCATTCAATTTTCAAAGATTGTGCTTTATTATTCATGATACAATTTATTTATCAAGAAATAAAAAAGAAAAAAAATGATCTTTTTAAAAAAAATATTTAAAATATGCAGAAATTATTTTTGTTGAAATGTTTTGTTGTTTGTTGCGGGAAAGGAAAGAATACTATTTTCTTCATTTTATTTTAATAAATTTGCTGCAGTTTTTCCTTTTTTTCTGAAAGAATATGATTTTTTTTGCAATAAAGAAAAAAAGAGGCTTCTTAACAAATTTAAATATACCCAGTAGTGGCAGAAATTAAAAAAAGAGATTTAATTTTTAAATGGTTTGTAGTGCATAAATTTATAGCTTTGAGGAGATTAAAAAAAAACGACAGTATTTTTTTTAAATATAAATATGGAAAACATTTTTTTCTGTGACTTCAGAAAAATATTTCATACTTAAAACTCACGTACAAATTACGTGACTGGCCATAATGTTTTCATAATTTAATATTAAATATATATATATATATATATATATATATATATATATATATATATTTAGAATTTATGGCATTTTTTATAATTTTGATGCAAACAGATTTTTGCACGGCAAATATTTTCTTAACTTTTTGTTTAGTATATTGACAAAAATAAAAAAGAAATTTCAAATTTATCCAAATTGACATATTAATTTTAAAAAAACAAATGGGCCAACTTTTAATATTGCATCGGTTTTTGTTTTTTTACAGGAAAAAAAAGTTTGGTAGAAAAAATCAGATCCATATCTCCATAATCTACAACAATTCATATGCAAATGTATGCAGAATGTCTTGCAAGCGAAACGATGTCTTTTTGGAATTTAAATTGCATAATTTTTTTTATAAAAATTTAACGTAAAAAAAACGATTTATTTAGACAGAAGTACAATTTTAGGAACGTGGTATGAAGGGAAAAAAGGGTTTACTATGGCTGAAATTTTTAAATTAGATTGAAATGTACCCTCAGGACATTTCTTATGTTTTATGTGAAGTCCTTTTAATAATCCTGGACTTATAAAGAGAAATTCAGGAAATTTTTGCATATTTGAAGTTTTAAAAAAGGTAAGACTCGAATATACTCTACTGTTTGAATTAATTCGGACAAATATGAAAAAAAAACGATTTTTTCTTAAAATTTAGCTTTTAATTATACATATCTTAAGAAGAATCAAAATTCTCGATATTAAATTACGCAGAACTTACTGTTTTAGCAGAAATGACCTCTTGAACGTGCTTTGGCATCAACCCCGCTTAAATAGTGCACGTGTTATTGACTTCATCATCGAGGAACAACCCTTGTATAGCAATTTTTATAAATTGTTCGGATTGCAATTTTTATCACCTGTTCTGCTGCCGTGCAATTCATCTTAGCTAAACGATTCTTGAGAATATGCCTTAAGTTCTCAATAGGATTAAGGTCTGGTTAATTACCAGGCCAATCAAGCACTTGCATTTTATTTTCCAGCATAAAAGTCTGGATTAAAATTTCGAATGGTGACAATGGTCATGTTCCAATGTCTTTGTCAAATACTTCCTTTGAGTTGAGCAATTTTACTGTGTAATTTTTCTATGCATTTGGAAGAATTAATCATGCCTTTAAGAGGAACTAAGCTTCCGGTGCCATTTGTTGGATACAAACCCCAAAACATTACTCTAGAAAGGTGTTTTGCAGTTTTTTAGAATTGATCTGATAGCAGAGTTTCAAATTCACTTTGTCGTACTGCACTTAATTTGTCTCCCTGTCCAGCTAAATGTGTTTCATCACTGAAAACTACCTTCGTCCAGTAGTTAACAGTCCAAAATCGGTTTTTTTACCAAACTAAATGTTTTCCCATCATTTTCTATGTCAGGAATTGTATTTTCCTCGTGCTTGTTGCCATATGGCCAACTTCCAGAAGCTTTGTGCATACAATTGAGGTATTCATTATCCAATAAATCAATTCGACGGTATTTCTTGGATTTATTTTGATATTTCTTTATAGACTTTTATCAGTTCTTGGTGTAGTTTTCCACTTGCACCCCCATTTTCATTTTCTTTTTGAAGAGGGTGTTCCGAAATCTTGAAATGTTCTTAAAATTCTTAAAACACTTAATTCGCCCACACCAGGTGCCGTAGCTTTATTTCTCATAGTCACAGAAGTGTGTTCATTAAGAATGATTATTTTAGAACGCTTCATTGGTTTAATATATATCTTTGAACATTTAAACATAACACGTTTTACACGGAATTTAAAAGTATAACCACCTGTTACCACATTCGAATGTTCCCAAGTGAACAACTAAATCACTAAACCAGCCAAACAAGTAAATTATAGTCAAGGTGGATCTATCACACTACCTGTGTGGTTTGAGGTGGCTCGGGACATTACAAGAAATCACATACCAATTCAGACAAGAAAAATATGTTTGTCCTAATTTTTCGAACAGTATAGTAGTTTATTTTCTAATCTAAAATTAAAGGAAAATTTTAATCTACTTTCATTGCTAATACTTATATCCCCATAATTCACACAATTCCTTCATTTCTTAATAAATTAAAAACATCCCACCAGTTATTTTTTGAGAAATAATCTAAAGTGAATAAGGCATATATGAAAAGTTTTCAGCTCTTTGTGACTAATGCTAATATTTAATACAAACATTGTAAAAAGTAAATTTTTGCTTACATATTCATACAATTAATTAGTATTCATAAGAAACATTTCTGACCAGGTATTTTCTTTCTTTTTTGTATATTTACATTAAAAAGCAACAGTTTATTCTTATTTTACATTCAACAACTTGACTTACTCGATTACTAGCAAACGTTTTAATAGAGCATATTTGCTATAACTTATTTGTAACAAGATAGAGCATATTTGTAATAAAAGTTCAAGGCACCTTACTGAATTGTGTGTATTAAGTAAACATATATAATATTTAATGTTATAATAGAACGTAAAAGGTTCCAGAAAATTAAACAACGAATTTAAATACTAGGAAAATAGTGTGGGAAAGTGTTTTTAATCAGAAATTAGAGTTTTATAAATCAAAATTAAAAAGAAATAGGATGTAAAAACTTTAGTACTGTAAACAAATTACACGACAAGATCGATTATCTCTTCCTTTTTTTTACCCGTATATAAATACTAAAAGGTACCAATACTGTTTTTTTGTAAGGACACAATTAAAGTTTATTGATCAAAAAAGCATTTGTTTTATTTATTTAAATAGGGGGATGATATTTAAGTTAAATAAAGTATTATCTTGCGCTTTCAATACGTAAAAATTGCAATAACTACAGTATTAAATAATTTTTATTTCATCCCAAGAACTGATTGTGTTTTGAAGAAAAATACTATCTTGAATTTTAAAACGTTCTGAAGAAACTCAATGTGTTCTACCAGAGGGTCTTTGTCGAATAAAGGGATAATAAGAAAACAAGGGAGTTATTTGAACAAGTCTATATTTTTAAATTTTAATATTTGTACTGAAATAATCCAAGTGTCTCTTACATCTGATGTGAAAAATGCAAATAACATCTGCACAATTTATAGCTTTAACAACTAGGTAAAAAATATAACTTCGCGACTTAAATATTAACGATTCTATACTAATAATAGCGCGTATTCTTCTTGACATTGATTAAACGTCCACGGCCATCAAATCGTTATGGATTCAAACTCAATTTTCTGCCGGTTTTAGTCAACAAATCCTCCGAAGAATTTGAAGTACTTTAAAGACGTAAAAGAAATTTTCAGAATGAATCGTTATGCACATAAACCAATTTGCATTCATCAAAGAGTGATGTATTTTTGATTTACTGCCCTATTTGATTAAAAAATAATTTTCTTCATATAGTACGTTTACTTTTGAAAACCAAGAACTATTAATGTACCACTTTATAGCCCAGTATTTCAAAATGTCACCTATTAAACTCACATATTCCTGTAAATAATTTTATTGCTTTTAAGTATTATATTGGGTGCGCATTTTTAGAATAACCTAACATTAGAAACTCCAAATCTTTAGCTTTAGTGACTTCAAAGTACGATGTACAGATAATAAAATATTTCATCATGTTTCCATTCAAAATAAGAACAAGAATCGCGTTTGAAGAAACGCGTTCAGCTCATTGGCACCATATGTTTCCACCATATAAAAGTAACTTTCCATACTTGTGATCAGAAGAGAAACCTCTTTTGATTAGTGTAGGTAGGTTTCTGGTCAAGAAAAACTATTAATTTTTTTTCAATGTACATATTCCGTCTCTTCGAAATTAGTTTTAATATCATTCATCTTAGAATCTGGTATATACATATATATATATATAGTATAATAAAATAAAATAAAATATAATAAAATACAAAATATATAAGATATGATATATATATATATATATATATATATATATATATTCACACATACGACACACACATGTATATATCCAGGGTGCGGCAAAAGAACTCAGACAAACATATTTTAATATGACTTAATAAAAAATTAATAAAATATAACAAATGGTAATAAAATTACACTCATACAAATAAATAAATTTAATTGGTTTCAAAGTGACCACAATTTGCTTTTCTTACCTTAAATCTGTCCCATTCCTGAAGAAGCGATTTTTGTAGAGAAGCAAAAGCCTAGTACGATTTAGTGCAGGCCCTACACACCAAAATGACCCTTACACTATAATTCCATGGGATTCAGATCTGGCGAGAATGTTTGGCCATTCTTCAGATGATATCATGTCTAGAAAAGTCGCCTTGAGCCAATCTTATGTTTTATTGGCAATGTGAGCTGGTTTAGAGTCTTGTTGATACGTCCAATTTGCATTTCCAAAATGTTTTGAGGCCCACGAAAGTACAACAGCTTCAAGAATGTACCTCCGGTACACTTTTTGATTGATTTTAATGTCCTCTTCCACAAAACCCAAATGTGTTTTGCCCTCTCGAAAATTCCTTTCCAAACTACGACCGACTTAGGATATTGGCAATATTCGACCATTTCCGAGGTGCTTGGAGCGTCCACATATCAGATTCTATCGTTTTGGGAATTATTAACGTGTTGAACCGTAAAAAGGGGTTCTCGTTAGTGAAAGGGAATCTGAACCAGCGCTGATTAGCGGCCTGTCTCAAATGTTTTAGGTATCTTCGTCGCCAACGAGTTTGTTTTTTTTTCAGTGAGAATCTGAACTTTTCGCAACTAGTAAGGCTTCAGTCAGCTCCGTTTTAGCTATTCGTCTCACCGATCTGTCCCTTATTACCATGCCATGATCGATCTGTCTCATGGAAACCACCGGAGGTCTTTGGACTCGCTTTTCGAGGGCCTTATATTTCCTTGAAGTCCTTCCAGTGCATTTTCACCCACTTCCTGGACGTCGACCACCATTGCCAAGTTCTTTAAACTGACAGATTACATCCGACACTGTTTGCGGATGAACATTAAGAAAACGCTCAAACGATTTCACACTGTCGTTGTTTTTTCATGGGATATACACAGGTTTTTCATTAGAGTTATTTCTTTTTCTTTTAAACATTTTAACTCTGCTAGTAATCCTCAAAATATTCAGTCTAAATAGAAATAAGAAGCCATTAGCTATAGAAATTAAGAAATGATTGGAAAATTCATGTGTTGAATTCATGTCTGAAAAATATGCATGATACATTAAGATATGGAGCAGAGAATTTGTAGAAAAAAAAGATAGAAATGATACTAATAAACATCTCGCCTATGCGAATACTATGCTTCACTCTCTTTTTTCACATTGTTTCTTGGCACTTCTAATTACAAAATAAATCGTTCATTTCAGATGTTATTAGCATCTTTAGAATTTGAAGAAGAGCTAATTTCCAAGTTTAAATCAAATATATATATTGTTTGCTAAATATTCGTATGAAATCTATAGAGGTTTACTATTGAGTAATGTTATAAATGAATATATTATGATGTAGGTAATATGTACCAATTTTGGAAATCATTACAAAAAAAAGAATGTTTGGCTTATTCCTGTTAAAGTATTTATCTTTTCAAGAAATATCTCCTAAAATTTCAAGAAACGATTACGAACATCTTTAAATTCCTCATTTAATAATTTTTCTTACAAATTTCAACTATTATCATTGCCTTTAGTTAGAACGAAAGGAAAATTCCACGGAGAAACGAATGCATTCCTTTAAAATTAAAAGAAACCATCATATCACAAACAGTTTTAGCAACTAAAATTTATAAAAAAATCATTTAAATTTTAAATAAAAAGGAAAACACATAAGCACAAACACACACATTCATGTAAAATTGAAAAAAAAATATTTTACACTTTTAATCTTTAATTTTTAAAGACAGTAATGCGTAGTTATTCTAATGAACTGAGTAAATATCATATTTCAAGGATTAAAGGTAAAATATTATTAAACTAATTTCGCAAAACTTAAGCATAGAAAATAAGAGTAGAAAATTATCTTTAATTCTTAGATTAGGTAAGATAATAATGAACACTGCTATTATGATCATTATAAAGCATCATTCCACTTCTCAATGTATTTAAAAAAATCTTAATTTCATGATTTGATGTTTAAAAATTACATGGACGAAAACAGAACCAATACAATTAAAAATACACGTGTTATTTAGAATTTTTTTTTGGTGTATCAACATATCAGCTATAAATCTAGCTTCGCAATTAATTATAGGCATCAATGTATTTAACAAAATAAACAAGAAAATATGTTTAGTTTAAATGATAAAATAAATGAGCGATATTTTATGCTAGCAAGTTCATTTCTAAAAGCTTTAAATATTTTTTTGATTATGTGAAAGTAATCACACACGAGAGCACACGTATACACAAACATATACATATACAGCACTGCAAGATTTTTTTTAATATTATATAAACTATTGAATTTTACTTACATAAAACAGAAGTTTATCTTAGATTACACATGAGCTTTCGAAGTTTGTTAAAAAGAAAGAAGTTATACGTATATGATAGTCAAATATACGAAGATAAGAAATACCGAACGACATGTTGTGAATAATTATTTTTGGAAAGAAATATGCAATCACTGCTAAAAAAACATTTAGTAATGTTTGCATTTGCAATTCATTCAAATCAATAAATTACTTTATAAATAAAAACAATATTGAGTATATATATATATACGGATAACTTCAATCATTTCTGAAACTCCTATAAAAATTGAGATAGGAAAGCTTCGTTTTATTGGCCTTGTAAATTATTATATGATTTTTTTACGAAGCTTCTATTAAAATTTAGAGATGGATAATGGAGATTTATTGTCGAAAGATGTATAAGTACACATATTCAAAAATTAATATCTTTTTTCAGCTTTCAGAATCAAAATACATTTCCTCATATGCCTAGAATGAACAATCTATTTGACTTAAACTAATGGCATAGTGTTTCTTTGCACATGTCAGATGTATCATTTTTCACCCTTGGAGAACAGTGATATATGACTTCCAGTTCCCTCTGAATTACTTGAGAGACTGAGATATCGAGAGAAGAAAGTATTTTTCAATTTCTTCAATTTATCAATGAAGCCTTTTGCTATATATAAGCAGTCAAATACTTTGAAACGAAAGAGTTTGATTATTAAAAATGATCTGTAGTTTAATCAGACTATTTCAATTTAAAATGCAACTATTTTTAAGGATTTGTTTCAGGGATAATAAGAAGTAGTATTGCGAGAAAACGAATAACTGAAATATTAATCAGACATAAAAGTATTTACAGTTAAGTTTGAAGTAAAAGTAGGATAAATATATATTAAATAACAAGTATCATAAATAACAAATTAAGTATAAAAATAACTTAATAAACATTATATATTGTATTATAAAGTAAATCAATTCAAATTCTTTTAGTTTAATTCAGTATTTAGTCATTTATAGAAATCACTATGCTTCCTTTGGAAAAACGATGCAAATTAATAAATAAAAATGTAATTGAATAACATATTTGCATAACATTGTCATTTGAAATAATAATGCATAGTTAAAAATGACATTGGATGGAGAATAATAAATTGAGATAACACTATATTATTTTAACTCCAGATATTGGTAATATGATTTCAGTATTATGTATAAAAAATGTCAAAAAGTGTCATATTAATCCTTAATTTAATGTCACATTAATATTCAACAAATTAAAAATAAATTGGGTATTTTGCACTTTTGCAAAACATAACATAACATTCGATACATTTCATTAAAAAATATATCATACCCGCCGTAAATATTGACTTCAGAATTTCATAGCACTTAAGAAAATTTACAGTTGCATTTTGAAATTTTATTTTCTGTTCCTTTTATTAATACATATCACTCTCAAACTAAATTCATTTATGGTATTTATCATACTTTTAGAAAAAATAAATAAATAAATAAACTTCATAAACAAAAACGACAAATGAGACACTATATTGATTTTTACTAGATTCGTTTATTAAAGGTTTTGTCCAATGACACTTAACAATGAAACAAAATGTAAAAGCAATTATGCTAAAAATAATATGTAAAATTTTTCCTGTTGGGCTCTAATTTTGGTACATAAATTGACCTTCCTTATTTAAGCATTTTTTTGTGATTGATTTCATTAGCATCTATTTCAATGCTCAAGATTTTTTCTGAACATATATTTTTAAAAATATTTCAGGAGAATATTGGAAAAAAATGATAAAAAATACTTATAATTATAATCATAATTTCGACTTTAAAATTAAGATCAGAATAAAAATATTTTATTAACAATTTCTAATAAAAACTTAAAACTTTAGCTAAATTTGTAAGTTTTTTTTTTGCTTTTATTCAAGCGAATTACAATGATGTTTATCTACAGTATCAATCTTAAATTTGTTATTTATTCCTTCAAATATTGCGTTGTTCTTCGAATTTTCTACCTCAAATATTCTATAATCTATACCTATTTTATAATTTTTAGTGTTCATTTTAGAGCTTCAAATTGTTAAAATTAATTGAATTTGTTCTCTGTTATATGGATTGAAAAATAAGGTAGCTATTCATTAAAACTTAGTGGTACTAAAACATTGTTTAATCCTTCTAAAAACTAGTCTACAACTTTCCTTGTGCATTACTACAATAATACTCATAGACATTGAGTGATTTCTCAATAGAATATGTATTTTCTCCTATAATATTGTATGAAGATTCGTATTTATTTATTTATTATTTGGCTTACCTAAACATTCATTATATATTAAAATAAGAAAATCAATTAACAGAGAGGGAATAAAATGAATACCGAAAAAATTGGGATTTCAGTGAAGTAGGTTAAAAAAGTTCGTCTTATTTATATTAACCATTGGCTAATTATGATTATCATTACAAATTGCATCATTAGTTTATTGATTAGCATTTCAGATTAAATCTATATTTTTACGATTATTGTTAAATACGAATTAATATATTTTTGGTTTTATTCTTTTATCCAAATATGTTTACCGGATACTAAGAGGAAATAACTATCCAATAAACCCTTGATTGGATGCAATTTCCTCCCATTGAAATGTTTTCTAAAATTTGGGAGACTGATATAAACATGTGATTATTTAAGATCTTGCGAGTAGAACATGCAAATAAAAATAATGGTTAATTATAATTTAAAGATTGCGTCTGTTTTCTAAGAGACACTTTAATAAAAATAATTAAATTTTAAGAAATTATATGTGAAATTGAAAAGAGGATTTCCAAGTAACTGAGAAAAAACCAATTTTTTCTTAATCTGTCTGAGAAGACAAATAAAAGTTAAATGCAATAATATTTTAAATTAAGAAAACATTAAAACAGTATTTGTTTAACGTATGTATATTTGAAACATTTTATCACTAACGAAAAAATTTGTTCAGATAATCTTTTATCATATCTGATAATGTTATAATTGATAAAAAATAAACAAAGTAGAGTTTTTGAAAATAAAGGAGAAAAATAAGTAGATCAGCATGTTATTCGTTTGGTAGTGTTTTCTGTAAAGTGAAAAGTGAATTTAATTCGAAAACCAAATTTTAAAAATATATCACTGTAATAGTAGTTCACTTAGACTCATTAAATTTAGATTTAAAATATAATATTATTTTTTATTCAGGTTAAGAAATGGAGAAAACAGAAATTGCTATTTTCCATAAATTTTAATTTTATTGAAATGCACTTAAGTGTGGCGAATATTACAGTAAATATTTCACAATTTGCTTAAAAAATTAGACTCGACCTAATTGTTCCCAATAATCTGTGTGTGTATGCACGTTCGTGCTCAAATTCACTCATGAAGTGGTAAAACAAATTATTTGTCTGGCTAAAAATATGGCAGGAAATAAGAAAATATGATTTGTGCATGAAACAAAACAAATATTACGCATTTGAAAATAACTTTGAATCTGATAAGTTTTAGTATGAAGTTATATTAAAATCATACCAAAAAAAAATTGACATCAGTAAAATATGTAACCATCTCTTGTTCATTAAAAGTTTAAAAATCGGGTGATAATGTTTTTCATAAGATGATCAACCACCGCTGACTCAAGTCATCACCATTCCTTCTGAATTCGTCATTTTGAATTTCTGTAAGAGTGATAAAGGTTGAGGAGAAATGCAGAGTAATGACGCGACACAGCCAAGAGCATCGCAAAGATTTTAACCCTTTATCTACCGCATTATGATTTACTGCAGTTTTTTTCATGCAATGTATTTTTTAATAAATGTATTGGAAATTAAGGGATATACATAAGCAAAATGCAGTAAGACCCCACTTAACGCAGTTTCGGTTTAACGCTCTTTTATTTGAATTGTGGGATTCCCGAAAATTGCAGGCAGCGTTTGGCTTCCCGAAATCCGAAGCAGTTTATCTGTGTTTCTTTTTTCTTGTGGTGTTATACGAACGTATTTTTATAGTTTCAAGCATTTGTTGACGTTATTGTAAGAATAAATTTGTATAATATAACGATTTCTATGGTGACAAATATTATGATTTGTATCTTTTATCATGACTGATAATAAAACACATGAAAATAGAGCAACAAGTAAAAGCATTTCACTAAACACTATAATGGAAGTGATTAGAAGATCACAGATACTAGTGAACGTCAATCTCAAATTAGTGCTGCATTAAATTTGGCAATTTTAACAATAAGGACCATTCTTAAGAATATAGAAAAACATATTGTCATTGGCAATTGCAACCAAGACAAGTTCTACATCTAGAATTACCCGTTCTAGAAAATCGTTTTCTAAGGTTTTCATTGACATACAGAAAAAAATAAGACACTTACCTTTTGACATTAACTATGCTTTCGTATCAAAAATTATAATCTTCGCAATCCGTTGAAAACGCCGTTAGCTGAAAACGCTATTTCTGCTATAAAACTATTCACTTTTCCCTTTAAAAATCATCATAGAATCCGTGCTGCCATATATCTTAGAACAGTTGATTTAAAAAAAAATTCTTGCTAAGCATCGTCAGAGTATTCGTAAAAATGGTTATTCTATGTAATTTTAAAGTGATTGGTACTTATAAGTACCGTCGGTAGATAAAGGGTTAAGCGGTCATTAAGTTGGATGAGTACGCTAACCCTACTTCTCCATGTGGTCTTTGATGATGTCAACTTAATCACGACTGGCCTTATTAAATATTTAAACAAATACGGGACCTATCGGTGCAACATACAACAGTACATTATGCTACAGGACTTCCTCTGGAAGCAGAACAGCCTTCACAAACCTGCCTATAGATGTGCAGAACTGTGATACTCAACGAAATTCCATTTCAATACATTGTGTTTCTTGTTAGGAATGCATCCTGTTCAATGATTTTCTGGAGACGATTGCATGTGTATGGTTCACTGCAAAAAAAAATCTGCACGCGTAGGTTCCCTTACTCCAAGGCAAATGTTGTAAATTAAACGTTAAATATAGATGACACTGCAAGTCTTCTCGAAGTAATACACTAATCAGTTACGCTATGTTTTATGCTGTGTAAATGTCTTCTATGTGTGTCATCCAATAAAGCAAAATAACTAAAATGATGGACTATTTACTGGATTAAGCTAAAAATACCATGTAATATAATCGTCCTAATTGATTCATGGAAATAAGGAATAGGAAATATATAACAGCAAATCTCAATTCAACCGTGAAAATAACGTTGTCCAATCAGAGACAGTATGTCTCCCGACTCATTAAAGAGTTAAGCCAATTTAGTCATGCTCATCTGCTTTGGATGGATCAAGTTTCCCAAGTCCGTGGTATCCTGACATTGATGTGTGTAGTCTTTGCCATACAGTAGTGGCATATATCATTTTACGAATAAATGCCACAGACATATACGTATATCAAACGTGTGGAGGTTGCTCTTAAATTCTGATGATCTACAATAGCTAAATAATGATCTTTCATGGATATCCTAATCCTTGAGCGTTTGGGAACCGTTCTTTGAACAATTGTGTGGCTTATTGAAATAATTTCCCAAGTGTTGAAATAAAGGAGTGGAAAACCTTGAAGTGAAGAACCTTGGTTTGATTCCTGTCTTCAATCTGCATCACAAAACTTCAGCACTGTCTGTCTGTTATTAGTCTTCTATATGCCGTAGAAATATGTATATCTTGAAAACTATTCAACTTGACTATTCATCATCATCCCTCTAACTCTTCAGTGACTAAGAGACAAAGTATCAAGCTGCAGCCTCTCAAACTCAGATTGCCTTCCAGAAATTAGCATTTCATTTTCTTTAACATTTTAACAATTTCTGCAAGAGTATGAGTGTATATATGTATATATGTTACAATTTACCGTTTAATTTTCTATTGACAGGTCTTATTTACTTCATATGCCCTCCAAGACTTCAAACAATAATTACTTCTTTAGCTTACCCATCACAACATTCTATCCTAAGAAAATTGCAACATTCACACATTTCCAAATAAAATGATGCAATAATACATCATCCAATTATTCTGACCAATCAGAAAAGTTTCATAAAAGGAATCATATAATTCTAAAAGCTTCCGGTTGAGGAAGATATAAAAGCTGAAATCTCCGAAACGAACGAGAGAAGCATTTTTGTTTTGTTGGAACGTTCACATGTATTTGTGTTATGTTTCGTTTTGCCTCTGCTTGTATTAGGAATGTTTTAATTAATTTAAATGTTAATTTAAAAAAAACCAATCGTTTCCACCTTTCAAAAACTGCAACAAAATAAAATTAATGTAGTTAAATGTTCAATAATTTCTTGTGAAATCGTTTTATATAAATGAAGGAGATATAGTTTAACTTGGAAGTCTTATAGAGTTATGTTTGATCAAACATGTTTTAAACATAATATTTGAAATACATGGCATTTTATTAGGATATGGCATTTAATATCTAAAGTTGCTCCCTAGAAAATATTAGTAACTTTTATGATCTCTGAAAATAGTATGTTTGTAACAGAAAAAAAGTTACTGCCTCCTTTATACCATTAATGTATTCAGCACTAAAATGAGTAATATAACGAAACACACACTAAAAAAAAGGATATGAATACAAAGAAAAAGATAAATATTTTGATTAATGGATTACAAAATTAATTAAAAAATTAATTCTGAACTAGCGGATTAAAAATATACGTAATTAATGCAGAATTACTTAATTATTTAAAGAAGTACTCCGCTGAAAATTAGATTTCGAAAACAATTAAATGAATTAATTTGTAAAGAAAAGATGGCTTTTCGCAATGATTAACCTTTTTCTATGTATTGTATTTAATACTAGATTAAAATTGCTCTTTTAAGAAAAAAGTTTGTAGTTTTAATTTAAAGAAAAATATAAACTAATCTGATTACTTAGAATTTTGATATTGAATGTTGATATCTTATTAAAAAGTAGCGAGTATGTTTCTCGATGTTAACGAAGCAGCTTACTTTATTTAATCCTTTAGGCGTTGATTAAAACATATACTTTCTGCTGTATATTGCTTATAGTTTCATTTAATTTTCATAAATATTTAAGAATAGAAACTAATGAGATAAAAGAAATTAGATGAAAGTATTTTATTTTTTAGTTGTAACTCTTACAAGTTGAACAATTTTCAAAATTTCACAGAAGACATTTGTTATTCAAAGTTATTTTTTCAAATAGTTTGTCATTTTTGTGTGCGAATGTTTCATGTATTTCTAACATTTATATATTCCAACAAATATAAACTCAACGCAGGTAAAAAAAAAGTAACATGCGTGAGGCAAAACTCTACAAATGTGATTTAACTAGAATTTATGTATTTATAATTTTTGTGCTCTGTTCGGAATACCTTTCAAATAAAAACAAAAAGAAGAAAATCGTAAAACATAAAAATATGAATATATAGATAAAAGCTAGCAAAATAAACAAAATGTACTCATCCATCAAACCTCTACATGTTTTATTTTTAAGAATCAACTTTATGAAAAAAAATATTTAACTGTAAAATGCTAGTTAGATAATTATTTTTCGAAATACAGAAAGCAAATTGGTACTAATTAAAAATATCTTTAATATGCAAATGAATGCTATAGTATCGGAAATATACTATATGAAAAAGCATTTCATAAGCATAAATCTTATTTACACAACATTCTAAAGTTAAATATGATTAAGATATGTTACAAAAGTATTTGATCATTGCTATTAAGATGTACTTAAATAAGTAAGAAATAACAGAGAAAAATTTGTTTTAATTGCAATATTTGGCTTTTCCACCAAGAGTTTTTTCCTTCCAGCCCATTTAAGGATCCATCACTTTAAAAAAAAAATTGTTTGGTTTCTATTACTATGTAGTTTACTGTATAAAATGTGATGCCATTTGAATAGAGATTCTTTTGCAGAATCTATTATGTAGAAATTAAAATTAATATCTATTAGTTGATAAAAAACGAAACTTTAGGGTAATTGAAATTTAAAAAAAGAGACATAGGTCTTAATACAGACACATAAACTCTTAAAAGTTAAATTGATAATACATACTTTTTCAAAGTTTGTATACTAATTGTGTAAGAGATTGTTTAGTGAGAAAAAATTTAACTTTGGCTATTCTGCGAAAAGAAATTGATTACAATGAAGTAACAAGTTTCAAAATTGAGCCACTTTTTAATGAGAAAGCAAAGTAAAGGGTTTACCTCATTTTCTTCGTTCAGATTTTAAGAAAGATGAATGATAAAAGGTTAATCAATGATGATGAGACATGGGAAAATTGTTTAAAATTTATGTACGGTATAGTATGTATACCAATGATAATGTGAATAAGAAATTATAAATACATAATTTAAAGAACTTCCATTAACAAAATACTATTTACTTATCATACGTTCCTAATCACTTAACGAAATACTATTTATCTATTATACGCTCCTAATCACTTAACAAAGTACTATTTATTTATGATACGTTCTTAATCATTTAACAATATTCATTCGCTAACCAAAAGAGCTTCCATATTGACTGTACAAAGTAATAGTTGAGCTTTATTTTCACTAAAGGGACTTTTGACTGACATGAATTCATTATATATATAGGTAAAACTTGTTCAATTTTAAAACACCTTTCAAATAACAAAGCTGACTTGTAAACAGATCCTCACTAACCTAACTTTCACGTCATTGTGTCAGAACCATCTGGGGTACTTTCTTTCTAAAGCTTATCAGCTTCTGTTAAATTTCAATACGAATTTATACTGCAATTATTGTTCAAAAATAAGGAGATTAACACATTATAATAAACTAAAACTTCATAACTAATCATTTGAGTAAAAAAATGGTATATGTTTTTGTGGGAAAACCAGGAATTTTTTTTAACTTCGTCTTTACTTCTGAATGAAATAGTTTGAATTTATTTGTAAATACATTTTTCCTAGTCTTTAAACCTTTAACCCTTAATATAGCTTATATATCATGTAATAAACATATTTTACTAACAATACATATTTATATCATTATAGATACATGGATTTTAGTAGGAGCATTTTATTTCTGAATTGTTCCAGAAATGGATATTAATTTGCTTAGTTTATAACTATTTCAGACTTGTAGATTTATTTATTTTCCTTAAAAAGGAGAAAAGCTAATGTTAAATTATTTGATACTTCCTAATCAAACCATATTAATAATAAACATCATATCTTTCAAATTTGTATTGTTGATAAAATATTCACAGATTATATCGATGATAAAGAATTACAGGAGAAAAAGTACTTATCATTGAAACTCTCAAATAAAACAAATCTATTTATTTTATTCTGAATTGCTGCCATCATCTGATAGAGAAATAATATATTTATTAATTCGTTTCACTCTATTGATAATATTTATATAATTACTGTGTATAACTACATAAAAATAATTATTATTGCTCATATAATGCATATTATACATAATTAATACTTTATATGTACTGAAAAAGAATAATTTAATAATCCTCCTTCCAGTTAGGTAACGTTAGTCAAATGTTTCAGAAGAGAAAGAGAAAAAAAAGAGAACAAAATTTTTATTATAATAGAACAAAACTAAAGTATACATATTATTATTAAATTAGCTTCTGCATATGCATGCAAAAGGGCATTTAGGTGAAATAATGAGTGTTTATTCTATTAAGTACTTAATGTGGTGGTAATAAATGCGAATATTGCTCATATATAAGTTTTTTTTTTTTTTAGTCAAAGCAAGCTATGTTAAAGTTATACTTAGGAGAGAAACAAAGTAACTAAGTTATACTTAGTTACTTAAGTAAACTAAGTTATACTTAGGAGGAGAGAAACAAATCAATGAAACAACGCAAATACATTATTCGGAAAAAAATAACCATAATTCAGTGCAGAAGAAATTACTTATTGCAAGAGATGGAGAACCATAAGATATCGAAACTTCTAAAAGGGGAAGTTGCGTGGAATGTAATTTACAGAGCCCACAAATGAAGTTCATGATCAATGTTTCTTTGGTAAAAATATAATTTTATGCCTATTTTTCTTGCCTTAAAATTTTAAAAAGAATAACGAAAATAAAGCAGAAGAAATTTCGAATTACTAGATTATATTTCTTCTTAAGCTTCCTAATGTATGCTACTATTTATACAACTACTTAAGCTTACTAATCTATACTCTCTGTTACTGAAGCTTACTAATTTATTGTTTTCTAATGCCACCTGTCTGACGTAGGCAGATCGAGGCCCACGAAACTCATCGTGGCATGGGCAAGAGGTACGCCTGTCGTTGGCCTTGAGCACCATACAGGTGACAGTACGATTTAGCTCGGCAAAATTCCCCGAAGGGACGATAGATGGTGACACGACCTCTATCTCCACCTCCACAATTTCTGCATGTAAACTGAAGGGGAGGGAAATATTCTCCAGTCCCTTCGCTCGTAATTAAGCCCACAAGACTACGGACCCTCTGATTTATTGATCACGTACTCCCAGGGTGTTTGGTGGCATCGGGCATCGAACCCAGGCCTTCCGGTCTGGAGTCCGATGCTCTAACCACTAGGCTACCCACGGCCTACTAATTTATACCACTACTTAATATTTAGTACTTAATACGACTTATACAGAAAAAAATTGGGATGCTGGAGGGAGATATTGCAAAGAAAAGAAAAAATCGGGTGGATATGAAACATAAATATGTAGTTCCTAAATTGGCTTATAGATGGATAAAATACACTATATATAATATTCGAAATAACTCAGAAAAAAATATGATAATCTGTGACAAATAAACCCATATATGCAAAACGCAAAAATAATTAGAAATATTAATATTAAAAATTAAGAATTTTTCATCCAAACACTCACAATATATTTTTTTATTAAAAACCGCAGTTACAATTGTATATTCAATAAAAATATTTACAATCTTATAGTCACAAAATAAAGAGTAAAAACCACTAAATTAAGTTAACTCAAATGTATATTTCTTTGATATAATGATTGTGCTGTATGATTTTTTTTAAAATAACTTGATCGCAAATTGTTTATATATAGATGTGGTTTCAATCAATATCTCTGATACTATTTCCAATAATAAATAGTAAAATAAATCATTTTAATATAATTTATTCATTTCTAATAAAGCTAAAAGAGAACATCATATTCTGCGAGGTCATATTTCAGATTTGAAATAAGACGTGATTTAAACTCACTAATCGATATATTTGTTCGTTTTATCAGTTTTATGTGGAACAGGTATTTTTTTTAGAAATAAAACTTTCTGAAATAGCATGCGTAAAAAAACGCTCTTAATAAATTGTTTAGTATTTATATAAATGTTAAACATATACACACACACACGCAATCCTCTTTTTTTATTTCTAACATCTAAGGAAAATAAGGGAGTGTATAGGCGATTCCTCAACGTGTGTGTGTATGTTCTCAATTTTTCCAAAGTGAGAAAAAATATATTTCCATTCAGATATTCGGAATGTCATGTGAATAAATGCCACAAAATATTGCAAAATGCAGGCCAGTTTACTGAAAAAGATACATACCACTATGTAAGTTTTCGAGTAATATTAAAGTGTTAAAAACATTGCATAATACTATAAACTAAATACGCAGTATGATCCAAAAGTTCGGTGACAAGGTGTACAAAACCTTACCCTGAATAGTATTTAGCACCGAAGCACATCCACCTTTTAAGCAACACCCATGAAGGACGATAAACTTCTCTGCTACCGTTCGTATAACTTCTGGTAGCCATTTTTCGTAACCTCCCGTAAGTCCTCCTGCTGTGCTCCTTTCAACTCATCTGATGACACGGAAATCCATGTAAGCGGATCCCTTCCCCCTCTGAATGGAATCCGTGTAAATACTTTTTCATTGATGGAAACAGCTGAAAGTCACACTGACTGCGTCAGTCCGGTGAATAGGGTAGATATGAAAGCACACTAGTGCGAGGTTTGGCGAAGAACTGTTTTACCAAATGGGATCGATGTACTGGTGCGTTGTCATACAGAATATATTCTGCTAGCACTGAGGCAGTTTACGAGGAATAGATTCCCTCAAATGATGTCTTCGAGTAGTGTGTATCTCAGAGCTTTGTGCAAGTTTTTGACGACGATTTACGAACACACTCAGACACCAACGCAACATTTCCGCGTTTCGTGAAGTCGAAGGTAGTCCAACGCGTTCATTGTAGTCCACGCGATGGACACTTGGCCATCTTTAAAACATCGATAACATTCCTAAATCTTCAATCTCGCCTTGGTAGATTCACGATTCACTTTACTTAGCATTTTCAAAGTCTCCATTGGTGTTTTACCAAAGAGCTGACAGACTTTAATGTTGAACGCTGTTAAGAAAACCCTTTTTTCTTACATCTCAGATCAAAGCTAACTAGTTTCAGAAGATAACAGCGGTGGGTGTGGTTTGGTCATATGGTATGAATTAAAACAACCTGGGCAGGTAGAGGAGGGTGAGGAGAATCCATTTTAAGTGGTTTAACTTTAGGTACATGCTTTTGTCGTAGGGAACAACCGCAGTCCTCGAATTTTTGGATTGCACTAAGTAATTTTGTAAATCATAAATATGAATTGTTATTAATGATTTGATAAAAATAATTTGTATCACTAATATTTATATGAAGTATTTTGTTAAAGATAACTTGGATACAAAACTTTTTAAAATAAATACGGATGTTAAAAATTATAGCGTATATAAACATGTTAAGTGTATCGTAATTATTTTAAAGGAATACATAAATTTATAAAATACGTTAAATTACTAATGTTCATCCACATAATTAAATCAACATATAGGAAAGCATTTATTCTGTTTTAGTTTTTCCCACTTTATAGTTACAATTATTCAACGAGTAATTAATATTTGTTTAAAACGCATCAAACATACATTATAAGACTCATTTTGAATAGTTTCTTAACGACAGATCATTTAACCTCAAAACTGAGCATTTGTGAAAAAAGTACAATTTATGGATTTAACAGTTTTTGCTCAAGATTTAGAAAAAAATAATTATGAATATTTGAAGCAATTTGTAATATAAAAATAGAACCCTGAAATCGTTGTTTCATTACTAAGAAAATATTGTTAAGGGAATGAGATTGCACGCACCCGTAGAAAAAAAGGAAAGAAAATCGAATTTAGAAAAGACGAATGATAAATTTTAGTTTCCAATTGTTAAAAATTAATACAAAATGGGGAGTTTTAGTTTAAAAAAAACACCTACTGCTTTTTGCTTAAAATTTATCTTAATTTACAGCTCACTACAGTTCTTTTTCTTTCTCTTTCCATATATATATATATATATATATATATATATATATATATATATATATATATTAGATTATCCAGTTAATAATGGCAATATGAGAAGCAGAAATTATTTTTAGCTTCTTTAGTTCTTTAGGAAAATAGGTTGATTTATTGATAGGAAGAAAAAAATATTTCCTTCCTTAACTTCGTAAAATTAAAGTAGCTTGCAGAATAAGTTTTGAGATATGTAATTAAGCGTAATGTAGAAATCCAAGAAAAATAAATAGGATATTTTGAAATGTTCCTACAATTATCATAAAAGTACAGCACCAGCTGGTGTTTAAGTCAACGTCTTATGTAAAAATACCTCCTTTCAAAAGCAAGTTATTTACTTGTTCATTTTCTTCGTAATATTCATTAACTACAGATTGTTCAAAAATAAATATTTTCCCCTTTCAAATAAAAATCTGTGAAGATTACTTTTACGATGGTGCGTTAACATACATTTCTAACATTAAATATGTCTTTGCTTTGAGCAATTGTAAACAACAAAGAAAATTAGCTAAGTAATTTTAAATTGGGAAAATGTTTTGAAACTTTGCAGTCTTCCAATGCAACTTAAGACAACCAAGTATTAATTAACTTTGATTAACGATCGGACAAAGTAGTATTTTTCTGAAACTGATGAAAGAGAACAAGGAAGTGTCATTTCCTGGAATATTCTGAAACTGTTTATTTTATTTTCCTATTAAAATTCAAAGAATGTATTTGTTTTTGCTACCAGAACATATTTTTGATAAATTAATTCAAAATTGTCTTTTATCATCTAAGAACGAATAATAATTTAAGCATGAGTAATATTTTAAGAAGATATTTTTTTAATTTATCGTTATCTACAAACTATACTTTTGAGATTCGTCTTTTAAAATTCATATTTTTTATATAAAGATATTCCTTTGTATATGGATAGAAAATATTGAACTCGGTTGACCAATTTGAAATATTAATGTTTTATATTTCTTTTAAAAAAAATAATGGTTATTTTTCACATATGAACTGATTATTTAAATATTTAAATAGTACAATTAAGTTTATATATCGCAATTAATACTCATATATATATATATATATATATAATGCAAGACTTATTTTCAAAATTTTCAAATAAAATTAAGAAATGTGAATAGGTACAAAAGTGAATTTAAGAGAATGCATTATAAATTTTATTGAATTTATCATTCTCCAGTCTGATTTAAAATATTGCATTCTGCTTTTATTTTGCTTTGTCATAAAAGTAATTTCTCAAATTAAGGTTTTTTTTTATTTTATTTCAATATTTTTATTAAAATAATTCCATACTTTTCTAACTAGCCAATTATGGTGTTGCAATATTTATAAATATAAATTAAATTAATGGAAAAGTTATTTCAATGGGAGAAAAATCTTTGAGATATAGTGCATATTTTCATTAATAATAACAATTCCCACAAATCACTCAGTTCTCTGTAGATCTTAACACACTTTTTTATATAATGTTACATAGTATTATGACGAATATACTTACTTGATATAGAGGAATCGATAAACATTAACCCCTTAACGTTTAACTGTTTTATTAAAATGTTTGAATAATCAATATAAATTAAATATAAGGCGTGGTTTAAGTCAACCTGGTGTGATAACAAATAATTATAATATCTACTTACATCGTTATCTCTGAATGGTAGATTTAAATTACATGAATTGAATTATATTCATGCAGGGATACTCGAATATAATCTCATGAAATTTCTTCAATTTCTTTAGGCTTCTATAATACTTTTTTTATTTCGCTATCTCTGATCCACTACATTCTACTGGAATATTAAAACTTATTTGTATGAATCAGGGTTTTTTGACGTGGCGCAGGTTTCATTACAAACAAACAAATCTCAGAGCTTAATTATGGCTGTAGTAGCCTAGTGGTCAGGACAACGGATTCGAGGCTGATGTGTCATGACTTCGAGCCTTGTACTACTGAAGATCCGCCGTGCAAAGAAAGTCCATGCACTTTAAATATGTCGAGGCTCAAATGTCCTCCCATGTGTGGTGTAGAAAATAAGAGTCACTTGACCATGTTTCAAAATTACGAGGTCCATCGTCAAAAGACCTCGTGTTCCTGAATAATACGACGTTAATATTCTCTCACTCACTCCAGAGGTTAATTGACGAAAACCCCTCGAGAACCCGCTATAGTACTAACAGTACATTAAACTCCTAGTAAAGTTTTTTGAATAATTTTCATTAAAATATTAATTTTATTGTAATAATTAATTTTTTTTTCTGTATGAAATACTTTGTACATTTATTGTCACAAGTATGTAGAGGATTGTTCACATATACATAAATGCATTTATCTTTATCGATTATACGCAATGGAAGAGATTTATTAATTTACCCTTCACTGAATTTCTAAGTTTTGTAGATTTGTATCAGAGTGTTATATTTTCAATTATATATCTGAATTGGAAGTTTTAATTTGATTTTGAGGCATGGTGGACTTTAATCCATGGACAATTGCAGAGGTAACTGAAATCTTATAATATATACGTGAATTATTTGAATATTGCATGTGATAAAAATGAACCCTTAGATGCTGTCAATTATTTTTATCATGGTATATTATATAAAATATTTTTACAGCACATAAAACATAATTTTAGTACTTTCAAAAGGAAAATTGCGAATGTACTTTAGCAAATATTTTTTTTAATTAATTCGTGTGATTCAATTTTATTTAATAACTTTAAATTTATTCCCTTATACTAAAAGATGTTATTCAAGCAGCACTAGAAGTAATCTCCCATTACATATGGATAATTCAGAAGGAGAATCAGAATTACAAACTGCTCAAGGCAAACACATAAAGGTTAGAAGCTAAGACACATTATCGGAGGAATAGCAAAAAATAATGCCAATTACCACAGGCAATGCCTGCTAAACACAGTCAGAAGACAGAGATACTTTTTTGCACTTTGGTTATACCATATATATATTTCAGTTTTATTTTTAATATTTCATTTTTAGACATTGACTTGAAGTGGAGGCCAATAGAATGTATAATAATCTTCCAGAGAATAAATCTGTGTCTTATTTTGTTAAATGCGGAACCCCTTTTTTACATGTAGATCGTTTATAAGAACTGATTAGGTTATTTGTTTGAAGAGAAGCAATTGTATTTACCACTCTTAATTAAATAAATAAGGATAATTATCACTAATGTAATAGAATAGATAGAAATGACTTGGGAAAGGCAATTATTTGATATAAAAAATTAATTAAAGATAATTAGACCGAAAAATAAATACTAAATGGGCTAAATGGATGAGTAGTTTAAATGATGTACTATGCTTTTTTTCTACGAGTAATATTATTTAATACATAATCATTTCAAAAATTTGACTTAGAATTGATTTGAAATATTAATCTTTTGAAAGTTTAAATACCAAGGAAAAAACCCATAAATCATATTATGCAACTAATTTATGACATATATATTAAAAACTAGTCTTTTTTTAAACTCTTCTTGTCATTTTCTTAATTTAATTTTTTGTTGAGATGTTTTATAGAAATTTCTTCTAGCTTTCAAGCAAAGCCTTTGCGTATATTTTTTATACCTCTTTTAAAAATAATACACAACAGAAAATACTATAATTTATGTTCAAGTATTTTCTTTATTGATATAAAGTTTAACAATTAGGAAACTAAATATCGTTTTGAAACTTTGAACATTGTGAATGATTAGAAACACATGCATAGGTTTTACTTAGTAAAATGACTGGAATATTTTTCTATTTTTTTAAATTGTACAACATTCTATGTTAATTATTATTTTCTAAACGAGAACAATTATCAAATACTTTTATTTTCCTAATAGGTTGTAATGAAAAAAATATCATTATATGCATACAAATCCTACATACATAGTTTTATGCCTGAAATAAAACATCATTAAACGATACTTAATCATCACTGTATGAGAAAGAAAAATAAACTTACAAAAATACTAAGAGATACGTTTTTTTTAAATATGGAAATACAATGTAACATGTGTAAATTTATAAAAAAAAAGTTACACCAGTCTGTTATTAGCATTTTTCCTTTAACTATGTTGCTATAATTTAACAGACGAGCCTATTTTATTTAAAAAAAACAATAGAGGGAATATTTAAAAAACTAATGTCTGTCAAGGTAAAAAAATACGTAAGTTTAATTATCTAAAATATAAATCTCTTTATTTATATATTATTCTTCGATATTTTATAAACATCAGGCAACTTCAAAACTTTTTTCATAATTTACAGAGGTAAGAATGAAATCGAGTGATTTCTTTCACTCACAAAAAATTATATTTCTTGTGTGCTGAGACTTTCCACAAACTGAAGTTTCAATAGTTTGAGTTAGTAATTAATGAATCCTTTGGTGATTCTAAATACTAAAATTACGTGGAAGTATTTAGAATACAGGTAAAGAATTCCGACTGGAAGGTAGGTCTCATTGACTCTACACTCATATAGATAAATTCAAGAATAAAGGGTAGTTTATTCGAAGAATCAAGGCGATCATTTACGTCAAGAAAAGGGTGGAATTTCTGATATCACGCGCGCTACCATCATTAAGATAATCACGATTGTATTTTATGTTTGATGTGGCTGATTAGTAGTATTTATGTATATAAAGAGATACACAAGTGTTTTAAAATATTTTTAGTAAATCTATTTCACAATTGTAGACAATATATGTAGCTAAAAACATGAATTTATGGATTTTTTCGTTCAAAGCGTTACAAATTTAAAATAACACTGTCCTGACTACAAAAATAAAACTTCAGTTTAATAACAATTATGAGATCTAAAATTTACAAATAATACCATTTAAAATAATACCTTATTCTCCGCAATTTTAGAGAACATGGATTCCACACATAAGGAAAAAAAATAACAATATTATATATTTTTAGTATCAATTTATCATGAGGAAAATAACATGTTTTTAAGTTATCAAAATTATAATTATGAATAAGTTACTATTTTTAAATGCATTCGTTATCTATATTTATGAAATTATTTATTATATTTATAAGCCTTTATATAAGCTTTCATATGTTCTTAACTACTTAGCTGCAGATAAAAATTGCGTGATTTGCACCCAAGTCCTACCATTTTTCACCCATATGCTCGTATGTGGTCTATTGAGAAGAAAAGCTAAGCAGAAAAAAAGCAAATTTTTCTTTGAAATAAATAAATCTTTCAATAACACTGTTAAGGTCATTTTATTGCATTCCAAAGACTTCGAAATATTTTTACTGAATCATTACAAAGAAAAAAATCGTATTTCAGAAGGACGGATAAATCCGGGCGCATAACACACCGGTTGGGTTTTGCAACACGGATATATACGCCGACGGCACTAAATTCCTGACTTGAGAAAAATAATAAGAGAAATGATCTGGAATAAAATGCCTCTGATTTTATGATCCCCCAATTTTGCATCTCGAAACATGTATTAACCCGGCCTCACTCTTGCGAAAAAAACGACCGAAAGTTCTCTCGCAGGGTATCTCATACCCAATAGTGTTAATATTCTGCTTTTACCATAAAAGTTGTGTACAAAAGTTAAAAATGAAGAAAAAAGTAGCAAATACAATATCTTTATTGCATTTTTCACAAGTAAATTTAGTTTTTATGTTTATTTTATAAGGGTATTCAGTACATTTTTTGATTATACACTCATTTAATCTCGTCGTAAGTGAGTGTAATGTTTTCACAGGATCTTAATTTTTTATAAATGTGTATCTTTTCTAAAACTAAACATATAGGAGTAAACTTCTCTATTCTTAAAAATCAAAAATTTTGGAATTTCTTTTTTATTTCTCTTATTGTGCCAGCAATAGATTTTTTTTTCAAAAGTACGTCTGAAAACGGATAAGATGTGTACCAGTTGTCTCCTCTAAAATTACGTTCTTCCGGAATGTTTTTAAAAACATTTATTTTCCACAGTGCCTCTGTTCTAAATCTGGATCGATTTTAGTGGAGGAATCATACTTGCTGTTATACTCTTCATCATTTGATTCTTCCTCATCATAACCACGAAGAGAATTTCTTCATCTGAAATACTGTTGTACTATATCTATTAAATTACTTACATATTAAATTTCTTAATCATAACTACAATAATACGTCATAGCATAAGGAAGATTTAAAACACGTTGTCCTGCATTCAGAACTGTAACGGTGATTCCCGCACTGGGGATGACATACCCAAAGAGACGGCATCCAAAGATATATATTAGGAATTCTACTACAAGCAACGCCTCTCAAAGTATATGACCTTAAAGTCAGCTACACGATAATCTTGCCATTTTCCAAAAAGGTTTAGAACGAGCGTTGAAAAAAGTTAGACGGTGAGTGTGACATACCCTGCGCGAGAAGTGCAGGGTTAATAATATATTATATATTAGGTAACATAAAGATTTTACAAATAAACAAAGCATTAAAAATATTCGTGGTTTTTTCATTCGAAAACCTGTTTTTTTGGTGTGTTAATTAATAATATGTCACGCGTTGTTCTTTCTAAACAGATGTTCAATATTTTGTATCCGATATGTATTAAATCGTGTTTTAAAATTGGATTGTGCACGTGGGATTTGTTTTCTGAACTGAACTGAATTCACAAGTAAAATTTCTGACGTTTATAATTGAATCTCTTATTCTTGAAACTTAAGCTTTAACAAGGTATCATTGGTTTGTTAGAGAGGATTCTTTTGAAAATTAGTATAATAAGAAAGGATCCTCTAAACTAGAGCCCTTATGTATATGAATGCTTATTTTTGATTATAAATTCGAGAAGATATATTTTTCTTCCATTGAAAAAGACAAAAAGGTTCTTATAAATACAGTAATCTGGTTTTGTTCTTTTTCTCCTCTTCTATGAAAAGAAATCTTCTCGCATAATTGCACAGAGAACAATTTGTGAAAAGAAAGAATATCTGAAAGTAAGAATAGAATTGAGAATTATTTTCTGGACTTTTTCCAAAGTATATAAATTTATTAGATTTTCTGCATTCAAAGTCTCCAATAACGATTGGAAGTTTTAATGTGACACAAATTTCATTCAATTTCAGTATAAACGTTAATATCATTTGGATGCAATTAAAACACATTACCGTTCCTTTCCTTGCATCTTATGCACGATATTTTAGAGTAGTCATTTGTTATCAAAATATTATACATTTTAACAGTCAATTAATACAAGATGAGAGTTAAATTTGAACCGAATATATGGTATTTTCAAATTGTATCTCAAACAATGAAACTGCTTCGTTTCAAAATTCCCATTTATTATTTTGTGTTTCTTCATGAATAAAGAGCAGATGCATAGCGTCAACTTTTGCGTGTACGCTTTGAACAACATTTTAAAAATGAAAATTTTCCTTGAGCATTAAGGAAAACATTCCGTATGATATGAAAGTCTTATTGTCAACTATAAAGTAAAAGTCACTGGGGGTCTTTGCATTCTACTGATAAGACCAAGATTTGTTGGCCAAGGAAATTATTGGTCTTGGGAGAACAGGAAAACATCTTTTATCCCAGTGACATCCTTAAAAGAAAGGAATTCGATGGATCCGGTGTAAGCGTGCAGGCAATTATCTCTGCGGAATGATTCTCTCAACGTTATACCTTCTAGAAGAAATTGTAAAAACTTAGTTCTTAAGTTACAAAATCTTGAACCCATTACATCCTTGCTTAGATGTATTGCAGTGCTTCTCAAACTTTCAATACTAGCGGCCCAATATTCAACAAAAGTTTTCATCCCGCCTCTCTCCATACAATAGCAAAGTATTGAATTCAATGATACTATAAATTGACGTTAAAGCTACAGTATGACTTAAACCTCTAAGTGCTCCCAGCGTATATAGACGTCTCTAACAGCCAAAGCGTTAATTGCCCCAGACGTGTTTATACGTCTTTCTGTGCACTGCTATCCAAAAAATTATTCCAATTTTGAAAAGAGTAGACTTTATCAATGTTTGCGAAGGATTTTACTTATTTCAGAGATTTTTTGCTTATTTATATATTTTCTTCCCTCCCCCCATACATCATACATGCACATTTTCGTGGAAAATGGTGGCATTGGGGAGCAAAGACGTAACTTTCAATTGGGAGTTAAGGGATTAATTATAATTTTGTTAATTTTTGTATATAATTTTATACAAGCTCCTTGGGTCACCGATAATTATTAAACTTGTTTTTAATTTAGTATTTTTAAATTAATTATATAACACAGTGTACAGCACTGATGTATTTGTATGTGTATTATATCAGTTTAAATGTGTATTTTATTTCTTTTTATGTTAGAATGTACTTTGTTTATTTTCAGTAAATAAATAATTTTTTTATTATAATCTTTTGTTTTCGATTTCTCAATATGCTCGCACCCCTCTCAAAGAGTTATCACGCCCCCTAAGGGGCTCGCCACACAGTTTGAGAAACTCTGATGTAATGACTGAAAATTTCATTCTACAAAATCATAAATAATAACAATCATAATTATTATAAATAAAAACAGATTTAAATTTTCCAAAATTTTGTTTACAAGCTTTTGTATTATTGGGATTTAAATTGTGTTCCTCATTTATTATGATGTAGAGCTTTTACATAATGTTTCTCAGATATAGTCACACTGATGAAAATATAATCATTTTATAGTTCTCAGTAAGAAATGAGAAAAGTTTTATCAAGTAAATTTGAAATTATTAATGACATGTACAAAAAAAAATTAAAACATAAAATAAAAAAAAAACGTCACTAGAATCTTTAGATATTTGAATTCATTATATCTTAAAGCCCTTGCATCTAATTATTCCTTGTAGTGCATGGTATTTTTAAGAAATTGTGTGTGTGTGTGTGTGTGTGTGTTACGATGCTTAATCGTATACTGCCAACAGTTGTTTACGAATTTCTAACTTTAAATTGTTTATGTCCATATATCAAGTAACGTTTGAAGATGAAAATAACAATCAGTTCATTCTCTTTCTGTTTAAAAAATAAACATTAGTTAAAATTTATTTGGTGTTATATATGAAGAAAAAAAGGATTGCAAATTTTAAAATAAAAATTAGCCAAGGAAGGTCTTTAATATAAGTTAGAAGATTATAACTGAATAAAATACAGGGTGTTTCATATTGAATGGTACAAAAAGAAAACATTGTTGTGAACGTTGTAATTAATATATTTATATAAATGAAATTTACCTCAAAACTACATTTATTCAAGTTTCTACAGGTGTTCAATATGTGCCCCTCCGGTGACACAACAATTGTCTACACGGTAATCAAGCTCTTGCCACACTCGGGATAGCATATCCCCTGTGATGGAGTTCAACACTGCAGTTATCCGCTGCTTCACTTCCTCTAAGTCCCGAGGAAGAGTACGTACAAACACCTTGTCTTTAACGAAGCTCTAGAGAAAAAATCACAGGGCGTTAGATCTTATGATATCGGCGACCAATGAAGAAATGTCAAATCTCGTAGCCCAGCACGGCCAATCCAGTGATGGGGTAGACGTTCGTTCAGGAACTCACGTACGTTTTTATTCCAATGTTGGGGAGCACCATCTTGCTGCAAAATGAAATCAGGAACAGTTTCCTCTAGCTGGGGAAGCAACCACTCAGAGAGCATGTCTTGGTAAATGTCCCCATGAATCGATTTTTCTCAGAAAAGAAAAATGGACCTAAAACACAACTGCTTGATAAAGCACAGAAAACGTTCACCTTGGGAGAATCACGCTGATGTTCTAATGTTACATGGACATTTTCCATGCCCCCAAATCGCAAATTATGGCGATTAAGTTTGCCACCTAAGTGGAATGTGGCTTCATCGGTACACACCAGTGTGTTCTCGAAACCATTCACGTCGAAGTGTTCTTGAAATTTCACACAGAAATTCTTACGGAACGGTTTGTCAGTAGGTTTTAAGGCCTGGACCATCTGATGTCTGTACGGCTTGAATTGGAGACGCTTCTGTAAAACACGCCACACCGTTGTGTGAGGGACAGTCAGTTCTGCACCTGCACGTCTCGTTGATTTTGAGGGACTCCGTAAAAACGAATCACGGATTCTTTCAACCACTTCGGGTTTTGTTTCTTTTCGTCCTGGGCTTTTGTTCTTGCATAAGCAGCCCATATCCTGAAACTGCTTCACCCACCTGCTTATATTATGCCGATGCGGTGGTTCTTTACGAAATTTCGTGCGAAAATGTATGTCTTTGCACAACAGTTCCTGATGAGGTTTTGGCATATTCGAAAACGCAATACGCTTTCTCCTGCATGGACGAAATTTTGTTTAACAGCGCCTCTAGCGGCGAGTTCGTCATTCGATAATTTTTCCTTGTTCCCAAATAAAACTTGTATAATTATAGTTGCAGAATAAATTTGTTTCGGCTGAATAAATTCTTTACGACAGTCACACTGAGCAATTCTTTTTGTAATATTCAACATGAAACACCCTGTACTATCAATATTGTAGAATATTTTTTTAAATAATGCTTAGCAATGTGTGTGTGACGTCCCTCACAATTTCTCCAATAACATCTCTAAAAGCATTCATGGGATTTCGAATGAAATATAGAATTGAGTTTGTTTTATTCATTATCTACTTATTGTGTATAAAAAGCAAAAACAATGAGGAAATTTCATTGATGAACAATATGTAAATTAATTAACTATTTTAACATCTGCTTTGACAAACTGCAATACGAGATTCCGAAACATACATTAATTGTCTTTTCTTTCATTTTTAATGTTATTTGACGATGATAATTTATAGATTGCACAAAAAATAAGGCGTTCATCTTATTTAAGGAACAGGGACATCATATACTTTCAAATAATCGATTTTTCAATTTTATTTCTAAAAAATAGTGCTTATTTTTCTGAATCTAAAAATGTATAATACTTATATGTTTGTTAATAAAATAGCCCTAAAATATGAAAAATAAAAATGTAAATAAATGACCACGCCCCTTTTGACACGCCCCTTTGAACTTTAAATATGTAGTTTCCCCTGTGTTTTATCTATATTAACTTTTGATTGTTTTTTTCGTTTGAATGTTAACCCCGCTACTTTTTAGCCACGCTTGTGCGTGAGCTATTGTTCCAAGCTGTGTGACAAAATTTCTTACTTTAAATTTCGGTTTATGGCAATGTTTTGAACCGAGTTCGTCTATTCCGAAGTTTCTTGTGGCATACAACTACTTAATTTTACATTAATTTTCGTAAGAAATGTTTATTTTTTACTTATAATTATTAATATTCATAAGATTTTAAAAGTATCTTAACTTTTTTTAAACGAGTAATTATGCCAAGAATAAAAAAAATTTGGCAGAAGGAAGTATAGTAGCAATCAACATAAAATGTCTAAATCGACTGAAGAATTGCTTTTGAATTCCGTGGAAAGTGCTTCTAGGAGAAAAATTAAAATACCGGATTTACTAAAAGAACAAGATTCTCAAAATGTAAACATAATCGTTGAACTGGATTTATTATCTTCCCTTATGAAAAATCTCTTATGTTGTAAATATTGCTGTTCTTCAGAGAAAATTGAGCTGAGAGAAGATTTAAAAAGTCGTAGAGGTTTAGCTGTGAGTTTGGAAATAATTTGTCACAACTGTGAAGAATCGACGAGTACAATGTCATCAAAAATATCAAATAAATGTTATGATGTTAACCTAAGATTGACATATGGAATGAGAGCTATTGGAAAAGGTGGAGCTGCTGCTCGAATATTCTGTGGGCTCATGAATTTGCCTCCACCACCTGCAAAGTTTGAACGCCATAATTCTTTGTTTTTAAATGTTTTAAAAACAATTAGTGAAGACTCGATGAATGCAGCTGTTCACGAAGCAGTCATAGCGAATGATAATAATTCAAATATAGCTGTGGCTGTGGATGGCACATGGCATAAAAGAGGCTATTCTTCATTGAACGGAGTTGTATGTGCTACGTCTGTTGAGAACGGAAAGGTTATCGACTTTGAAGCTCTCACAAAATATTGTTCTTCATGTAAGGGTAAAAACCATGTGGAAATTGTGCTAAAAATTACGAAGGATTCAGTGGGGAATGGAATGTCGGGGGTATTAAGTATATTTCAGCGATCTGAAACATCAGGAAAAGCATGTTATACGCAGTATCTTGGTGATGGGGACTCAAAAGGATTTCTTACTATAAAAGAAGCAAAAGTATATGGCGACACAGAAGTTGAAAAATTAGAATGTGTTGGCCATGTGCAAAAGCGTATGGGCACAAGGCTGAGAAACATTCTAAAAATGAGCAAAGGCATTAAGCTATCAGATGGGAAAAATATTTCGGGACGTGGACGGCTAACGCTTAAAGAAGTGGACTCAATCCAACATTATTATGGGCTAGCAATCCGTAAAAATTTGTCATCTGTGGAGGACGTGAAAAGAGCCATATGGGCTATTTATTTTCATAAACTAAGTACTGAGGATAATCCTCAACACGCTTTGTGTCCTCTTGGTGAGGATAGCTGGTGCGGTTATAACCGTAGCATTGTTACGGGGGAATTTTATATTCACAAGCATTCTTTACCCGAGTCAATTTTATTGAAAGTGAAAAAAGTGTTTCGGGATCTCACAGAGAAGGACTTATTGAAAAAGTGCCTTCATGGAAGAACACAAAATCCCAATGAAAGTTTTAACAAATGTATTTGGGAGCGAATTCCTAAAACAGTTTTTGTTGGCATTGAAACTTTGAAATTTGGAGTTATGGATGCTGTAATTTGTTTTAATGATGGATATGTAAGTAGGATAAAAGTCTTTGAAGCTCTGGGCATTAAATCAGGATACAACACGGAACGTGCCTTACTTATAATTGATAACAAACGAATGTTTGAGGCTGAACGTCTAGTAAATAAAGTGTCATTGGAAGCCAGAAATAAAAGAAGGTCTTTAAAAAGGAAAATGGATAAACAGAATTTAGATGAAGAAAATGAATACCAAACAGGGAAATATTAATCAAATCTATAATGTAAGGAGAAATTTTTTGTTAAGTTTTATTATATTTTTTCTCGAATGTTTAATATTTTTAAATTTAGGTACACTTTAAAAACTATTGTAGCATATTGTTTGAAACCTTTTATATATCTAAACAGGATACATGTGCATACAGTGAACAAAATACTTTTAGTATGTGTCTAATTTTTTGAAAATTAGATTTTATATGTAAAAAAAAAAAAAAAGAAAATTAAGATTTTCATAATTTTAAGGTTTTATGATTATTTTTAAGAAATTATGCAATTATATAAATATAATTAGTTAAAAACAGATTCATTATGTTTAATATGTTACTTTATATATATTTTGTAAATTTTTTGTATATTCAAAGAATATTTTTGTAAGAAATGGTACCTATACATGAAAATATGTATTACAAGATCTCGAAAATTATGTTCATGTTAAGGGGACTCGGCACCTTTTTCAATTTTTTTTTTTATTTAAGGGTTTTAAAATATTTTTTTGTATATTATTAACAGTTACTACTAAACTAAGAAATTTCACCATGAAAAATTCCTAAATTTAAAAAAAAAAAATTAAAATTTAAAGTTTTTAAAAATTTTTTACCGATTTTCAAAATTCTTCTTCTTTTACAATTATCATTATTTTGACACCAAATTTTTTTTTGGATTTATTAGACTATGAGTAATAACTTTAGGGATCGATTTTGCAACAAACAAATTAGTTTTGGAAAAAAAATAAAATGTAAACATTAATGGAAAAAAGCTAAAAAAACATGACTTCTGCTACATTTTTTCTTTTATAAAATTTTTTTATTCAAAATATTGAAAATGGATCCCTAATTTAATTAAGCACATTGTAATAAAGATACACACCAATATTCAAGTTGTTTGATGAATATCTGTAGAAGTTTTGTACTTTTAAAGACCATGATTTCATGAAAAACTCGAACTGAGAAAATGCATTTTTAAGAATACCAATCAGCAAATATATATCAAAACAATGTCTAAATTTTGTAATAATTTTTCAATATGTTGTATAAATATATACCTTTAAAATAAAACATAATACAATTCAATTTCAAAATATTAAACAAAAATATAAGCTTTTTTAAAGTGCCTGTCTGTGAGCCCAAAATTACGAAAAATAGGAAATATCATTGTGACTTATTTTTACAAGAAACATCTATGAAATATATTAAAAAATAAATGAAATACATGAAATAAATGTAATAAAAATACATGAAATGTACAATAGAAAATTTAAAAGCTTTTATAAAAATAATTTGCTACTTAAATCAATATCTAAAATAAAATAAAGTAAAACAAATTTATGCTAAAATGTATTATTTTTTTCAAAACAGGTTTGTTTTTAAAATTGGCCTGCGCCATAAGTCATTCCTTCTCTCCTCCTAGCTAATAACTCTTTTTTTATGTATTGCTTTTTTAATAAGTTTAAGAGCCAGCTTATTACTGGCATTTTGACGACGTTTTCTAAATTTTTGTCTTCGACAATCTAAGATAGTAGCAAGTTGTTTCGTTGAACCTCCAGTAGCTACACCTAATGCTTTCTGTGTTTCTACAATGGTGCGTACTGTACCCTTATTGTATTCGCAGACAGCTTCTGTTACTGCCCGCTTAACACGTCTTTTGTTTACGAAAATTTCTTTCGGACACTTTGCCCAAATCATGCTATGCAAACTTTCGTTTGCATTTTGTGTTCCACATCGAATGCATCTTTCTAACAATTCATTAGATGCAAGTCTTTGATAAATCGGTAGAATTTTTGTAAGAAATTTTTCATTTATTGGTGTTCCTACATTTAATTTATGATTGTTAGGTTTTTTCCCATTAGCAATCGCAGATTGGTAGAAACACCATGAGTTTTCTCCTGCAGGACACTTCGAATGTTGAGGTTTAGCATCTGTAGAAATGCTATGCAACAATGTAGCATATATTGCTGTTTTCATAGCATTCACATCCCCTTTGTTTCTCAAAATAGCCTTTTGGTAGTAAGTAGTTAATTTTTTAATCGTGGCTTCTTTCAAACTAACATGAGCTTTACCACCTAAAGAAATACCTTGAGCACGACAGTCTTTTACAGTAGATCTCAAAGCTGTTCCTAACCGCTTACTAACATGATTAATACATTCTTCCTTTTTTATCACAATGTCAGGTCCATACACTTTTTTTTCGCACAAGTAGTTAAACGTTTTACAATCACCATCGGATAATACTGTAATATAACGGAATCCAAGTGATGTGGATCTTTTCCACAAGGTTAATGCAGCTTCCATTTCCATTGATGTAGATGAGCCCAAGTGATTTATATCACATTCGCTTTTATGTCCTTCATACCATATGCTGAATTCAGCACTTGACTGGCCTAGCTTATTTTTGCCACAGAGCAATGACGACACACCTTACTCATCACTTCAAAGTCAACAACATATCCGGTGAGCATATCTATAACACATCCTACACCGATAAGTGAGGTGTGACCACGAGTTAGCCACGTTCCATCAAAACTAACACTTAAGTCTGTGATTTCAGCTCCATTCTCGTACACATTTTTAATTTCTCGGTGGATTTCCGCAAATATGTTTTCAGATGCCAGAGTATATGCATTATCCAGCCGTCTCGCACACTTCCCATATGTAGTTGATGAAAAAGGATCTATATTCATCACCATACAAAATTTTTTCTATAGCTGAATAACCTTTCCCAATATGTGAAAAAGCTTGAGTTATTCTCAAATTCACATCATGGCTGGTCTGAACAGACTTTAGAGATGTGTTTACAACAGTTTTGTTTTCATCACAATTTGCTACACAATAGTTTTAAATTGTATGAAAATCCCAACTTGGCTCAAGCTCCAGTTTCAAAGTTTGTTTTTCACAATATTGGCACTTTGCACTTCGAAGAAGATTGTTAACTTGGTTAAAGTCCACCAATATATAATTTCCAATAGCAGAGGTATCCTTTTTTACCACAGTGTTCAATTTTTCCAGGCGTACATTTGAAAAAACTGAATTTTGTTCACTTCACAATCAACTTTCGCTTTACACCATCGCTTTTCATTCATTTGCAAAGCACGTACTGAACGTTTTCTAAGAGCATAATTGCGATATCAACTAATAAAATGAATGAATGTATGATTGAAGTAGCATTAAAAATTATGATTGAAGTAGCATTAAAAAATGCTGTTTTAGGTTTCTATGAAGTTAAAAACTAATGAAACTAAAAATCACACAGCAAGCGAAAATGGCAAAGCTAATGTAAATAAACAACTTTGCTGATAGTTACAGTCACAGCAACGGATTCCTCTGCTTCTGTGTAGTTTTTAATGTAAAATAATGGATTTATTCTCAAGTAAAAAATGTAAACATTGAGGTGGGCGTGGCATTTAAACTGCTGACAGAGCTGTCAAAATATTTAAAAATGCATTTTACTGCGTTTAAAATAATCAGATCGTTTCAAAACTTCCCTCAATTGTACCAAAGGTATCAAACTACATTTTAAACTAAAAATTGAAAAATCGATATTTTCATCGATTTTAGGTTTTTGAAAGGTGCCAAGTCCCCTTAACTAAAACAAAGGAGAAAAAACACATATGAATTTAAAATTACTTTTGTAACTCTAGAAAAAGATTAAGGATTATTATTAGTCATATAAAAATAGGCAAGGAAATACTAATTAAGTGTATAATATGTGAAAATATTGTTTTTTTTAGTTTTTCACTTTTTCTCAAAAAAGCATATTTTTTTGCATTTAGGTACATTTTAAAAAAAAACTATTGCACTGTATGATTCCTGATTTTTTATACTTCTATACAAGATGCCTATGCATATAGTGAACCTAATTTTTTCCTATTAAAATAGTGCCTAATTTTTTAAAAATTGTTTTATGCATAAAAAGTTAAGAAAAATAAAAAAAATTCAAATTTCAAAGTTTCATAATTTTTTAAAGAAACTATACTAAAATTTTACTAAAAAAGGGTTTCACTGTATTTTTTATGTATTGTTTTATATATGTGTAAAAAATATTTTTGCATAAAAAAAGGATACTTTTTAAAAAATGGTACCTAAACATAAGTATATATTACGAGTTCTCAAAAATTATGTATTACTTTAATTAAGTAGTAAAAAAGAACTTTTGGAGTAAAAAGTTATTTTTGTAGTTCTACAGAATAATTAAATTATCCTTATTATAGACATAAAAATCTAAGCTCTATTGGAAATTTTAAATGATATATGTCTCATAAACAAAGGGTCTTAATTTTGGCATTTTACTCTTTCGAGCATGTCCTGGTTCCTTAAAAAGTAAAAGAAAAAAGAATATAAATGACAGAAGATGATTACAACTAATTTGTGCAAGTTTGAAAAAGCTAGTTTTTAATAACTGCTTTTTAAGCAAAATATTCATTTGAAAAATCATTTTGGGGGGGGGGGCGGGAGTTTTTATTAATTGGGGTAACATAAAGAAATGAATTAAATATTTGAAACTAGCTGCATGGCCCGGCGTTGCTCGGGCTTTCTCTACTATTTTATAAAAATGTTCCCTTTCCCTCCTAAAACCTGCACTTCTATTACTCTTTTTCAAAATGTTTTTCAGCCCACCCCCCTTCCTCCGCTTAGCCCGGCGTTGTTCGGCCTTTTTCCGAGTGCATAATTTAAAATTAGCTGTTTCGAAATTTTTTGCTTCTTTTCTGTCAGAAAGGTTTATTCCCCCCGGCGTTGTTTGAACATTTTTAAATGCATATTACATTGTCATGGAAATTCTCCTTTTCTTCTCGCTATGATATCTCTCGAGTAAGTCAACAGTGGGACCTTAATATTCACTCACTCACTTTGCAACTTTTTAGGATTCGGAAACGAAAATGTACCTTTTTAAAAATAGTTGGATGTTCAGAAAAGTAGAAATTTTTCTAATTACAAAATTTCACAACTGTATTATAAATGTTGAGTTAAAGTTGTGCGCATTTTTTGAAATGTTCTATAAACGGAAAAGAAGTTTCATGCAATTATTTTTTTAAATGAGGAAGTTATAAAAACCTTCAATTTGATAAGTAGTTATTAAATATTTAAAATTTGAGTATATTTTAACTGATCGACATATTTAAAAAATAAAATGCTATAAAGAATTAAAATTTATTTAAGTTATTCTCAGTTGAATAAAAATGTTACTTTGTCTTCTATTTTTTTTAAATATTAAAACTAACTTTTTTACTAATTATTATAATACTTATTACACTTTCTTGAAAGGTTTAGAATTATGCATTGACAGACTTGTAAAACTTTCGATATACAGTCCAGTATCAATTTTACTGTAGTTTTGTTATAGGTTTATAATATTCCTAACTATCCACCGTTCTTCAAGTTTAGTGAAATGGGTGTCCTACACACTTGGCCTTTTTCAACTAAGTTTGTTTTGTATTTCGATATTATCTTTTTTGAACTGTAAATTTGTTTTAATATTTTTAACCACTATAAATAGTATTTAAATTTTAAACTATCGCCTTGTGTTTAATGGAAACTATTATTACATCTTTGCATTCTAATGGGAGAATTGACCTTAAGTTGAATTTAAAAGACATTTATCGAGTGTGAGGACCTCTGTTACTTGTTAACTTACAAAATAATTTCACTAACGTCATTCTCAAACTATTCAAGTATCGTTTTTTTCTCACGTTGTGTTGTACACCTAATCTTCGAATTCTGTGTAAGCGACCTTATATTACCATAACTGAAAAATAAATCGCCCGGTTTAAAAAACAGTGAAACGCTTTTTCTGAAAAACGGCGTAAATCTATCTTGGTTCAAAATGCATTCTTTTTCAAGTCGACTGATTTGAGACGTATTCGTTTTTGCATGGATTTTTATAAAATAATTGTCTGTGTTTTGTCTTTAGAATTTCAGCGAGTTTTTACTTTAATTAATATTACGCAGTCCGTAAATATTAGATTTAAAATTTAGCTAACGTAACATACTCAAACTTTTCTAAATTCATAAGCAAATAAACAACGTTCTTTTTTCGTTTAAAATAGTATAAATAATTTATATCTGGAAGTGTAATACGTTAATATTACTTTTTGTTGTATTTATTTTATGTTAAAATTGTAATCAGCCTCACACTCCGCCTGTACCAAGCTTTCGCAGTTACTGGCGTAGACAAAACGAAATGCAAAGGTTAGCTTCACACATAAAATATAGATATTTGCTGTCACGGGCATTTTTGTAGATGGCAGAATTTTTTCCTACTTACTTGACAATTATTGTTATATTTTGGACACTTCACACAATATCTAAAAATTATAGCCTATGTGTTATTCTGATGTATACGCTATACTATTGTAAAGTTTCATTAAAATCCATCCCCCCAGTTGTTCTTGCGTGAAAGACTCCCAAACATCCTCACAAACTTTCACGTTTATAATATATATTAGGATGTATATATTATGAAATTTAGATTAAATTCTATATTTTCGGAAATAATTTCACGTTGATAATATTTTCTACGTACAAAAAGACTATTTATTTATCATGACTTTCTATAATTCAGGATATTACATAAGGAATGCAATTCTAAGAATTAATTTCATATTCTAAAATTATTATTTATCTTTGAAAGAATTAATGAAACAAGTTGTAATTAACATCTTATTAATTCCAATAACGACCTTAATCTGAAAATCAAATTAATTTTGCTTACGTTTTTAATAATAATGTATCAAATGCATATGTACTAGAAAATTAATCAGAAATGAAAGTATCTATTTTCTGATATTATTAAAATTAAATATTCATGAAAATCAGTTGTAAAATTGCAGTTTTTTTATATAAAGACCGTTGATAATACCCCATATATATTTGAACAAAAACTAATATTTAGTGTGGTAGTTAGGAGAAGGGGTGCAAGCTCAGGTGTCGTCCTCGTCACTTGACCATGATTCAAAATTACAGGGTCCATCGAAAAAGTCCTCAAGTAGCAGAACAGTGTGACTTAAATATTCTCATTCATTCACTCACAAAAACTAATATTCATTTACCTCTCCAAAATTGAATGATTAAGAAAAGCAAAATATTTGGATTCCGTTACGTTAGCGAATTTAGCAAGTATGTGAGCAAATTTTAAGCTTTTAATAAGTAATTTAAGGAAAAATAAATATTGTTTCTTTTAACCTTGGTTCTAAAATAGAATTATTAAAATGAGAGTTTATAGTTTCATGTGTTATAGCATTTTTTAGGCCCAGTGATTTAGTGATAGAGTATCACACTTTCCAGGCTCTATTTACGGGATGGGCAATGTCGACTCAGCCTTTCTTCCTTACTGCAGAGGGTCGATAAACGAGTACCAAGCTTTCTTAAACAAGCTTTCTTTTATAAACACTGAGTGTCCCGCTTCAGACTGACCACCTGATCGGGACATCTGCTTGTGCATCTCAGCGCTCAATGGTCATGTATGCTTGGATGGGCAGAGTAGACCCTAGCTCTCATGGACTATTGCGCCACTGAGTTTGAATTCATCGAATTTTCAAGATAAAAACAAGAAACAAAGTTATATGCAAAACCAATACAGCCAATACTTGTGAACACTTATAAGCAAAATCACGTTTTGTTAGTGTACGGGCATATGTTTGAAAGACTCATATTCAAAGTGTTCCTATTTTAATATTGTAGATAAATATATAGTTATTCAATCATAAATCCCAAACTATGTTATTGAAATGTTATTTTATTGATTTGTTTATTTAGTACTGACTTATCACTTCCCACACAAATAATCAATTTTAGCTATAGATCAAATTAAACATTATCATATGTGTCAATAAGGTGAACATAATATTTGGATAATTGAACGGAAAACGGTTTGATAGATAAATTGAAATTGAATACGTGAAGTGGTTTTAAATTTTATTCATGAAATTTCAACGTAAAAATACAATAACCGTTTATGACTATACAAAAACATTAATAAAGAATTTTATTGTAATATAAATGCAAATTTACTTATCAACCTATTTGCATGAACATCTTAAAAGAATGAATTTTGGTTTGTTAGGATGTATGACTAATTAACTAATAATATTTAAAGGAAGTAAAAATAAAATAATCAAGAGTATATTTCTAAATAGAGTCGTACATCTATATAACGAATTCGTTAAATCCCGAAAAAGGTTCGTTACATAGAAAATTGGTTATTTTGAGGTTTAGCTTTCAATTTTCTTGATCAACTTCATGGAAAAAATTAAATTCATAAACATTATATATTAAAAAAATTGTTATTCGAACCTATTTGTAAATTAATATTTATTTATTTCATAGAGTTTGCCTATCAAGAAAGAAAAGAAAGAAAGAAAAACTGTAAGGAAATTTTCTCGATGCCTTTATCTACTTCTTAGAGAATTGCGATTTTTTCTTTGATGATCAAGCACATAAGTTTTGACATTTTCAAGCTACAAGAAGTGAAGTTACCAGTACAACTGATCAACACTAAAAATGAACGGAGGAGGAAATGAAGGACTCGAGTTAATGGATGGAACCGAAGATGTTTTCAGTGAACTGGACAATGGGACTTCAAAGTTGCACTTCTTGCATTAAACACCTACAATACTATTGCTCTCGGTAAATTAGGCATCTAATAAAACCATTCAAGACTTACTACCATTGTATAATGTGTTAAAAGTGAGAATAACTTGAAATGTCCGGAATTACTTCAAAAATAGGGGGGAATGGAATCACAAGAGAAAAATTTCGTTACATAGAAAAGGCACTTCGCTATTTTGAGGTTATTTTACGAAAAAAATCGTGAAATGTCCTTGGTTCCAGAAAAAAATTTGCTATATATATAGAAAAATTCGCAATATAGAGATGCGTAATACGAAGATTCGACCGTATATTAAATATCTTCTTTAGTTCTGTTTAAATTAACTCCTTCCTTATGAGAGTTAAGATTTGTCAAAACGTAATTGCGATAAATGAAAACTTAACCAAATAAAAAAATATATATATAGACTTAGGACAACATACAATCAATAAGCGATCGCACCTAATTAGGAAATTGGTGCATACTTGAAGTAATCGAATATTCTAATTACTGTAACTCATTAAGCGCATTAGCACGGTTTTCTCGCACTATTTGCATTTTAGTTGAGTCAATTCCGATGTTAAAGCTTAGAAAAAGCTTAGAATTTACAGTGGCAAAATAAATTTGACTTGATAGGTTGAAAGCCTACCACATTAACCTTCTCTAACTCGAGTTTGTTAAAGTGATGGTAAGAGTAAGGTAGAGTTATTTCAATTATGTAAATCAGCAACATTAACTTGTTAGTTCATTAAGCCCCTGCTGTAACTTTGGATTAAGACAAACAGCTTCTATTATGTGGTTAAATAGTGTGTTTTAAGAAGCTCGTCATTTTGTTCACAATATAAAATTAAAATTAGCGTTAATTTAGGAAATTTATAATAAATATCAAATATATGTTTATAAAGATAACATATACTTTTTTTTTAAAAAAAAGTAGACTTTAAATAATCTTCATATTGATTTTGAATTCCATACACACTTAAATATGTAGAATGGCCACAATTCATAAACAAACAATGTTCAAAACAAAGAAATGAAAACTACTTTTTTCTCAAATATATTTTCTTGATAGTTCCAAAAGATTCAATTTTCTAATTTCAAAATTTGTCTCAATAACTTAAAGTGAAACATACTTGGAATAAATTATATAAATAGAATGAAATTCTACAGATGTGTTATACATGTATTTAAAATACAGGAACTTTAATAGGAACTATATATATATTTACATTTTTATGAATATAATTATATTATTAATAATGACTACTATATTTTAGATATATTGATGTTTGAATTATTTTTGGTAAAAAAGATAATTTTAATCCCATTATTAATTTTTATCCAGCTTACTTAAACTTAGTTAAAATTAATAATAATCCAATCAAAACAATTTACCTAGATATAACACTGTATATTAAGGATTTGAAATTACATAGTAATATTTATGATAAAAGAGATGCCTTTAATTTTAATATCATTAAAGTGCCTTACTGGAATTCAAATTTATCAATATCTATATATAGAAATATTATTTTTAACTATATTTATCGTAATAATGTAATAGTTAGCGATAAAGCTAATATTTTTTTAAAATCTTAATAAATTTTTTAGTCACTGTATTGAGCATGGATATCCTGCTAACTTTTATTGTAATTATATTTATAATGGTTTTTAATGATACAATTTGTATTACTGTAATTATTTACTGTTATTATGTTTTGTAAAGATTTTTTAAATTTCTACAGTATCTAATTTATTCTACAATTAATAAATAGATGGCGCCACATGCTTATTAAATTTAAATAATATTATATTTTTTTTTTTTCATTTATATTTTTTATACTAATTTTTATATGAATAATATTTTTATGATTTTTAAAAGTATATATATATATATATATATATACTTTTAATATATATTTGATTGTCGTCATTCTATACTTGTCTTTGCTGGCTGGTTTAAAAGTCAGCTCAAAAAGATGTGTTTATGTTTTTTCGAATTTTTTAACTTGGTGAATAATTGACTTTCATTAATGGCAAGATGCTTGTTTCTCTCGTAAAAGCTTTGTGAATTTTGTTAATTTTTTGAAAGATACTTTTGTTCTAGTATTTTTCTGCTTTTCTTACATAATTATTTTGTGATTTTTTCTGCATTAAGAGTTTGGGAGAGTTTGTTACATAATAGTAGTGATTGGTTTTATCATGCTCTCTGAGTTATACTTTCTCTGAAGTTTGTTTATTTTATTTGGTTTTCGAGTTGCAAAGGGGAGGGTTGGCGCCTTCAAACTAGTTTAACCCCACTTATTCGGTCCTAAGCCCGAACTTGCTTTTTGACTCTAGGTTCTTTTCTTTTTTAGTTCTTTTATTTCTCTATAATTTTTGTTCTTCATGTTCAGCTTTCATATTTTTATTACGTAATTTCTTGTTATGTTATGTTTTTGATAAATAATACATATTTCTTTTATATATTTAGTTAAATGATTTTATAATATTTAAATTCACAATTATCAATTTAAAAATAAATATATCTTTACCCACACTTTATCATCTTAAAGATAATGTTCCATCATTTTCAAACAAAATTAAAAAATTATAAAAATAAAATAAAAGTTATAAAATATCCAAGTTTAATCTCTTCAACTTAGGTTCCGATAAGTGGGACATAAACTAGTTTGGTGGCGCCAACCTTTCCCTATTGCAACTTGGTTTTAATTGTTTCAGAAAAAATAATATACTATATGTGCCTTATATATATATAAATTTCTTAATATCCTATCGCAATTAATTTTATATCTGTTATCTTTGTATTTGGTTTATAACCCGACCTAACTGTTTATTTTTTGTTCATATTATTTAGTTTAATGATTTTTTATATTTAAATTCTTCATATGTATATATAATTATATATAGTATGACAAATTACAGGTGAAAGTTGGTTGGTCGCAAAACATGTTTAAACCTTCAATAGTTCATAAAGCCAGGAGTTTGTCAAATACTGTATTATATTATCTTAGGTTTATAACTAACTGTTTATTTTTTATATTTTCATTTAAATATTTGTGTATATGTATATATTTATATATATGTATATATATATATATACATGAAAGAAATATGTATTATATATCAAAAACAAGAAATAATAGGTAATAAACATATATATATATATATATATATATATATATATATATAATTCAAAAACAGCTGCAAACAGAAGCAAACATAATATTAAGACAGTCATTAGGGTAAAAATTTTTATCAATCAATTTTGAGTTTTGATATTTGTAAAATCTCCAAATCATTACCTTTTAAATGATGTAATATACAAGCCATTATATGAGTTAGAAGTACTTTATAATGACTTTTAAAAAATAATCAGCTGCTCCGGTCACGCTCACTTTCACAGATTAAGTGTAAATATTGACTTTTTTAATCTGAGAACTTGTAAATCCTCCACAAAATTTCATTTAATCATACACAATTAACTGTAGATTAAATGAAACTTAACTGCAAGTTTAGCTGTTATTTTGTTATGTACTTTTGGAACGAAGTTTTAAAAAAAATGATGAAAATATTTTGTTGTGTAATTAGAATTTTTTTCTTGTATATTACTTCTCCTTTTGAATTTTTTATACTTTTAAATAATTAATAACTTGTTTGTAAAGATAGAAAACGTGCTTTATGAAAAATGATAGTTATAAAATTATTTCAGTAGCTTTAAAATGAGGGATTTGGTAGAAATTAGTGTACTTATTACAACCAATTTTGATACTGGACAGATAATAGTTGATAAAATATTGCATATGTAAAACACCTGCTTTTAATGGAAACAATATTAAAAGACATTTTATACCATCCATTGAATCAATGGAAATTGAAGGAAATCAAGAATTTGACCCTTCATTACCCTGCAAAATAAATTATAGGCTACAATTTTTTTTTGATATGGTAAGATTTTTTTAATAAAAAATTCTGTTTTCTAAAATTTATGTTTTTAAAAATGTATAAATTCCCTGTATGTATGTACTCTATGTTTATCAAATGCAATTGTGTATACTGAAGTGACATTTTTGAAATATTTTATAAAACATCCAAATAGAAAACATATATAACAAAAAATAACAATTTTCAATAAATTCATAATGTTATAGCTCAGTAAACTAACAGTTTGTCATTGAAACAACTAATTAATATATTCAAAAAATTTCACTTCAGTATAAATAAAAATGTCTAAATGATATAAAATAAAAATTTGAGTATTTATATTTAATAGTTTCTGAGAAAAAGGTATGAGATGACACATCAAATGCGATGTTTGTTGTCTTTGCGAGAAGCTCGTTACATATACTTAAAAATACACAAATTTCATGTTTAAAAATATAAAAAAATATTATTTTGGCTGTTTTAGAAATCATTTGTCTAGTTTAGAGTACTTTTTTAAGTTTAATACTTAGAAGATGTCTGCAACAACAAAACCTTATGATAACTTTACAAAAGCCTAGCGAAAACTTTCAAAATGTCATTTAAACAGGTATTTTTAAATATCTCAAATTCATAGAAAAACAATATTGATGCATTTTCACATTATATTTATGTTGCTTTATGTTCAAATTTTATATCTGTAAAGCATGAATGCTACTAATTCTTCAAAAACTGATACACAATTGAGAAAATTGATGTAATACTAGTAATTATCTCGTTAAAAAAAACTGAAAAATGTTATTCTGGGCAATTTAAGACTTTTCTGCTTACTATTGTATGCAAAATAAATTGAAAACATGCTAATGTTCAATAAAATAGGACAAATACATGTTGTAAGTCATTATGTTTGTGATTAAGTAGCACTTTATAAAGAAAATTCAATTTTCTCAAAAATGATGTTTTAAAACTGTATTCATGTTTTTTTCTCAGAATATAATGTATGAATGTAAGGATTTTTTCCCTCATGTGTTACTGATATGTAACTATATATATTCATGTGAGGTTTTTGGGGATTTTTCCAAAATAATTGACTGGAGTCCATATATCGTGACAAAAAATGTCAATTTTTGTAAAAATTCATAGTGATATTTTTATGTTATATGTTTTTGAGAAAACTAAACAATATATTTTAAATATTTCACTTAATTGCAAATATCAATGTTTATTTATTTTTCAGACACGTTTTAAGCTTTAAAATTCAAAAGTCTTTCCATAATAGGCAACTAACAACAACTGTAATGCGTTTTGTCGTTGCGAGAAGCTTGTGACATGCATAAAAATACACCAATTTCATATATTAAAACATAAAAACAGTTTTATTTTGGACTTTTTTAGAAATTTTTTGTACAGTTTAGAAAAAATTTTGAATTTTGAATTTTTTAGAAATGGTGTTTGCATGGAAACATACAAATCCATAATTAAATTTTTCTAACATCGTAAAATCGCATATTCCCAAATCAGGACTTTTACATATTTATACATGTTTACATTATATTTATGATGTTATAAGGTCAAATTTGATATTTATAATGCATCGAAGTTAAAACTTCTTCACAAATTGTTACGTGATTTGCTATAATTGATGCAGAATGCTTAAAAAATCTCGTTGAGCAAAAAATCTGAAAATTACTATATATTTATTTTCTGAACATTTTAAGGCATTTTTGTTCTCTATTTTATGCTTAAAAACTAAGAATATACTACTGTTTAATATAATAGGTCAAACACATGTTGTAATTTATTGTTTGTGTGATTAAGTGCATTTTTACACTAAAAATGCAATTACCTCAAAATGATTGTTTTCAAAGAGCGTGTACCTTTTTCATAGAAAATATTGAATGAAACTACTTTCAATTTTTACTGCACATAAATAATATGTAACTATACATAATGGACCTACTTTCTTGGAGATTTCAACAAAATATTTTTTCAGAAGCAGTTATCGTATAAAAATGACAATTTTCACAAATTTCAAAGCGATACTTTTACGAACAATTTTTTTTGAAAAAGGCAAACAATATATTTGAAACATTTTACCATTATTAAAATAAAAAAGCCTAGTTATTATACAGCCAAAATTTGAAGTTTTTATATCTCAGAATTTCTGAGAAACAGGTTTCTAAACTGGTTCAATTTAACATTATCGATATAAGGGGTACCGACTAGACTTAATAGTAAAGATTTCACTCATCTTCGGACCTGATACAAACCATTATCCATGTGAGTATTAACTAATAAAATTGTATAATGTTCTCCGGTGGTATTGTTTACCATGAACAATCGAACTAGTGAGTTAGATTCAAGCGTTCCTGGAGTGATCGGACACGTCTATTCGTCTGAATTCGAGCGATTTGTATCTGGGAGAGATGAAACAACAGAGTAGATGAAGGGAAGCGTTGGAGAAGATCGAAGACAATCAATAGGTAGGTATATAGTATCCAACTAGATGCTATCCGTTTGAAATGTCTGAACAGGGAATGGTTACAGTATAATGCAAGTCGTAGATATTGTCACTGTGCCATCGCAATGTAAGTGTGTTGTAGAGCACAACCAATATAATGTTGTTGTCAAATGAAATGGCACCTCCGACCATCACTATTGGTTGTTAGACTGTCTAGCTGGCAAAGAACAGGTGAGTATCCCACAACTGAACGGGACTTTTTCAAAGGAATTCTCGTTTGTCATTGGATATCTATTCAAAACAAGTCTCATAGCTGGAAACCATTTTGCTCCATTACGTAAGATTCCAGGTTGAATGCGTTAGGCACTGCTTAAAATTAACAATAAGCAACAATGAAGAATTACGCCTTATCGCTTCCGTGACCTCAGCTCCTTTTTTATAAATTATCTATCGAAGATCATCACACTCAATAGTATCTAATTTATACTTTGGATCACTGAAAGAGATACATCAGGATCAGTGGTCGACAGTTGGGCGATACATTTGCTTTTCGTTATAGTCTGATCACTGCCTTTTGAGCTTCAGCCCGACTATAGTTCGCTTATTGCTGTAGACGTCACTTAATGCTTGTATCTCTACAAGCAATATGCACACTAATATTTATTTGGGATTTAATCTCTCTTCTCCATTTGTTTCAATTGCACATCTTGTCACAAATGAGGAAATTTCCTCGTATTGTTCGCACATTAGTCTTTGTTGCATTGTCACTGTTCGCTTTCATTGGGGGAAGTTATGCCTCAGGATTCTTATTTTTTGTTTTCAACACCATCTGGAGGATATGTTGCGATGCACTCAAATTTCAATTAATCACTGGCGATAAAAATTAATCCTTTGCTAGCTCTTCAGTAAGTCATGTGTAAAAGTACATTCATTCCATTTGCATAGCAACTTCATGGTTTGTTCTAAAATTTAAGCAAACATTCTATAGTTTTAGACTGCATTGTGGATTGATGGTGTCTTATATATCCTTTAATTAGAAGGAGAATTAGATTTTTTTTAAAATCACAAAACGCATATTTGACTGAATTTTCGATTACATTGCGAAAAAATAAATGAAACATGTAAGTGCTCTTTATTATTTCCATTTTTTAAAAACGATAGCTAAAAAAAAGTTTTCAGGTTCTAACCAATTTAAATGGAATGATTTATCATTCACAAATAAAACCCTGATTTCAAAACAATTTTTTTGTTTTATTTTTCCTGTAAGCAATTAAATGAACAACAACAACAATTAATATATGATAATTTTCTAATGGACAGTTATCATAAAATGAAATTTTTATGTATTGTATAATTGATAATCTGTCATGATTAAATATTTTTATGCAATATAATAAACGCGCACATAAAAATCGTTAAAGAAGATTAGATCTAATCTTTTGATATACAAACGTGATATCTTAAGGTTAAGCACATTATATGTGTTTAGATCTGGAAAAACTGCTACGCGTTAAATCAGTGAAAGTACAATTGTTTAAATAGGCAATGCAGTTCAATACTTGTCTAAATAGAGTTGGAAATGAATCTAACTCTTAACTTCTGAGTATAAGTTAGTATATGTAGAATTATATATATTTTACAGTTTCTGATGCGACAATTTGATACAAATTAATAACTTAGTTTTCTGAAGACTAAAAACAAAACTTTTAGCGATTAAAATATTATAAATTTAAAAAAATATATATAATGTTAAATTTGTCTTAATGTGTTTACTTACAAAATATAACACTGTTTCATAAAAGAAAATGTTACGTGTAATATTTTGTAAATTACTTTCCAAAATGTTAATCAACATCTGCACTGCAACGGTATAGTTTCTCATTTTAAGATATGTGCTGATTCAAACATCTGAGATATATCCAACCCTCTTTATATTTATTTATAATATACTGTGTCAATAGCAATTTAAGTGCATTTATTTCAAATATAACTTGAGAAAGGAACATGGGTATTATTGTATCCACGGATAAAAACGCTGGATTAAAATTAACAAAAACAAATTAAGTTTACTTGTGATGTCAATTCATGCTACATAGGTGTAGTTGAAACCTTAACATTTTAAACATAATGTATTATTCATGTAAACTGTATTCCGTATTCTTTTGCAAAGTAGCTTAGAACATTTTATCAGAGGCTTTGATTGATAGCCAGGTCAAGACATTACAGATTGACGTATACATTTATCAACACTGGTGATACGTTTGCAAATATACTCATATAAGAGGATTAAAAGCTATGAGTGCGCATAATACTCCAGATTGTACGGTAGGTTAAATATAAATAAATAATCAGATTGTTTATAGATTCATCAAATCACACATTCATAAGGAAATGAAAATCGTATAGTTTTCTATAGGAGTTTTCAGAAATAATATCTTTAATATTCAAAGTTTGATCAGGGTATGACATTGCTCGGTGGTACAGTATAATGGTATCTGTACCATCGTCATCCATTTACCATTTTATGAGCCCTTATATATAGTTTTGGAATATATTTGGTATGGCTTTAGATAGTTGTGGAGTTGGGCACAAAGGTTCTGAGTTGGCATATAAAAAACTATAAATTTTTTAAAAAATACAAAAAATGTATGAATTGTTTTGGTAATCATAATTTTTTTGCTTAACCTTCTGTATCTAAACATTGTTGTGTTAGAATTTTTAAAACTCGAATTTTTTGGAACTCTAAATATAAGAATTTATCTCGTACAGCAAAACGAAATATTCATGTTCTCGATTGTATAGATAAAAATCAAAGAGATAAGGATTTTAGTAACATATTGGAAACTAGGTTTTTCAGAGATACTCATGTTTTAAAACTAAAATTTAGATCTTGCACTGATAAAAGATGCAAGGCGTGTGTCATGATGAGTGGGGAACAGTTGGATATGGATGCAGGTTATATATTTTGTAAGATTTTTAACTGTGTTTACAAAATGACATGCAACATATGTAAATTCGCTTACATAGGTCAGACTTCAAACACTATCAATATTAGATAAAATCAACATTGGTCTGATACAAGGAAATTTGATTACAACAAAAACCAGGCTAAGATTGAGATAGGACACTTTCATAAACATGGATTCAATAACATAACTGTACATATACTTAGAATAGTGACAAATATTAAAAAAGATTAGGGTTCGAAAACCTTTTATAGGTTCATTTAGATCATATTATCCTTATGGTTTGAATGTTATATGGAAAGGTGAAAGTGTCTTATTAGCTTTTAAACAAAAATCCGAGGATTCATTATATATTCCGAATTTTGATAAATCTATCGATAATAGTAATAATATTTTCGTTTAGAGAGAATTTCAAGATGTAAACGTAGAAAAAGAGTTACTAGAGACATGTCAACCCTCAAGAATTCTATGTTAGAATTAGCTGTTAAATTTGATGATAACTACAACACAGGCTTAATTAAATCATTTATGTTTGGCATGTCTGTGTGAATAAAACTGAAATTAAAATTATGACAGATATTTTAAGCAGATATATAAATTTCAGGATTCTCATGGTATGCATATGATTCGAGACCTTAATAACTATTTAGTAAAAAAATGAATATTAAATTAGATGCAAGTGAAAATTACTCTACAGAATATTGTACATCATTATTTATGAATAAATCCTTTTAACAAAAATTAATTTTTCAAGTATATTTCAAAATATCAATCCTTTTTTCCTATTAAAAATATTATTATTAAAAGGCTTTCAAATACAACAAGAAACTTGGTAAATTTATATTTAATTATAATCAAATCTCGGAGCTCCTAAGTTCAGAATCATGCAAATGCAATCTATATCGAGACTATATTGATGATTATCATCAGCACGTTGTCACAGGAGACCTTAGCATCGTGAAAGATGATTTGTTAAGAAATTTTATGGAAAAAGGTACCGGTTTTAGACTGATGATCACAAAAAATAAATCTAACGTTATAAAACAAATCATAAAAGATTTAGATAAATTCTACCTTAAAATTGCAATTAAATACGGAATGCCGATTGAAGCATTCAATCAATTTAGATCTTATGTAGCAACAGAAATTCGGGAATAAGATTTCACTGTTGAAAATTAAATTATGTATAAAGATCTTAAATCATCAATATAAAATATCCAAAATGACTTCGTGATTACATATGTTGATAAGGTCTCTGCTAATTATGCATAATTTGTAAATACTTTTACAGTAAATTATTATGTAACCACATTTTAAATAATAATCCCTTTCAAAAATCAATTCACAATAATAGAGAAGATGATAATCGTCTTTTAGCTTTGAACAAAATACTGAATATTCATCTAAATAATATTAAATATCCAAGTATTTTTTTAACACCAAAATTTCATGAAAGCCCTATAATGGATACTAATGGATACAATACATATATCGCGAGGTCTGGGAAGATCTTACAATCTCTTCTTCAAAATCTAATTGATAATTTACAAAACACGGCAATAATTAAAAATAGCTTAGAGCTTGCTAGAGTTACTAAGGATATGTTAATTTTTTCCATGCATGGCTTTGATTTCGAGTACCTTTTTAATTCTATAGATATTGACGATATGATTAATGTTCTACAGTTAATTTATGATAAATATGAATTATATACTTCAATGAAAAAAGAAAAATTTGATATTCTTGTTAACCTCGTATTAAAAGAAAATTTCATTGCATTTGATCAGAATCTTTATAAACAGATCAAAGGATTACCTCAAGGTGGTCCAGCTAGTAATTGTTTAGCGAACCTATATTTACATTTTTTTGAAATAGATCATGTTGTAAATGATTCTTAATTAATTTATCGTTATATAGATGATATAATAATTTTTGGTAAAAATAGTGAATACAAACCAAATATTACGTTCTACCCTGATTATTTCAAGCTCCTTAAAACTAACTTCAACTCTAATATGGTGGAATTCTTGATTTAGACTTGCATCTTATATTAACAATAATGTAGTCAGTAATATTTTTGACAAAAGAGATTCGTTTAAGTTCCATACAATTAAAATTCCCGTATGGAATAGTAATTTGCATATATCAATTTACAGAAATATCATTTTGAATTTTTTATTTAGAAATGATAACTTAACTACCCACAAAATAGATAAATACAATAATATAAAACAATTTTTCAATGTTGTTTAGATCATGAATACACTTTTTTTAAATTCTTAAGAACTTATATTCATCACAAATACATTAACCGTCTTGCTACTTCAATTCCAAAACCACCACACAACAATTGGATTTCAAAGTCAGCATGTTAGTGGTCTTGCTGTGAAGATTATATCATAACACTCATATCACAGTTTACATTTTTTCCACACACATCTTGAACATCCTACACACTGTTGACAAGCAAACAAATTAGAGCCTAGCAAATTTAACATTTTTGACAATCAACCAATACAAATTCTACCGTATTTGATTGTCGTCTTTTTCTTATACCTGTCTTTTGCTGGCTGGTTTAAAAGTCAGCTCAAAAGATATGTTTATGTATTTTCGAATTTTTAACTTGGTGAATATAATCGATTTACTTTAATGTCAAGACGCTGATTATCCCGTAAAAGCTCTGTGAGTAAAGAAATTTTGTTAAATTATTTTCTTGAAAGATACTTTTCTTATGTAATTCTTTTAGCATTTTTCTACTTTTCTTACGTAATTATTTTGTGTTTTTTCTGCATTAAGAGTTTGGGAGAGTTTGTTACATAATAGTAATGAGTGGTTTTTTCATACTCTCTAAGTTTTTAAATACTCTGAATTTTTGTTTATTTTATTTTAATTGGTTTTTCCTACCGAGTTGCAAAGGGAGAATGTTGGCATCTTCAAATTAGTTTAACACCACTTATTCAGTCCTAAGTCCGAAATTGCTTTCTGACTCGCTAGGTTCTTCTTTTTTGTAGTTTCTTTTTTATTTCTCTATAATTTTGTTCTTCATGTTCAAGTTTTATATTTTTATTATGCTATTTCTTGTTATGTTTTTTATCTATTATTTCTTATTTTTGATATATAATACATATTTCTTTTATTTATATATATATATATATATATATATATATATATATATATATATATATATATATATATATATATATATAGGGTGTTTTTCTTAGAGGTATAGAACTTTAAATTGCAATAAAACAACGATGTATAATTCGATTGACATGAATTTTTTTATTCGAAAGATAATTTTGTGGCATTACATTTTAAATATGATTTCTGGCATAGACTACCACGGCTGGCTCGGATGTAGTCCAATCCGGGACGTCCAATTTTCGATGACTTTTTCCAACATTTGTGGCCGTATATCGGCAATAACACGGCGAATGTTGTCTTCCAAATGGTCTATCAAGCGTTTGTGGCTTATCCGCAAAGACCAATGACTTTACATAGCCCCACAGAAAATAGTCTAGCGGTGTTAAATCACAAGATCTTGGAGGCCAATTCACAGGTCCAAAACGTAAAAATAGGCGGTCTCCAAACTTGTCTTTCAATTAATCGATTGTGGCACGAGCCGTGTGACATGTTGCGTCGTCTTTTGGAACCACAGCCCTGGACATCATGATTGTTCAATTCAGGAATGAAAAGTTAGTAATCATGGCTCTATACCGATCACCATTGACTGTAACGTTGTGGCCTTCATCGTTTTTGAAGAATTACGGGCCAATGATTCCACCAGCCCATAAAGCGCACCAAACAGTCAGTTTTTCTGGATGTAACGGTGTTTCGACATACACTTGTGAATTAGCTTCACTACCAAATGCGGCAGTTTTCTTTGTTGACGTAGCCATTCAACCAGAAGTGCGCTTTATCGCTAAACAAAATTTGCTTATGAAAATCGGGAACAACGGCAATCTCGTTTTGGGCCCATTTGACGAATCTACGCCTTGCTTCGTCATATTTAAAATGTAATGCCACAAGATTATCTTTCGAATAAAAAAAATTATGTCAATCGAATAATACATCGTTGCTTTATTGCAATTTAAAGTTCTATATACCTCTAAAGAAACTCCCTATATATACAGTCGAACCTCTATATAACGAAGTCACTAAATTCCGAAAAAAAGTTCGCTATACAGAACATTCGTTTTATAAAGGTTCACCTTGCAATAAACTTTATAAACCACATGAAACTAATTTAAATTCATAAACACTATATTTTGAAAAAAGTAACTATTCACACATATATTTATAAATTATTATCTATTTATCTTATATATGTTTTACCCAACAAAACGAAGAAAAAGTAAAATTGCAAGAAAAAAAAGAAAAAGGAATGTCCAGGAATACACTGTATTTTCAAAATCAAGAAAATAATTTTGTATTAAAACTAATTAATTTGAAGGAAGACAGAAGTAATTTTAACCCTCCAAACGGTTAGCACAGAAAATTCCGTCATTGTAAAGATACTTCAAAAATGCACTGCACGAGTTTTTTTTGCCTTCAAGTAACATTTTCAAAAGCGGATTAGCCGTACTTTTCTGAAATCCTTTCCCCCTTTTAAAGGTTTAACATCTTGAAAGATAATTAGGGACGGTGGAAGCAACACAGCAGGACACTGATAGGAAGTTTTATGGCTCGCAGGGAATCCTACCCCGTGTATTGACCTTGGAGCAATCGTAAAAATCGGGGAAAACTTTTACACCCCAGAAAGTGTTTGTTTGTTAGCTTGTATTTTAAAAGTTTTGAAAATGTCCCCACGCATAAGTAAAATATGTTACAATTCCCTTTTGGTTTCATATTAATTTCAAACTGTAACAAGTTGGGGCGTGTCAGGGCAATCTGCCATTCTATATAATTAGACAAATTATCTTTTTTAAAGTATATTCTTTCGCTTCATTTTTCGTATATTAATCAATTTTTTCAGTTTTTGAAACATGGTTATTTCATTATAAGATGCCAAAAAAAATTAATAAAACACCAAACACTTTAAAATTTGAAATCTTTTCAACTTTCCAACCACTAAAAATGAATAAATTTAAACTTCATCAAATAATTTGAAACATATTCTTACACTTTGATAAAAATAATAATGAAAAAAAAAAACTGATTAAGATATATTAGTTTTTTTTTTTTTTTTAGATTTCAAAGCCCAAGTGTTCAGGGAAGTTTATGTACAGTGCCTAGTTATATATTATTAAAATACAACGAATTATATTTGAATTTTAAGTGCTTGAACTTGAGTTTACATCAAAAACAACATGAATGATGATTTTCCCACATTTTTTTATAACTTGAATGTTTGAATAAATGGTAATCAAAAATATATACGGAAACATTTACAGTAGACATTTATGCATATAAATAAACATAAAAATCAATTTTAAATTCGAACTATTCAAAAAACATTCGAATTATTCTTCAAAAATATCTATTTATGCAAAATACCTCAACATTTATCTTTTTTTAAAGGCTAACTGAATAAGTAATTAAAATCTGGATATTTTTTGAAATCTCGACCGTATAAAGCTAGAACTTTCATGTTAGAAATTCCATTTGAAATTTCGAAAAAAAATGTATCGCGCAGTTAAAAAATATTTAGCAAAAGTTTTAGCAACTATTTGAGTATAATGTAAATTTCAAATATTATTATGTAGCTTCTTTGGTATTTTTTAATATATTTCGAAGATTTCATACAATGCAGTTTTCAACTAAGAGCAAAGAGCAAAAAATATACTAAAAAAATCGACGAATATACGATAAAGTTTTACATAGAAGCAAAACTGAGAAGCTAAGGCGTAGGAATGAAAAATTTTCAGTATATCTGAAGAAGTTTTCGAAATTTTTATTTTAAAGTTCAGAAAATTTGTGTGCGTTATGTTATACTTAATATCAATTAAATGGTTAAAATAATAGATTAGGGGAAGAGAATTAGGGGCGATCTGGAAAAACAGAGAGGGAACCGCGGTTTTGATGGATGCCGCTCTAGCTTTTAAATCTTCCAGGAGAAAAAAAATATATAAATTTCAAATGCAAAAACTAAGTCTTGTAATTTTGCATACATTTTTATAACAATGAATTGTGGAATTGGCTCCCAATACTTTGTTGTGTTTGACAATATCTAAGGTAACCAACCATACTTTAGATAGATTTGCACTACTTTTTCGTAACCGTATTCCTTTTAAAATTAATTCGTGCAGCCGAAATACACTTTTTACACTCTTAAAGGTTTATGTAAACTATAACAGTTCATTTTAATTTATGCAACTTGTTAAATGTTCATAATTAACCATTTCCGTCTAAACAGTTTACATGAAAAAAAAAGTTTGGAATCCCTCATTCATTAGGGAATTATATAAGATTCTAACATTAAGTTTTATTTTTCACCGAATAGGGTCGAGTGGTAGTGTATAATGCCTCCACACCACTGGTCTTGGGTTCTATTAACGGGCTGGGCAAGGTCGACTCTGCCTTTCATCCCCGCTACATTGGGTCGATAAATTAGTACCAAACTTGCTTGGGGTCTTAAACACTGAAGGTCTCTCTTCAGACAAACCACCAAATTTAGACATCTGTTCATGCACCTCAGCGCCCAATGGTTACGTATATTGGGATGGCCATAGTAGTTCTTTGTCCTCATGGATTGTTGTGCCACTGAGTTTGAGTTTTAAGTTTGAGGATTGCCTCACTTTGGGGATACCCCTTAGATAAACATGTATTTCCACAAATTTGCAATTAAACATTTTTCTTTCAATTACGTTTATTTCAGAAGGAAGTTTGATTTTTCAAATGTATTTGCTTAATAATATGTATATTTGTGTATTATATTAAAATTCTGATCAATCCAAAATTACATGTTTCTTTGCTCCTCTAAAAACTTTTAGGATTTTAGAACTGATCTTACTATCCATATACGTTTTATAGTAGTATATTTAAAAATGATAAAGACATTTTTACGACTGTGTGAGCTTTTATGCCTTGTTTATAAATATAAAAAATTGCATTCAGCTACAGTTTTTAAAATGTACTGAAATAAGTGGAGGAATAGAATTTTTACATATTATGAATATTTTTGATTGCAGTAAGATATATTTATATTTCAGTTTCTTTACAATTTGAATAGAAGTTGTAAGCCACATTTTGCGAATAGTTTGATATTGGATATAAACCCATAGGCTGTTTAATATTGTAAAGTGTTTCACTTTGATACCAGCACACATTCAAATAAGGCTCATATACAGTTATATGATCAGCTTCAGTGATATTTAAATTTTCAAAAATAGTCTACACGTACCAAAACATTCTATCACAACCACACACCACATCTCATACTATATCTTCCCTACAGCAGGAAATATTTGTATATACTGAAAAATTTAATACAGGATACATTTCAAGTGTTAAATTTGTTTTTAAAATTTGGTATGAATACATTGTGGAACTGTCGATTAACTTCCCTGAACAAAGTTGTTTTAAGTGTACTGTTTTGAAAGACAAAGTTAATTAGTGAGAACTTTTCTCACAATGGAATTAGTAATGACTCAATTGTGTAAAAATGTAGTTATCGATGTGTGACATTTTTCCTTGTAATAAAAGAAACAGAAAGATAAGAAATTTAACTTGAGTAGAATATGATTATAAGTACTGTCATAAGCATTTGAAGAAGTATATCCCCCGTTTATTTTAAAAATTATTGACTGAATGTGTGTTATGTCCATCACAAATGCCGATGTAAAAAAGAAATTTTTATTTAATACAAGAAGTTAGAAAAGATGAACACTAGGATTGAAAAAATTTAGATATATTCCGAAATATATTCAGGTAATATAAAAATAGCATTTATATGATTTTAATTAAAATAAATTAAAAGTATTGAAATATTTTTTTTATGTTATTTTAAATTAAAAATATAATTGAATAGAGAAAGATCGGTTTTATTTCGTATCATCGTATGTATATCACCGTATGCACCATTTATTGTCTTATTGTTTAAAAAAAAAAAAGAGATAGGGTTTTCACTCTTTTTTACCTCATTACTTTTTAAAAACAGGAAAGTGAGTGCGTTTTCTTACTCTCATATTCAAAAATGAATACAGGACGCTTTTTTCTGGTTCAAATCGCAATACCAATATATATATATATATATATATATATATATATATATATTTAATTTTAAAAAATGACAGAAAAATAAATTTTGTTTCAAAAAATATAATTATTTTTCAACTTCTAACACACTATTTATTTCCTTTCTTCCAATCTTCATTTTGTTTTAATTTTACTGTGACTAAACATATAGGGGAAACGACCCAGTTGCAGTACAACTTTCAAACAAGATTGCCCAAGGTAACTTGACAACTAGCTGTAAACGATTGATCTCTTGGTTCTTACTTTACAAAGGGACCGAACTGTGTCATAAAATTGTCTACGTTCGACCTTCCAAGTTTAAAAAGGGGGAAAGGAAAGACGTATGTTGCATTTTTAAAGCGAGTGTCAAAATAAGAGTAAACGCTTTCGGAATAGCTTTTCAGGAGGAAGCTAACCACTCAGAGGGTTAAACATACATTATTTTATAACCGAACTACTAAAACGCGTTAAAAGAGAGAATATCTTGAAATTTTCAGAGGGAAATTATAAAATAGGGAGAAAAAAAATTGTATCACAAGAGAAATAATTCGTTACATAGAAAATGCACTTCACTATTGGGAGGTTATTTTACGAAGAAAATCGTGAAATGTTCTTAGTTCCAGGAAAATATTCACTATTTAGAAAAATTTTCAATACAGGGGTTCGTTATATGGAGCTCTGACTGTATATACTTCTTTTACACTATTTTGATTTAACAAGACATCCACAAGTTCCAGGAAAATTTTGGAGTTGCAATATAGACGGAGGACAGCACAGAGGTAGCAATCGTGTGATCTTGTTAGTTGGAATCAACATTTCAGAAGATTGTATGTTGATATCATTGCTTGTAAAAGCCACAAGTGGAAATAGCTCTAAGTAGAAGCCCTACATGAAAGCTGAAAAAGGTGAGATAAAATGTCAGTGCACACTGGATAGTAAACAAAAGAACTTGAGTTACCACATATATCTTCACGGATGGTTCGAAAAATGTTTCAACCTAGAAGTTATACACAATACGATACCAAGGGTCTTGAAATTTAAGCTATCTATATTGCAGATCAATGGTCGTGAAACTTGGTAGCCTACGATACACTTAAAAATGTAAGTTAACTCTATAACTCCAGTGAGCCCCATTCAAGCTTAAGATGAATGTACCTGGAAATAATATTTACAGTATATATATCAACATGTTATACTTTAAATAAAGACAATTAAAGAAAAATACTGTATATTTTTTGCCAAAATTATTTACCAAAATGTTAATGTAATTTACTCATTAAGTGCATTTCATATTATACGTTAATGTATTTCCATATTTTGTTTCTGTTGCAACATACGTTGAAATATATTTTTAATTTGAATACATTGTTCAGAATAGTGTTAAAAGGTTTATAACTGTATAAAAAATTCTACGTATTCTGCAAATTTTAAGCCTGGGATTTAGAAGCTGTTCCTTCTTAAATTTAGATTTTAACGAATGTAAATAAGTTAACATTAGAATATTTTGATATATTGATAATATGTCCCTTCTCTTTCATTGGCAACTTTTTTCATTTATACATTCATGCTTAGTTTTATTCTCTAGAAGTATTATTTTGTACGTGTTAGGATTTTTTTTTTTGAACAAAAGGAAAAATTCTTTATTGCGATATTTTTAATATTTTCGTCTAAATCCAATTCATTCTATTCCATTCCACTGAGTTTTGCAAAGCATTGTTCATTGCACTAACGAACATAAAATTATTTTTTTGGAACATAGAATCATAAACAACAGAATATATACACGATCAAAGTAGTACATAAAAAGAAAAAGTCTTTTATACTTTTTCATTATATTATAGAAAATTTTGCAGAAAATCACACTGTAAAGATACGCTGTCGGGGGCTCTGACTCTTTATTTGTTACCTTTTTCTCCTTAAGACGTGGGACCGCAATGGGAAACACTATTTCAGATATTCGTGATCATACAAACTCCAAACTAAATGTGAATCTATTTTGCATACATATTTATAGTTTTCTTTTCGAATTTTCTTTTGACCCGTGGAGCCCCAGGGTTCCATGAAACACAGCTTGAAAACCTCTTTTAGCTAAAGGATACTTCTATTCGATTCATATAGCTCACTCACGAGAAAATCTTGAACATTTGACTCTTGGAAAATTTTTAAAACATCCTACCGATATTTTCTCGGAAACTTTTCTGAACAACATGATTAGAAGTCGGTACATTTTGGGGAGTAAAATATTCATAACTTAAGGCAGATAGATATGAAATCGTTAGTTTAGTTTAAAACAGACGAAAATTTTGATATGTTCTTAGATATGTCAACTTTATCACTAAAAAAACCATGCAACATCAAACTACATTCCCAGTTGCATTATCAATTCATCTCTCATGTGTAGCAGCGCTAAGTAAAAAAAACAACAGCACGTGCAGGAAAATTTTGCAATATCCAAATTATTTACTCTATAATATAATTTTTCTAAAAAAATAAATATCCTTTTTTGACAAATATTTTTCGAGTATTAAAATAGTAAAAGGTACATAAAGAACAGGAAATATATATCCCATATTGCATTAGCCTTTTATTTGTGTATCAAAAATGGCTACGATAGATTTTAGTGCAAGCTTTTGTTAAAAAGTTTCATTAACACATGAAAAAGAGAATAATTTTTGGTAAATATAATATAAGTGTTTTTTTTCTCTCGTTATAATACAAAAAACAGCCTTTTACTGCTAGTTAAATTTTTGATGTAAAAATGTCATTTTCTTGAAAATGTGTATATTTCTTACTGATATAGCAACGAAACATCTTCAGCATAATAATCCTTTCAATGTAAGACATTTGAATCATAAAATATTGAATAACAATTTTTTTTGGAAAAATAAAATACAGAAATAAATTTCTAAGCTAATCAGAAAACCTATTCAATTTTAGTCAATACAGCAACCAGGATAAAAACCAATTAAGACAGACGAGACTGCAAAAAAAGGGGTTTTTTTAAACGTCAGCGAATTAAATTAAAAATGTTTGTTTTTGGTGGATACTCAAGTAATAATAATTTTTGTTTCAAAAAATAATGATGCTTACTATAGTTAAATGAAAAGCTTATTAAAATTTGATTAAACTAAAAATAACTCGTATAGTAATTTTTTATAAAATTTTACCTTTAACATCACGTAATAATATTTTTTTTATAATATCACAATAACTTGCACTAATTAAATTTTTTATGTAAAAAAAAGAATTTAGATTAATTTTTGATTAAAATATTTTTCATTTTCCATTATTAATATTTCTTAACATTGAAAAGTGCTTTGATACATAGCGTTATAACTATGTAGTTTTATTAAACGAATTATTTCTTCTAAATTGAAATGAAACTACTAAGTAAACTGTTATTTTTAATAGCCGGAAACTTTTTGTGTCGTAAATGTTAAGCAATTGAACTGTAGAATGACTAGTAATAGCTAACCGAAATTATGATTTACATTAAATTGCTTACTAACTTTCAACAAAAGTTTCTACATATTAATTTCATTGAAAAAATACACAGAATATATTATAAATACAGCTTACGTAATGACTTCTTAAAATCATCAGCAGACAGTTATTTTGAAGATTTATTGATGATGACATAATCTATCCAGGACTACATGTTTCAGATAAACTAGAAAAATAACTTTCGAAAGAATGTGAAAAAAATAGTTCTATTGTGTGTATTTTAAGAAGTATAAGTACTATAACATGTTAAAAAACAACAACATGAGAACATGTAATGTAAACCTAAGCCTCCTCATAATAATTTGTAGAAAATATTCCAATTAACAAAGCAAGAAATTGAGATAATCCGCATGTCATTTTTTTAAGGCGTTCCATCCAAATTTCATATATTTGGAGTAACGTTTATCCGTCAGCTTGCCACGTGGAAGCTTGGAATGCAAAACATTATTGTTGACTTACCTTGACTGAGAATTAATATTAGCAAGTTCTTCAGAACGTATTAAAATTCACCCAATGCAAACCCCACTGGATTATATTTAGTCGCACATTCGTATAATTAATTTAATAATTTTCCCTTTTTTTCTATATATAATTTCAGTATTACTTTATTTAAATCATTTTAAAAATATATAAACTAACGAAGTCTTTCAATATCTCATGTGCTACATTATACATATGCTACACTAGCAATATGCATAAATATAACACATATTACTGAGTATGTTAAGAGATATTAATAATTGAAATGCCATTATTATATTTGTTGGAATTTTAAAGCTGCTGAACTTCCAGTAAATATTTATCCTTTATTGATATGTAGGAAAAAATAATGGAATAATTTTAAATAAGCTTGTATTATTAGGGAGATTTTTGAGAACACAAATTAACAAATTAATAAGTTCTTTGTTGATCTGGTATATCTTGATGAATTGATATATACATGATATTAAACATACATATTAAATTTACTTTAAATTAATTCTGAAATAATAATGTTTGGTCTGTTGGAAAATTATATTATATTGATATATACAATGTGATATATATAAATTATCATAAACATATTTATGTTTGAATTTGATTTATGCATTTATTTTATCCTAGTTTTAATAAATATAAATATGCATAATATTTAAATAATGGTATGTACCTATTTATATAAAATAATTTGCTTATTACGAAAATTTCCCATATTTTCTTTTGGATTCAAATGCAAATTTAATCCTGAATTTATTTTAAATGTGAATTTCATTCTATTTGAATATTGTCATTGAAAGTTATTTTCTTTAAATTAAATTCGTTTGCTTCAGAAATACACTTTTCCAAACTAACGATTTAATTATTATTAGAGTAGGTATGGAAATTTAAATTAAATCCCAAGAATTCTGGTAAGAAATGTTTATCTCTCTCGATTGTAATATATATCACAATAAACTGTATTGTTTTAAGTAAACCTATTTTAATTATTTAACTTTACATTCGCAGTTATCTGCTCTATCATTATCACTGATTGTTACATGTGCAAATAAGTTGCGACGGAAAATTATTTTTCCCTTTACTTACCATTTCAAAATCTTCAGAAAATAAGTATTTTCTCCGTGGTGATTGTTTCAATTTTTCTTTCGCTTATTAAACCTGCATTCATATACTTGCTTTGTTTTTTTTTTAAATTTTCTAGGTTGTTGTAGATAATTATTATAAGATAATCTATATGATTATCTCAAATTAGTGGATCCAGTTCTTTGATAAACAATATCCTTTCTCATATGTCAACAAATTAGTCAGTTGACTACTTTATTTTGATCAATCATATATATATATGATATGTTTTGAATCGGAATCAGACTTAATTTTAAAAAGGAACTTTATTCAATCATTTCTACATCTCTTCTGACGCTAAGAGCAGAGAGGAAAAAAAATATGACACGGAGTGTTTTAAGCGGGTTAACACTTAAAACACAGATGCGGTAAGTATCGGGGATTTTATATTTGTACCTGAAAGTTAATGCTGACATATAGAGCTATTAAATCTAACGATCTGGAATTAGAAATGTTTATTGGCTAGGCCATATGTTCGGAAGAAATAAATGGGTTATTAGTTTGATATTTGTAGATGAAAGGAAAATTATGAGCTAAGTGCTAGACAGGGAATTTAATTTTTAATCCAACTTAATTATCCTTATATGTATATATATATATATATATAATAAAAAACTTGGTAAAAAACCATACATAAGTATGAATCCGTGATTAATCAATTTCTTCCAATGTCCTATATTTTAAAGAAAATTTTTTTAAGGAAACCAGATTTCTTGTTCATATTTTAAGATAGATATTACTAAAATATAACTTGTTGGTATTTGGAAGAAAATTTCAGATGAATGATATTGTTTCCAATAAGAAATAATCATTCAATTCATGCAACAAGACGAAAACAGTAAGAAAGTAAAATCTACGTGAATGTTCAGAAGCATATCAGTCTTTCATTTCTACATGTAGTTTTTTTAAAAAAATAAGCAGGGAGGAAGGGGTAGTTACTTTTCAAATTTGCTTTTTTGAATCTACTCAGATAACTTTATGACAGATAACTTCTTCAGTGATGGATGAGCTACAATGCTAAAACATATACTGATAAAATGCGCAGAATAATATTTTCATTATTCTTTTTAACGTCTTTTTTAAATGCTGTTTTATGTTGCTATTTAGAGGAAAGTATAAATCCTTCTTAAATACAGCGGCCTTGATCAAACTAGAAATAATTTCTGGTTTAATATTTATTGTTACAGAAAATACATGTGGTATACGAAAATATTTTTCATATCTTTTCAGATGCATTCATGTACTGAATTAGTTTAACGAGTATTTGACTAGAATGCCTAAAATTATATAATTAATTATTACTTTGAATAAATTATTATTCCTTCAGTTTTAAGAATATAAATATTTTTCAGTAAATTTAAGAATATAAAGAAAAAATACGTAAAACGAGCTGTATTCTGTCGCATATTCTTAAACATACATGCATTCCTTATAAATTTAATGGATTCTGTACTATTTTTCTTTAAGGTATCCGACTACGTTTGGAACCGTGATTTTGCAAAAGCGTATAAATGAATAATATTTATGATATTTAGTATCAATTAGATCAGAAAATGTATATAAAACTGTTTTAAGAATATTTTTACAATAAAAAAGTTATTTAAGTACAATATTTTGACAAAAAATGAACCTAGAATGACCCATTTCAAAATATTCTCCTTTTGTGAAAAATACTTCTATTATAATAATATTTTGCCTGCATATAGCTCACACCTGTGTACAGAGGCTCAACTAAAATTTTTTTTAAATATATAACTTAGAAGTGGGTTTATCCGTAGTTTTACAACAACAAGGGGAGAATTTTTAAGAAAAAAACGCTGATAATTATTTCAATTGATTGTAACTTTAAAAATATTGTAATTCTAAAAAAGAAATAGTCCAGACGCTCTGGAGAAGTGTTTACTTTATATATAAGTAAACTATTATTATCTCAGAAGCATTTTTTATAAAAGGAGTACATTTTGAATAAAGGTTATTCTAAGTTAATTTTTTGCCAAAATATTGTATTTAAATAATTTTTTTATCAAAATGTCTTTAAAACAATTTTTTACATGTATTCTAATCTAAGTGACTCTAAATATAATAAAAATTATATTTAGCGTCACACTTGTCCATTTGTCCGGTTTTTTTAAAACCACGGTTCCAAACGTATTCTGATATCATAAGTAGAATGAGCAGGGTAGATTTAAAACTTCCAAACACCAATGTAGCTGTTATAAATTCATACATGAAGTTTAAAAGGTAAGGGATGGAATTGTTAGCATTATATTTATTTTACAAATAATGAGTTTATAACTAAAACCGTGGATAGGGTCATTTTGACCCAATAACAAATTTATTTTTGAATTTCTTAAAAAGTTACCAGCGGAATTTTAAAAACAATTCTTTACTTTTCCTATTTTTATACAAATAATAATCTCTAAAGATATGATAAGTTAAATACTTATCATTTTTTATTACTTATACCTAAAACCGCGGAATGGGTCATTTTGATCCCATTATAATCAAATGTACTAAATTTGCAATTCAACGTTTCTTGAAATGGCAAAAGTTTTTGCAGTCATCTTTCCATTTATCAGATGTAAGCAAAATATGTAAGCAAAATATGTAAGCCTCCTGTTAGCGTATTAAGCGAAAACTTAAGCATAAGGCATGCGAAGACCGTTGTATATAGACCTCAGACAAATAGAACAGAACGCACAAATCGCTATCTTGTGCAAATGATTGCAAATTATATCAATGATCAACATGGCACATGGGACCAGTTCTTACGTAAGTTTGCTTATACTATTCGTACAGCAGTGAATAAAACGACGGGAAAAACCCATGCAGAATTATTTTTCGGTCGAAAGTTGATTACACCTTTTCAGAAATTAGAGATGGTATCAGATGGAACTGATTTTGCAGTAGGAGATATTGAGAGATTGTTTGAGGAAGCTAGATGAAACACAAATACTAAGCATGAAAAATGGGAGAAATATTATAATAGACGCAGGCGTGATGTGCAAATTAAGGTGAATGATTGGGTTTTGATAGCGAAGCATCCTTTAAGTTAGGTATAAAAAAAGTGGTAGCTAAGTTTGAACCAAAATTTGAAGGTCCGCATAGAGTGTTAGACGTAAAGAATAACAACGTAGTGATATGGAAGACGAGAAAAGGGTTAACGGCTAATGTCGATCAAGTTAGAATATATCGTTATGGGATATGTAACGAGATGGAGGTAAGAACTGGTTGTTCGGATAGCAATAGTTCACGACAAAAATGGAGTAGTTTTGACAGAGTACAACGGAGATAAAATGTGTCGCAGTATGGTTGGACGAAAGGGTCAGATGTAAAGCGTGTGTTAGAGGAAAACGAGTTAAGTTTTTTTAAAGAATGATCAGGGTGAGAGACACACAAATAAGGCCAATAAGCGCGGACCACGTATCAGATCAACACTTAGTTCTTCGTCTAAGAAAAGCAGAAGGATTAAAAGAAGTAAAAATGAAATTATAGGGTATATATAAACGATCCCGCGAATCTGGACCGAGTGGACCAGAAAGGAAGATTAGGAAAAATCAATACATAGAATGAATAAAAGAGCTTTGTCGTCAAATGATACTAATGTTTTGCCAAGATATAGCAAGCAACGTCGAGCACAAGAAAAGGTAGCGACTAGCATGAGCAGATACAACCTCAGACCAAGAGATGGAAGAGAAGTGGAGTCCCAACCACCCATGAAGATGCAGACATAACAGGGAGGACCAGTTCGATCCCGAAAAGTCAGAGGAAGGAACGACAACCCCTACATCGAAAAGCCACTGGGATGTCAGACAACTGGAATGTCAGACGAAGAGGTGATCAGCAACAGGAAGACCAAGAAAGGAAGGGAGCCATTATATCCCGATCAATATCTCTAGAGGTCCTAGCAGGAGACGCCAACTACAAGTCATAAAAACCGGCTTGTATCGTTTCTTTGTATATTCTTTCGAGCAAGTGGTCGGAAGAATTATTACAATGGAGCAAGTCACGGTCGAATGTTTAAAATTTAAGAAGCCAAGCGAAAGTGGACACTGCAAGGAGTGTATTTTTCTAGAAGAGAAAAATAAGCTTTTGTCTTGTAATTCTTTTTTAAAAAGTATGGAGAAAACAATTGTAAATATGCATTTGTTTACTTCTATGTATGACTTCGCTAAGATGAAAAATTCCTTTGGTTATTTGTTTTAATGGTTTATTGAATAATGTTTGTAATTGTATAGTGTATGTATATATATTGTTATATTGTTTCATATTAATGTACATATGGTTTGGGGGAACGCGGCGTACACAGCATACTAACAATAACATTGACAAGTGCTGCGCGATTTGAGAGGAAGTTTTTGAAAAAACTAGATGAGATATATGTATAGAAATTTGTTGTAATTTAAAAGTGATATATTATGCATAAAAGTTGTGAAATGTAATGATAATGTGTACAACTTTGTCATTCACAGTAACTTATTTCAGTTTTATTTCAGGGTGACAGACCCTGAAGTCTCTGTAGAAAATTCTGGTTTCTCTTCAAACTTAGTGCTAATCTTTCTTTGTACAGATGATAGGTTGAATGTGAAAACACAGAATAATTGTAATAGTTTTTAGGTTGCTTTTAAGTAGAATTAAGTTAGTTAAGGGACATGTGGACCTCGTTTTTCCAACTAAGTCAAATATGGTTTTTCCCGGTCCTGTAGCCCAGATGGGGCATATCCACGTATTTTGTAAATGAAAGAGTCTACTGTGATTAAAATACATAACTAACAATGTTGTTTTAGTTAATTGAGTAAAATTTATTGTGGCTGTTGAAAGTTCAAATTAAGAAGGAATAATAAAAATTAAACTTAAGATGAATAATGAAAATTAAAGTTTAAGCTGAATATTGGAAATTAATGGTTAGAATGACTATTCGAAGTTAAAGCTTAAATAAGGCGAGGAAAGTTAGAAGTAAAAAAAATAAAATTTAGACACGTAATTTCTTAACCCACGATCACTCGCGCTGTACACCCCAGAAACATGAAAATTCTCCCAGGATTCTATAAAGAATGCGCAGAACCACGATTTCTACTGCAGCTGCACATTTTAGGTCATTTAACTTTCAGGCCTGATGCAATCCTTCTTTCTCGAACGATTGGAATGTAAAGACCTTCAAAAGTGTATCAGGGGGACTGAGAACTCCCACGAGAAGTTGAGCGAATGTATACAGTCTGCTCTGAATGTTTGGAAAATGATTAAAGTATTATTTTTATACTTTCTCCACTCATTACTGATTTTTTTATGAAAAAATATAAAATTATGTGTTTTAAAATTAAAATGTTGTATTTTTAGTTTAAATTATTGTTAGTCTCATTTGTATGCAATAAACTTAATAATTTTATTTCTATAATACAAAAAACATCCTGTACTTTATAAATATATAGCATAATGACTTAATTTTGTTTTCATAATTAAATACACGTGTTAACAGTTAGGGGTGTTCTCTACACCCCGCGAGTAACGACGGTAGCACAAACAGGCGCGAGTGACCGCGGGTTAAGGGCCATTAAGACCCTCGAATAAATCACCTTTTGCTTCTTGGAGGGGGGAGGGTGACGGGCTCACGCGTCTTTTCTTTAATATGCCCATTGGGTTCTTTGAGGCCAGAATTAATGGCAACACTTTTCCAACCAAATCCAAGTAGTGAAGTGTGAAATAAAGATGCAATTAAGTACCTTTTAAATATTAGAAGTTAGAATAAGCGCAATAGCAATTCGTGACAAATGATGGCGATTAGAGGAATGTAAACAGCCCGTTGTTGTAGGTTTAAGAAGTTTTAGATAACGTTACGTGGAGAGTAATAGTAACTATACGTGATATATATCCAGTAATCAAGGTGCATACCATTGCACACGAAGTATAGCAGTGCCTCATCTAAATCTAGTGTGATCGTTTACTCATACTACAACAAGGTAGGATTGATTAATTAATATTAGGACCAGTGATTGTAATAGAATTGAGTGTAAGTGATTCAGTTATTGATAGTGGTCCTAGTTAGGTTAAATCGTTATTATAAATATAATGCGTGGGGTGTGTTTTACCATCGTAGATTCTCTCACATAAATTATTACAATCTAATTTGTTAAAGGTTTAATTTGAATATCTTAATAAAGTCATATTAAGATAATGTTATCTTCTAGTTCTTTTGTTAATCCTACGCCTCTAGTTCACGATGATTTTCCTAGAGATAATCACTCTAGGGGGGATTTTTTTTTATCACACACTACACTGAATTTGTCCCAAATTTTAAAGACGAAGAACACTACTTTAATTAGAACGATAAAACGAAATCGAAAAGAAGTACCTGAATTTGTGAAAAAAAAGTAAAGATGCCGTTGCACGAGATTAATTGTTACTGGAGCATGATATTATGACTTCGACTGTTTTTCAGGGAAAAATCAGCAAAAATGCATTATCATTGAGCTCCCTCCATCCCACTGTTGATACCGACAATAATTACCCAAAAATACTTCCAGAAACATTATCATTTTATAACTCAACAAAATTTGGTATCAACATTGGAAAACAAATGGCTCGGAAATATTTTGTGAATGCAGGATGAAGGAGGTGGCCAGTTCATGAATTCTACAATATTCTTGATCATTCAGGGATTAATTCATGGATTTTATACAAATAAGTTACTGGAAAATAAGTTACGTTGAGAGAATATCTTCGACAACTCATTGAAGAGTTGCGTAGCATGTATATTCACAAAAAGATTTAAAGCTTTCAAGTATAGAAACACAAAATGATGTTCATCGACAAGCTTTAAAGTACAGAAACAGAACTGTACATACTTGTTCTGACTGTAAAATACCGATACGTGGAAAGTGTACAAAATATATAAAAATAAGAGTAAAATGTGCATGAACTGTGTAGGAAATCTTGAATGGTGAAAAATTAAATATTTATTTTCAAGTTGTCTGTATGTTTTATTAATTGTGTACAATATTCCATATTGTAATATCTTATTATTTTACATAACTTATTTTAATAATTTAACATTAAAAATAAATAATTGTCTTCGCCAAATAATTACAGCGTATTTTTAGCATGACAACACGAATTTTTATAAATTGGGGTCAATTTGACTAAGCCCGTGATCTTAGATAAACCGAAATTGCCACGGTTCTAGAGTTAAGATCAAGTTATATCTTAATTTGCTAATATACATATATTTCTTCATTTATCTCATCGGTAAAGAGCATAATCTTCTCAAAAGTTATCTCTGTAAGTAAAACTAAGCGTAAGCTTAACATATAATTACTTTATTGCTCATTATATTATTTTCTTGAGCTAAAAGTATTTGCAATCAAAAATAAATGTAAGATATTCTGTTGTAACCAAAATTAGCAAATAAATTTGTATGTCTGTGTGATATACATTTTTTAACACAAGGGTTAAAACAAAAGATAGGTAAAGTACAAACTAATAAAAATATGTAAAACACAATTTCATGTATAATGTAAATTAAAATAATTGTTGATTCTGTATTAAATACAATTTGGTGAATGTGTTTTGTAGCATTTTATGTTCCATAAAAATTGGAAGAGGAAAAATACCATAAATCAATTTTACAATGTTTCAGTTGTGGCTTATAAAATTTGTTTCTGGTAATTTCATATATTTTTGTATATAATTGACAAGAGCATTTTCTTAAAAAAATAATTTTTTTGCATGCAAAAAATTTTGTATAAAAAATTGTGTTGCATATTGTAAAGTAATTGACACTTTCTTCCTTTTAGCTGGTAAGAAAGTTCTAGAACTATGGTTTAATTGGAGGTATGTTTGAAGGAAAGAAAAGGGAGAAAAAGAACTTTCTAAAGAACGAACAACGCTTTAACAAAGGAAGAAAAACGCTTAAGATAAAGTTCTGAATGCTTTTCTCTTGGAAAAATAAGAATAATACGTCTGATAAATAAATTGCGGAGTTTTAGTGTAATATTTATTTTAAAGTGTTAAAAAACTGTTTTTTTTCTAATATTAATACACTTTTAAAAAAAAATGCAGAAAAATGATAAATTTGTAAAAAGATAAAATTGTCATTTAACGGTACATATTGAGAAATAACATATAAAACATTACTAATATATCACTGAGTCTTACAAAATATACAAGTATGTGTAATAAATGTTGCGAATACCTTAAGTTGATTATGTTATTATATACAGAGATAACGTTTGATCATTGCCATTAAAATTTGCTTACCAAGAAATAGTGCCAGAATAAAACGGAATTTTCGATACATAAGTATAATGTTGATGTAAGTGATTACAAAATCACCAAGAAAAATGACACTTCATTGTAGAAAAAGTTACTAATAGATGTGTTAGTACCTTGTTGGGCCACCTCTAGTTAGAATGAATAATATGTAAGATCACGCATTGAGGCAAACAAGTTCTGTATGAAATTAAGTGACACCTCGATTCATAGTTGATGTGAACAAGCTTCTAATTCGACCAAATTTATAATCTGTCCAATTAGCTGTCTTAAATGATCCAAATGTGCTTGATTGTTGACAAACTTGGGAATCGATCCAGCGAGGAAAGTGTGGAAATGCGGCAAATACAGTCCTGTGAAGCCCTTACTATGTGTAGGTGAGCGTTGTCCTGTTGAAAATTTCCTATAGGAAGCCCTGTCATGAATGACAACACACGTGGTCGAAGAGTTTCGCAATATTATCTCTGAGCAGTCATGGTGCAGTATATCAATATCATGGGTAATCGTACGCTGTATGCGAGAGCACCTCATACCATCACACCAGTTAAGGGAACGGTATTCTACTGTACAGTGAAGGCAGGATTGAAACATTCTCCTCGGGGGATTCATGCACGTATATAATTGTTATCACTACTCAAACATTTTCTAGATTCGTCTCTGAAAACGGCTTCATTCATTTAGTTGCACTTCAATCCCTCCGAGCGGAAACATAATGGACACATGACTAGCAACTGTACTTCTACTTGGTGAATTGGGATGTTACGGGATGTCCCAGATGCCTGTAGTGAAAGTGCAGCGGACATTGAGACAGTTGGTTCTATGCTTGTGTATTGTATGATGCGACAGGCTTCTGGACTATTCTTATGTTGAGGGCATCCTGAGTTGGCTGCTGTGTAACAGACGTCTCTCTTATCCATTGGTCTCAACAATTCCACACAGTAAAGTCATAATGACCTAGAGTTGGCCAGTTATTCTCCTTGCTGACCCTCCAGTTCAGATCACCTCAGTAGCTCTGTTCCTCTCGAGCAATGGCAACTGTTGATATTGTCTTCAAATATGGCGCAATGACAACTCTAGTTAAAAAGCTTGCCTCAGTAATAAATAAAATACACTCAACAAAGTGTTGAATACTTGTTTTACAATCAACGGAGAACATTCAACGTCCTCTGGTAGCTTAACGCAGTACGCTATTACGCCACATTCCTAATCATTTACGTATCTGCTTGGCATGTTTTTGTGCAACGTTTTATAACAATTTCACTCTGACTTCTTGGTGCATAAACTTTAATGACAATAAATGCAAAATATCATAGATAAAAATTTTCACAAAAATAATTCACTTGAAATAAGGTAACAATTTGTTTTTCAGGATGTATAGATTATTTTCAGACTGTGTTTTGTTGTTACAAATTGTTTCTTGATTGGAACGCTTCCCTCAAATGTTACTATTGAAAACAGTAAAAAGTGCCAGTTACAACTAAAAAAAGAATACGTTAAGTTTGGAAAACTCTTTTATGGTATGTATAAATGTACATTTACAAAAAAATAGAAAATATACAACAGTAGTTGAAAAAAACAGAAAGAACAAAATAAATATGATCAGTACAATAATAAGGGATTTTTAAAAAGAAAAGAAGAGTCAAAAATTGAAATCAAAAATAATTTGAAGCTAAGGTTTGAATAGACTGAGTTAAGTCATACTTTGCAATATCAACATCATCTATCCCTTTATTAGTATGTTGATTAATGAAAATTATCCATGAAAAAAATTATGCAAGCTGTCGTGTGTTTTTATTCTGGGATACATATGAAATACGAGTGAAAGAGCAAAAAGATACAATACAAACAGAAGAATATAGACATATGTTACAAATGGTGATCCCATCATATAACAGAACGGGTGCGCTGCTTTTCATTTGAAAGCGGAATCCATTATACACGTAAAAGTCCGACTTCTTTTCGCGAAGAAGGTACATTCATTCCTTATTCGGGATCTGAGCCCGAGCCCACTCGGTTACAAGCCAAAGGTTATGCAAGGATGGGGGGCAAATTATACTAGTAAAATTCTAAAATAAGTAAATGTGAAAATAAAGAAAACATGGTTAAGGAATTTCATTTTCTCTCTCTCTCTTCCAAAATTGTTCCTATTTTCAAAACAAATATATAAAGGTAGGCAATTTTACTATGGATACACATTTTTGTAATTTTTAATAAAAATTTCTATTTTAGGGAACAAAAACACAAAAATCTTCTATTATATTAGCAAGAATTAATCACATAAAAAGAACACCTAAAAGTTTGTAGTCTGCTTTAAAATGAAATTAGTTGTGTTCCCCTTATATATCATTTAAGAACATAATTCAAAAGAAGAACCATTAAATTTAGTTATACTTTTTAGTTAACTTTTTAGTTATACTTTTTTCTATCATTTTGTTAATATAATTAAAACTATGCATCGCGGCACATTATATTAAAATAATTTTAAGAGAAAAAAAATGTCAGAAGATTTTCATTAAAAATCAATTAGTTGCTTTTTTGCCCAATTATTATAATTTATAATCTGATCTTAAAAATTTACTAAGCAGCCTTCGTTTAAATTTTGTATTCTGAGGGGAAAAAATGTCTTTGCACTATCATGCAAAAAAATTTAATTTTTGATATGGTTATATTTCCTACTCTCTTTTATGGGAAAAATGTTTCTCAATTTTAAAACATTAGACATTTTTTAAAAAATACTTTCTGAATTATTGTTTTGAAAATTACGTGACAAATTGCTTTCTTTGTTTGTCATTTTGCTATGTTATTTTGTTTTGTGAAATTATTAAAAAACATTCAGTAGTTTCAATGAATTAATTTCATTTCGATATTTAGTCAAACTCTACATTTAGTTACAATGTATCAGTGACATTTATTTTGTGTTTGGAAAAGAAAAGTTTCTTCTGGCCACACAAAATGTATCACTAAGAAGCGCCAGAGTTATCGCAGTGAGATTTATTTGGATGATAACATGATGTATAAAAAGAACGATTAAAGTTACAACATTTTCTGACGTGTGGATAATAAAAAATTTAGTTGTTAATGTAACCACCATTTTTGGATATCACCTCAGACATACTCCACGGCTTAGAACCAAGGAGGCTTTGGATGCATCCTTGGGATACAGCAGTCCATGTGGCTTCCATATATTGCCAAAGTTAATCTGGTGTAGCAGCTCGTGGTGCATCGCGATTCAGTTGTTGTGCAAGCATGGGTCACATGTTTTCGATTGGTGAAAGATCTGAAGAACAAGCAAGCCAAGGACGAAATTCAATCTGATGGGCAAGAAAGATCTTTTGAAAATTGTGTGCCACGTGTGGTCACGCAATATCCAGTCGGAATATCCCTAATAGCATGTACTGAATGTATGTTAGGACCACGGACCAACGTAACAGCAATGCGTTCTAGAGGGGCGTGGCATTGAAATCCTATACCACCCCAAACTATGATACCGAGTGCAGGACCAGTGTGGCGATGCATAAATGCACCATTGACGGCGCAAATGTCTGTGGTTTCCAGTTAAGGGTAAACAAAGCAATGAACGCCTTGCGGACGTTGCATTCTATTGCAAACGGCGTCGAATGGTACAAGCAGACACCGAATGGGGCATAACCCACTAAATCTGCTATGCTATGGTGTTTAAAAGACTGAATATGTTATGGTATGGTGTGTGATGTTATTTTGTGATCAGTGGTGCCTTAGATGATAACTCTTGGTAGAGGACCTGTGTGGCGTGCGATAGCGAAAGCAGGATCAGCACGCAACAGTGGGTGTATCCAGACACGTCTTCGATGATCGTCAGGACACGGTTGGAAGCGGGATTCGTCCATAAACACTATAAGTCCCCTTCGGCGTGATTCCAACACGATATAGCCAAGCTCCTATGTAAATTGGCTCGACAGTGAACAGGCGTAAACGGCAGGTGGCGTAGTGGTCCGTGCAAGCGTAAGTTTGGCTCAATCAGCCATCTGTGAATGGCCATGGTGGACACACGTGTGCAGGTCACACTTCTGATGATTGATAACGATGAATCAGTCACTGTGGTAGCTTATTTGATCATTAACCCCTTAAGCAGTTTGCCCGTACAGTGTACTTGCTACACGAAATTGGCCTCAACTGGTTTGCCCGTATGACGTACGGTCATCGATATTTTCTCCTTTCCTTTTCTGGTTTGCCCGCATTTTTCATTATTGAAAGAGACTATTTAGTATTATTATTTTTCAATAGATGGCGTGGCTTGTCCATGTAAATGAATTGCTTTTCATCCGGGTTTTTCTATGTGGATTGATTGATTGATTGATTTAATATTAACGTCGCACTGTTTCAAACACGAGGGCTTTTGGCGACGGAATATGAACCATGGTCAAACGTGGACGACACCTGAGCTGGCATTCCTAACTACACACCAACGGGAGGACGTTTCAGCTCTCGACAGATTTAACGTGCATCGCTGCCTACACGGCGGGTCTTTAGTGGTACAAACTCGACAATCCGATACCTATACCACTCAATGTGGAAGAGACAAATAAATTTTGGGTCCAATCCAGAAACTACTCAAAGAGTGGAAGTGGAAGAGTTGCATGCATTTTTCGCTCACAATATACTTCATGGAATTGTAAAGAAACCTGGAATTGATCATTATTGGAGCAAAAGACATTCAACTAATACACCTTTTTTTCTCTAAAATAATGTACCATCGCTGATTCTGCCTTTTGCAGTGCTACTTGCATTTTTCTGATAATGCAGCATTTGACCCACAAAATCACGAATGCCCAAAATTAGTAAAAGTTTGACCAGTTCTGAAACATCTCAATGAGAAATTTAGTGAAACGGTGACACCAGAGCGAGATTTAACAGATGCAGAATGTACTTGAAAAAAAGCAAACATTTATAGGGGGTTTTGTGTCCAAAATTGTAAAATAAAAAATGTAAAAGCATTAAAAGTGAAAAAATTTTTTCAAAAATTCTTAATATTCTTATTCTATCAAGTATGGTACTTAATTATATGCAATAAAAATATGCCTTTTTTGGAAGCATTTCTGGTAAAATAATTGACCGCATAAAGGGTTAATCTGTCCTCTCGATCTGTCGTAGCCCTCGGTCAACCACTAACATCATGACTCAGAAATCTGCCATTGAACTTATGTTCTTGCCAGCATTTTCGATTGACCACATCGCTTCGACCCAAATGCCGAACGATTCTCCAATTTGCCAAAACTGCTTTTTTCAACAACCTCTTTCAAACTCTGACAGTTGCTGGCAATGAGCTCGAATCCTGCGGCGATGCATTTTTCCAGTCGTTGAAACGTATTCTAAATCGCAATGCAACATGAATTTTGAGCATTAGATTGATAATAGCTTCTTACAGAGACTTGTTGTGTGCAAAGTTCCGATGCTCTGTAACTCTCGCTATTCATTGACTGGACACCAACTTTTAGTCATTTGCATGTTCGGTACAAATGTTTTTGCAAACAAAATTTCATTATAATAGGGAAATTCCTCTTGATGTATCGTTTTTTATTTGTTATAGAGTGTATAATGAAATAATATCAACTTATTATAACTTTTAAATGAATTTTTCTTTCCAAAATACATTCTATACATTTTTACCTTTATCTCGTAGAAAAAAAACAAAATCTCGCTTCAAAAATAAATTTCAAAGGTGAGTAAAAAATTTAATGATTGGCTAAGAAATTTTTTGTTGTTAAATATGAGTAAATTTTTAGGATTCACTTTTAGAAATACCTGATTAAATGCCTATGGGTTACAACAGCGATTTAAAAAAAATGACAAAATACTTTGACAACTTTTAGCTTAAGAAGAATAACAAAACTGATACTATCTATTCGAGAGAAAAATAATGTAAATGATAGAACAAGAGGAAAGCTGAAATTACCTTTCTGTATATTTTTAACTCTAAATCCAGAATTCGTTATTATAATGAAATATTTTACAAATAGCTCGTGTGTACTATACCCAGACAAGACTGTTTAAATCATTTTAACTTTTTTTGTAAGTTGTTTCAGTATAGTAAATGCTATTGATCTATCTAACAGTTTTAACAGTAATTTTATATTGAAAATTAGAAGATGTAACATGTCTCAGACAATTTTTGTACGGCTTATTTGTGAGAAATTCCTAAAAGAATTTAATATATACATCAAAATACAATAAATCAGTTAAGAAAACATAATATAAAATACACGGTAAAATAAATATTAATTGAAATAATTAATATAAATTCAGCTAAAAAATATTTTTTTAGAGCTTCTCTGAAGCACAAACTTTTCTTTCTTTTCTTTTTTTCTCTTTCTTTCAAAACTTTTTTTTTTCAGAATAACGAGTAAATGAAAAAAAAAGACGTTTTTGCGTTTTCTTTTTCAAATCCTACTATTAACTCATACTCTCCATATATTTATTTATTTATTTATCTTGGTGGAATTTTCATTCGTTAATAAAATAAGTTTTAAAGCGCTGAATTGAGCTGAAATTTTATATGCATTATTTTGAAGACAATGCAATAATTTAATTTTATAATTAAAGCAAAGTAATTTATTAAAACTAATTATTTAAAGAATTACAAATACAGCCTTGCTGGCATCATTTTTGGCGACTTAGTGACCATTTTGGCGACATAGCGACCATTTTGGTGACTTGTGTCAAAATTTGAAAAGGGTTTTTTTATCACGTTTTAAAGCATTCAGTTTAACTGATATTTTAAATACACGATTGTTTTGGATGGCAATACTATATGTTAATGATAATTAACAAAATTAATTACCACTTAATGTTGTGATTCTGTCATATGTATGTACATATTTATACTAATTGTATCTATTTAATAAAAAAATAGCTAAAATAATTTTTTCCTTTGCCGATCTAAGTAGAATTTGACTTAATTATTTTTTTATATTACTTGTCTGTTTATTGTTACAAAATATATTTCCAAATTAAATATTTCAAAGTAATACCACACATAAAACGTTTACAAAATTGACATTGAAAACTTATTTTATTCTCAATTTTGGATTCGGCATTAGTTTTTTGTATCATGTTTATTACATATATGCTGCATTTAAAGTTATGTTTTTTTTTTTCTATTATTCATCACTATTTGTATCTGAAATACCCTACAGTTATTTTTTGACAAAAACCTATCGTATAAACTGAAGAACTATGTAGCACTTATCTGCTAGTATTTTCACAGTTTGTTTAATTAATAAGCATTTCCCTAGCAATTAGAGCATCGATGGGAGAAATTATATCGGAAATTAAAACGAATATTGTACTTAAAAATAAATAATAAAAAAACATGTCCATTGTAAGTTATGTACAGTTTACATTTAAACCGAGTGCAGCAAAAGAATATTATTGTCAGCTACGAAAAGAGAGTTGTTTCAAATCATAGTTAAATTAATTTATTTTATACCTCCGAATTAAGAATGATAGTGCGATATTATATTATACTCAAAGTGAAAAAAATATATTGAAATTTGTTAGTAATAAAACTGAGTTATTTCAGGAAACTAATTTCTAAATTTTCGTAACTGACGTTTTCAATGAAGAATTTAAAATGAATTTTTAAAAGTTTTCTCATCGGATGTACAGGAGTAATAAATATAGTTAATGTAAATTTAATGATAAATGTCCTGCGCATTCTTTCCTATAGTGTAAATAGCTTTTATTCAATAGAAAGTTGTAGTTGATAAAAATAATAAAGTTTTTTAAAACGTCACCTGATTGCAATGTAAAACATAATTGTTAGAAAAATTGTTTTTGCTTAAAACCATATAATAAACTGATATATTTCTGAAGAAAACATAGAAATAACATTCCAAATAATGAAAGTCAAAATGCAAATAACTCACATACCTCAGATACCTTTGTCCGTGAACGGAGAGATTAATATATTTGGACATTCCAGTGTTGCTTTACTTCCTTCCCAATAACCAGTTATCATTAACTTCGGTTGAGATACCAAAAAGACAATCGTTTTGCTGAGTAAAGATGAGATTTTAATTAAAGATAAAAACTTGGAATGCCAGTATTTAAAGTGTTTTTAGGATGTTTTGAGCCAAGCTTGCTTAAATGCTAAAGAACAAGTGAATTATTTGGCATTTAAGATGACTGGAAATTTTTTTTTCAAATTCCATGCTTAAATGATTCGCCTATGGCTATGAAGGAATCCGTTTGACAACAATTACAAAAACTTCGAAATAAAGAAAATAAGTTTTGAAAAGTATTTGAATATGTTATTTATAGGGAAAAAATCATATCTTCCATAATTTCATTGAAATATCAATACAGTTTCTCTGATTTGATTTAAATATAGCTTTAATGATACCCGTAAACAATTGTGATAGATACAAACATTTTTATCGGTTGTTGAGACAAGGATAAATATTAAACGAACTGTGTCTCGCAAATTTTCTTAATCTAACTTTTCTTTAAACAAATAATTTTTTGAAGGATTGACTAACATCTTTTTTACAAAGGATGCGCAGATGCTTAGCAAAATATAAAAAAGGGCGAGGATCAGTTTAAAAAGGAATATAAATACTAAGATTAGACGACATTGATACACTATCACTCATTGTGATAGTGAATACTAATAAGGAAATTGAGCGAATATTAGAATGGAGTTGGATCCATTTAAACAGATAAAACTCTAAGTGGATCTAGATACTGTACCCGTATTAGGGAACAGTATCTAGAACCAGAATCCCGTTCTTATGAGAATGAAGGAATCATATTTGTCTATTTAGATCAGCCATAAGGTTGAGCTACCAATTATACTCTACTGGTTTAAAGATACATAGATTAATGGTATATTTATATTTTGGGTTTTCATTAGTCTTCATATCCTCTCACACGTAAGTGTTTGGACCTTTCTATTGTCTAATCTCCTTAGCTAAGCAAATTGGCGCGTCATTACAAATATATATATATATATATATATATATATATATATATATATATATATATATATATATATATATATATATATATATATATATATACATTGTGACGGGCTCACGCGTATCTCTTTTCTTTGGAATCTTTGGGACCAGAATTAATGGCAACTCTTTTCCATCAAATCCAAGAAGTGAAGTGTGAAAGAAAGATGCAAATTAGGAAGCTTTTAAATATCAGAAGTTAGATTAAGTGGTATGGCAATTAGAGAAATGTAAATAGTTCGTGGTTCAAGAGTGAAAAAGTTGTAGATAATGTTACGTGGTGAATAGTAGGATATAAACGTGAAGAGATTTATCGAATCAAAAGGTGCATACCATTGCACTCTAGTCGTTGTACGGCTTCATCTAGGTGTTATAATTGTTACTTCAAACTACAGCAAGTTAGGATTGATTCTTTAATAATAGTATCGGCGATATTATTGGAATCGAGTTTAGGCGAGTCAGTTATTGATAGTGGTCCAAGTTCGGTTAATTTGTTATTATATATATATATATTATGTGTTGTGTGTTTTGTCATCGTAGATTCTCTCACATAAATTATTATAATCTAATTTGTTAAAGCTTTAAGTGAAAATCTTAATCAAGCTATATTAAGATTATGCATGATTCTAGTTCTTTCGTTAATCTTACTTCTCTAGCTCACACTGATACCCAAAGAGATAAACTCCCCAGGGTGGAGATTATAACAACATAATATTTATAAAACATTGCTTTGGGACACGTAGATAAAGTATGATGAGAGAATTGAGACATAATTTAAGGTACAAATTTTAATAAATTTACGATCTCTTGCGGAAATTAAAATTAAAACAGTAGGTTTAATGGGGGGAAAATGTGCTATTTGCTTATAACATTTTAAGAGAAAAAATATGATTATAAGAAAAGATAAATATTTATTAGTGAGATGACAGGGTTGAGATCCTTTCTTTCTTCCGTGGACGTTGCTTTTCAAAGCCTTAAATCATTGTTGAACGAAAAGTATTATGCATCTTAATAGGCTTTTCATTGTGAAATTTTAAATTTGAAAAGACAAACATTAAACTTCATATAGTGTTTAATCTTAGTTTAAAAAGATCAAATATAACTTCTTTCAATGCCCCGAACTACAATGGGTAAGTCGTACTGGAAGATTTATTTTCTTCAATGATTAGTTTTGGAAAACATGAATGAAATATCATTGCTGACATCTAGAAGATCTACTCGATAATATTTTCGCATTCTTCTCAAGGTAAGTTAAATAATTTTATGAGCTAATGATTGGGAAAAGCTTTTAAAAATCAATGCATCTATGAGATCTACATTTCTTAGTAAATCTTAAGTTAACCTTTTTTGCAATGTGGACATTAAAAATATAAGTAATCAAAAAGAGTAACATTCTGCAATATGTAACCGTACTTGAAGAAAAGTTTGGTATGAAATATTTTCCTTTTATTATTTTTTGAAAACTGGTTGATATTTCAACTAAATGGTCAATATGCCGCACAAGACAGGCTTCATGTAAAATGATCTACAGTGTTTACTTCGTTTTAGATGTTTTTTGAACATCTGTAATCTGTCATATTTTATAAATGTCAATCTTTTGAAAATGTTCTCCATTATTTCCAAAAAAAGTGGGAATCACATTTAATGCTTTACTATTATTACTTTTATTTTCCTAACTATAAAAATACCTTCTATTTATTAAGATAACAATACGTTACCTATTTATTACTGTCAAGAAATATATAATGCTAAGTACAATCACCAAAAAAATGGAACATCCATCTTCTAAAGTCTTATAGCATTAAAAGATGTTGTAAATGGTTTATGATTTGAAGCTATTGGAATGGAGGACACATTAATGAGAATGTTTTTACCCATATGCAAAATTATTTAATGAAGCATTATATATCACGATAATAAAAATAATCGAGAAGTTTTCTGTAACGCCAAATGAGTGACATTTCGATTTTCGAAGGAACATTATTTTTAAAACCGAAAAGACTCCATTAATAAAAAATCGGTGCCACACAATCAATATACTTTTCTTAATAAACTATAATATAATTTTTTTTAAATGTGTGGAATATTTTTAGATGTGTAAGGATTTGAAAATGTACTCTTTTAAAGGTTCTTTTGTACACATGGTGCCGATTAGGTACATGTCTTTTTCCTTTTATAACATATAAAACCACAAAACTTCTGTTTTAGTTGCAAAATCATACATTTATTTAAATGCTCTAGTTTTTTATTTTAATATTTTATTGCTTAGAATTTTTTTAAGAAATTAAATCTTGACTTTTTAAAACTTTGATGAAAATGGTAATTTTTTGTCGAAAATTGGCAGTAAAAACAAAAATACTCCCATTTAAGGAATTAAATTAGTAGCATTAAATGCATTATTTCTATACAAAAGCTCATACAAAGTTACACTAAAATATAATAAGTAGACTTTTCTATGGATTCACCTAAAAACTAGAAAAACACATATTGAGTAATAGGAAAAAAAAGACTAAATAAAATGGTACCACTTACTAAAATTTGATACTTAAAACATTCCAGATTTTTAATCATCTCTTGCATGAACTTCTCTAAAGCATCCTTATTCGTTTTATTTTGTCTTTCAATAGTACTGCCCCTTGCTGGTTATTAGAACCTCACCTCGGCTTTACAAATTTTAACTTTGTAAATTTTTCATAGGCCTTTATAGGTTTTAAACTCTGGATTAGTTTTTCTGTTCACTTAATACTTTTGTTCTTGCATGTGAACTTTCATTAAAGCATATCACTGCGTCCCTTACATCAATTTATAATTTTTTTTCTTCACAAATGTGTTATTTGGAACTTAATTCAATACACAGTTATTGATGCTTTCATTTTGGTTCTGGGTACCATAATGCAAATATTTTAGTAAAAGTTCTTTTGCAGCTTAGTCTCTCAATATATGTTTGTAATTCTTACAAGAACTGACTCTGGAAGGCAATGTTTGTAGATGTGCTTTTCTCCAAATACAAGAGATTATGTGTAACCAAAACAGCTGCTATTTACAGTTTAAAACTGTAATTAGCTACTAAGAATTTAAACCTATACGTGTTATACATTTTTGAAATCAGCATTAAATTTACTTTTTTAAGGAATCCGACTACGCTCGGAACCATGATTTTAAAAAAGTGCATAAATGGATAATTTCCATGATATTTAAGTCACTCAGATTAGAATACATGCATAAACTTGTTTTGAGGACATATTGATAAAAAATTTATTTAAATATAATAATTTGGCAAAAAATTAACTTAGAATGTTCTTTTTTCCAAATGTTCTCCTTTTGTAAAAAATGAATCTATTATAATAATATTTTGCCTGTAACTAGGTCAGACCTCTCTACAGAGGCTCAACAAGAATTTTTGAAAAAATTCACATTATTTTCAGAGTTACCACCAAATGAAATAATTATTCACGTTTTTTTCTTAAAATTTCTCCCCTCTGTTGTCGTAAAATATGAATAAACCCACTTCTAAGTTATATATTTCAAAAATTCTAGTTGAGCCTCTGAACAGAGATCTGAGCTATATACAGGCAAAATATTATTCTATTAGAAGCATTTTTCACAATAGGAGAACATTTGGGAAAAAAAGATTATTCTAAATTAACTTTTTGCCAAAATATTATATTTAAATAAATTTTTTTGTCAGAATGTCCTTAAAACAATTTTATGCATGTATTCTACTTTAAGTGACACTAAATATCATGAAAAGTATCCATTTATGTGCTTTTGAAAATCACGGTTCCGAACGTAGTCGGATACCTTAAGATAAAAATTAAAAAGCCGATCTTAAGAAGGTTAAAATGCCTTCGTTTTCTTAATAAATATCACGGAGTAAAAATGCAGAAATGTTTACCTATGGTGCAATAAATATAATCATGTTTTGTTGCAATTTTTATAGTTTAGTTTCAGTGTGTACACACACATAAGAATAATTTGAATTAAATTGTACGTTAATGGATATCAAAACATGTTAATTAGTCTCAGATAAAACAGAAATTTTATGAAATTCTTATTTTTATATTCCTTAGCAAAAGCATTTTTTTTATTTTTTAAAGTTGGTTACGATTTCTGTGAAGATAAAATCTAGTTTTGATTTTAAAAAGTATACAATGGAATTCAAGTTTTGATAATAAAACAAGTGCAATGAAAATACTATTTCAGAATAATTTATTTTTCGTTATGGATTTTTTCATTTCCCTGAAGATCTGAAATTAACATCATATACGAAATGCATTCACAAGCTTTCTGAAATAACTAAACACAGATGGAATGTTTGAATATGAAAAGCAAAAAAAAAAAAGTCATGTTTGGCTAATTATGTTGTTGATTATTGGATTATTTAACGATACAACAACTGAGATAAGTTAGATTTAAAGTAATATTAACTGCAAGTTTTTTTTTAAAAAAAAGTTATATAGAGTTTGAAATTATAAATAATGTTCTGTTTTGCATATTCATTTAACTTTATGAAAATGATATGGTTTTAAAACAATATAAAAACACATGAGCTCTATAAGCAGATTTATTAACAAATACATTAGCGATAATTTTGAAATGAATAATGTATTTATAAATTTATTTTTCTTTTTTGCATGAAAAGAAGATGAATCATTTATTTGTTTCTATTATTTTTTTTTTACTTAAGGATTCATTTAACAATACGAATATAACGAGCTTGAATTTTTGTTTCTTATTTTTGTATTCTTTTACAAAAGAGGGGAAAGTACTTTCTGCAGTTTATAGAAAGAGAGAAAAAAAAGAGTTAAAAATGATCGTAAGTTTCAGTTTTGAAGCATGCAGCATAAGCTAGAAACAAAGCGGAAATTATTTTCAAATAAAATAAGGACTTTTGTTTCGTAAACACATTTTACTTTTCATCTCTGTTGGGTTTTTTTTAGTAGAGACAAGATATTTAACAAATGTTTTTGATATCCGGGAACTCTTCCTCCCTCCCTCTCGTACAAACCGAAGGAACTTTCTGTGATTAATGATATTAAAAATCCTAACTGTCAAAAAGACAATCAATACATACGCGGAAAGTACTCTAGTGAAGTCTGATACGAGCCCGAATAACAATTTATTTTGCCTTTCAGTCGAAGATAAACACGCAAAAATATAATGCTGGAGAAAAGGGAGATAGTACTGATGATTCTGAATTTTTTTTTCTGTTTTCCATGAATGGGATAATATTATTTTCTATTGTTTCCTCAGAAATAGTAACGTCTAAAGAATCATTTATTTTGCGTTTGTTTAATATCTTTAAAAAACTATAGCACAAGTGGTAGCGTAATGGATTACATATCAGACGTAAAATGTTCGTCCTTTAATGTAATATTAGAAATGATTTCAATCAATGGCATCACGACATATGCCGACTGAAAAATAAAATTCGGAACACAAAATAAGTGAAATTTTTAAATTAAAAAAAATATGCTTGGAAATATGATACATCAGTTAGAGAAGTTATCTGCACGCATATGTATCACTTTTTTTTATTTTCAAAATAAACGATGCAATGTAAAAATAATAGTGCTAAAACTATGTTACAATCTGTTTTTTAGAACATTTTGACTGTGTATTTTATATTTTAAACGTAAAAATTATTTTTGTAGATCAGTTGCTATCTGTAACGTTGTTTTCAAATATCTTTCAAAGTAGCAATTTTACTTTGAAAATAATATTTCTTAAATTTTACACGTTGATCATAAAAAAATGATTTTAATAGTTTTAATTTTTGAACAAAAATTAAAGAGTTTAAATACACAGTTTTATAAATTAGTATGAACTGCAAATTTTAATAATTATTTTAATTTGATACAAAAAAATTTAAAATTATCGGAACTGTATGTAAGAAACATTACGCCATTTCAATTGATAGCTCTTTTACATTGGTTATACGATTAAAAAAAATTACTTAACTTTCATTTTATAAACCAATTTGTGGGTGTTCAAAATTCTGTGTACGAAGTATTTCATTAACAGTAATTAAAATTTCTTATGTAATAAATAATGTTTATACCAAGTTCATTGTATATTTTCAAATTCAATATTTTACACAGTATTATTTAAACAAAATATTTAGTTAATACCTTCAAAAATAAAAGTAACAAATGTAAAGTACATGTTTATTAAAGAAAAGTTATAACTCTGAGTGTTATGATCATTATGGTGTTGACTTTGATGGAGGTCATGTTTTCAAAAATAGTCTCTAATACAATGACTTCCTCACAATGATATACGAAGAATTGATCATCTTGCATCTCAAAAAGTCTAAAATAAAAGATTGTTTAAAAACTTATTAATGTTCTGAAAGGAAGCAAACGAAATACATTCTGACACAATAAAAAATAAAATGCACATTTACACAAATATAATACACGACACGATAATACATTTACACGATAGTTATAAATGTATCAGAAGTGCACAATGTAACTAATAATTAATTCATCAATACTAAATTAAGAACACGTTTCATAATTACTAGTGCCGGAAATATAAATAGTATATGAAACACTTTTGTTTTAAGAGCAGAAATTTCTTCATCCATTCTAGCCCAAAATTTAAAGAGTGATTTATTACTGATTTGCCTTTTAATTTTGCCACTTGAAATGTGGAATCTATGAATATTTATTCTTCGTTAGATTATGTGATAGGTCACTTAATACAAATTATAAAGATGATTAATTCTTCGTATATAATTGTGAGGAAGTCATTGTATTAGAGCCTTACAAGTACACAGACTATTTTTGAGAACATGACGTCAATCAAAGTCAACACCATGATGATCATAACACTCACAGAGTTATAACTTTTCATTAATAAACATGTACTTTACATTTGTTACTTTTATTTTTGAAGGTATTGACTAAATATTTTGTTTTAATAATACTGTGTAAAATATTTAATTTGAAAATATACAATGAACTTGGTATAAACATTATTTATTAGATAAGAAATTTTACTGCTAATGAAATACTTCGTGCCCAGAATTTAGAACACCACAAATTGGTTTTCAAAATGAAAGTTAAGTAAATTTTTTCAATCGTATAACCAATGTAAAAGAGCCATCAATTGAAATGGTGTAATGTTTCTTATATATAGTTCCGATAGTTTTAATTTTTTTGTACCAAATAAAAATAATTATTAAAATTTGTAGTTCATACTAATTTATAAAACTGGGTACTTAAACTATTTAATTTTAGTTCAAAAATTAAGACTTTTAAAATCATTTTTTATGAGTAACGGTTAAAATTTAAGAAATATTATTTTCAAAGTAAAAACTTGAGAGCATTTCTGTATCAATGTACCAGGGTACTTGGTAACTTTGATACATTCTTTAGTAAGAAATTATCTTTCAATTTATTCCAATTTCAAAATTAGAAAGCAAAAGTAACATACACTGATTTTGTGACTTAAGAACTTTTTTAAAATGTCTATTACTTAAAAAGTAACATTTACAAAATTTAATACTTATTCTGATAATTCTTATGATTTATATTTGAGGTCATTTTGTAGATTTAAAAACAAAGTACGTTATTATTACATTAAATGCATTGGGGTTGCATGGTGATGGGGGGGGTGAGAATAAAGATTGAAAATTGGTTAACCAATATTGAAACTTTGAGAAGCACTACCATAAGATTATATTCTATTTACTCGGAACATATAGAGTTCCCCACGTAGCAAATTAATGCCTAAGAACTTTGCTACTATTTAAAGAAAATAAATGAAGATTTAATAACGAAACATGTTTTAACTTCTAAGACCGACCAGAAGTCACGTAGGATTTTCAAGTGAAAAATAAAGTAATTGATATTCAAAATTCAGAGCTTATACACTGAAGATTCATTGACACACCTACCCCCTCCTTTATCTTGTCAATTTTCATAACATTTTTTCAAAAGGTGTTATCTCCGGTAAAATGTACTTTTTACAATAGAGGGGGGAGGAATGAAGAAATAATATAATAGCACACGTTAGTTGATAATATAAAGGTGGAAAATACTACATTAGAGCAAATAATGAGTTAATTTTATTACAATGTATCAATGGTGTAACGGAAAATATTAGCACCCTCCTCTTTGCAAAGTTAGGTTTTGAACCTAAGCTGTATCTCAAATAGGATTGCAAAACCATAGCATAACATAAGCTTTGTTATGAACTTTAAGTAGTTCTGTTATGAACTTTAAGTAGTTCATTAGATACATCAAAAAGTATATTTATTTTCGTCACACCAATTTCTGTGTGTGTGTGTTTACTAAATTCTACTCAATAAAATGTATCTCATAAGCGGAAAGTGATTGGAAGCCACTTTAATACCTTCATTGGGGTCAGAACTGTGGTAAAATGTGTTGGCAAAGAATAGAGAACCATCCATTATCTTATTAACTCAGTTCTATTACGAAGATTTATATGTAATAGTCGGTGCTGGCTCCATAAATTTCTAACTTAAGGTAATGCATGCTCTGTATTTCGAATAAATGCCAAATGGCATGTCACTAAGAATGTTAATGAAATGTCATCGCTGAATTAAGTTATCCAGCGAAAAATTAAATCCGAACTTACTAATGTGAATATGGAAGAAAAAAAACTAAAAAAAAATATTTCTTATTAAAGTTAGCTCTTTATCGCATAAACAACGTAATCACACACACACACACGCACACACATATATATACATATACATATACAGTGGCACACACAAGGGTGGGAACATGTGGGTCCAGACCCCTCCAAAGCCCTTGATTTTTTTTCCGATTGATTATAATTCTAAGTATATAGTACGTAAAATTTAATTAAATATTTGTTATTAATAATTAATTTTATTAATTAATGCTAATTATTTATTCATTAATTAGTTTTTTTACTGTTTTGTTCCCGAAAATCGACAAAATCTAAAGAAGCTTGATACAAGAATGGTGAACTTTTGACCCCGCCCCCCCTTGAAAATTCCTGTGTGCGCTACTGTATATATATATATATATATATATATATATATATATATATATATATATATATATATATATTTATATATATATATATATATATATATATATATTTATATATATATATATATTTAGTATATATATATATATATATATATATATATATATATATATATATATATATATATATATATAACCATACACATATATATACACATATACATATATATACACACACACATTTATATATATATACACATATACATATATATATATACACACACACATATATATATATATATACACATATACATATATATATACACACACACATATATATACATATATATATATATATATATATATATATGTAATAATTTCCTCCAGTATCCTTATAACTAACTTTTTTTTAATAAGCTTTAAATTGTTTGGTTCAAAACCAACGCCCCAATCTTAATCGTAATCAAATAGCAATATTACAGCAGAAATCTCTTTCCCACCAGTTTTAACCAATCACAGCTCCTGTTACAATGAGTCATGCGAACTTCACTGCCTGTATAAAAGCGGAAGTTTTTTGTGCTTATCTCACTTCTGTCTTCAGCTCGTCGTCTTAAAAATGTGAAAATAGGTGCATTATACTTTTATCATTTGTGTTTTATGTGCTCATATGCTTACTGCAGATCTTCTCAAAGTTGCAATATTCAGGACCCAATATTCAATCATAATTTTCACCGCGCCTCCTTCATATAATAATGAGGTTTTGAATTCAATAATACTATACTTTTGCGCTAAAATTACGATACGGCTTCAACCTCTTAAGCACTCCCGGAGTATATATTGGTCTCGCTAAGCCAAAGCATTTATTTCTTCGGACGTATTTATACGTCATTCTGAAGTGCGATCTATTCTGTGCACTGTTGTCCATAAAATTATTCCGAACGCCTTGGAATGCAATACAAGGACCTTGAAAATATTTGTAAAGGATTTACTTATTTCAGATGATTTTTTTGCTTCTTCATTCCCCCCCCCAATGCATAACATAAGCACTCCTACATGGGAAATGGTTGTCATTGGGAAGCGAATCGCATAACTTTTAATCAACAGTTAAGGGATTAATTATAAACAGTAAAAATTGTCTAAATATGTGTTAATTTATGTTTTTAATTATATATATGACAAGCCCATGTGATCACTGATGATTAATAAAAAAACTTTTTCTTAACTTAGCATTGTTAAATTGATTATTAAATACATTATGTAGCACTGGTACATTTATAAGTGTAATAATATATCAGTGTAAATATGTATTTATATTTTATTATGTCAGAATGTATTTTGTTGGTTTACTTTTAATAAAACAATCCTTTTTTCAAATAATATTTTGTTTTTGACTTTTCCATATGCTCGCGCCCCCATCGAAGAGTTTTTACCCCCCCCCCAAGGGGATGAGCCCCACAGTTTGAGAAACGCTGGTTTACTGTGATGTCGTAACGCTTTTGTTGTTTCATGTGAAAAACAAAGAAGAGTAAAATGGAATTATAAAAAGTTCTCCGGTTATTAAGAACTAACTGGTTAAAATACAACACCGGTCAAAGCTACATATATATATATATATATATATATATATATATATATATATATATATATATATATATATATATATATATATATATATATATATATAGCTTTGACCGGTGTTGTTGGGATTCATATATTTCAATTTTTAAATTGATAATTGTGATTGTTTTTATATATTTAAATATATATATATATATATATATATATATATATATATATATATATATATGTGTAATTCCCTGATGTATGACTTATTAGTGTTGATAGATTAGCAAATTTTTTAAATATTTTAATATATATTTATACTTCTTTAACAGAAAGATGTCTTTTTATTCCAAGCATGTGTCACATTTCGCCCAATCTCTTACACAATGCACTATTTTATTTTATTTTTGAAACATCGCTTTAAAATTTCTTTAAATTAATGTATTACACAGTTTAACAGTGCGGTAAAGTTGTTCTTATTTTACAATCCTTTATTTAAATAATAAGTACAACAAATTTATACTTTTATAAAACATGAAAAGAAAAATGATTTGTGACTGAATTTACATGCATTACATATAAAAAACTCAACTTCAAATGTATCAAAACATAGATTTCCATTCCTGTCCTCAAACTATTCAAATAGTTTTATATGCGAGATTTCTGTACGTTTCCTTCCTTTACAACAACTATCGATTCACATCAGATTTAATAAACGCCATTTAAAGAAATGTTTCTGAGCCTAATGTAACGGTTAACGTTATAGTAATATCCCTAATTTGGAGAAGATAGCAACGAATCGTTTCTTTTGTCAGAGATATTCGTTAGAATGAGTGTTTCTCGCTAAGATTCAGCCTAAGGAATCGGGCTAAACACTTCGGTTAAATCTTGGTTTTATAAGAAATATTTATCCTCTTTTCAATTACTTAAGCTCATGTGCTTGTTTAAATAAATAAAGCATTAGTTTTCAATTCAGATTGAACTCTTATATAAAAAGTACCACAAAATGTTTTACATCCCATTCCTTGATACGTATGTGTGTGTTTGTGTTTAGCCTTTTATCGATTTGTTCTTATTTGCGATAATGTTTTGTGTTGTCCTAATGTGCGATAGTGTTTTTTATTGTCGTTATGTGCGATAATGTTTGGTATTGTATGAAGTACTTTTTTAATGGACTTTTGGTTTTCTGAATTAGGTTTGTAGACTAAATTTTTACTCGGTATTTGTCCTTTTTTGTGAAAATGAGTTGAATGGAAAAAAATGATTTGGCCAAAATCTTAAAAAGGTAGATTTGATAATACTTAAGACATGACACCCAAATTAAATCTTTTTAATATTTAATCAAACAAAACACGCAAACATTTTTATACAACATGCTTCAGAATGGAAATGCGTACATTTTAATTAATAGGTTCAAAAGTAGAGCTTGTTTCAGTACAATAATTCAAACTGCTCATTCCTTTTGCTAAAATAAGGAAATTGGCTGTAAATTCCTAAATTCTTAAATATTAAATATAAATAATAAGATTGAAATATTAGAATGCATAATGCCAGATTGCTAATTAAGAAAAAAGTATAAAAAATGGAAATAATTAATAATAAAATTCAATTTCATCTGTATTTGAAAAACGAATGTTGCATCAATTTCTTTTTCCTCGAAGCAAATCCTTACTCGATACAATGTACTTATTTTAATTAAAAGCATGAAAGTGAAATTTATTTTAGAAAGCCTGAATAGAAATAAAACTGTCGATGATACATTCACATAAAGCGATTTTATTTATTTTTATTTTGTCTCTTTCGCAAAAAATTACGACAATTTTTTTTTCTCTTCTAAAGAGTGGATTTTTTTACTTAAGCGAACTCTACAAATATTTCCAAGATTTAAATAAATATCGCACCCATGAGAAGGAAAATAAATTTTTCATATTTTTTGCTATTTACATACATTAATCAATAATTCTGAATTGAGGTATCGTTTCTATAATTTTATCTTTCTTATTTTAACGCATTTTCAATTACTATTTTGAAACAGATATTTTTTTCGTGATTCTTATTAGTCAGTTAATGCGGTTTAGAACTTGAGTCAAGCTCATTTTGTAACATATAGTCTGAAATATATAAATAAATGTCTTGGAAACTTTTGAACACATTTGTAGGTGAATCTTTGTTTTGGGGTTGTTTTATTTACTTAAGAGGTGTTGGAAAGCTAAAATCTTATATTTTGACAATTAGAGGTTTTTACATTTTCAAATTGTATAGATTTAAACCTTTCTAAAAGTACCTTACTTTAACCTTTAGGGTATTTAGAAGCCCTTAAAACGTAATTTTAAGTAATCGTTGAATTTGAGTCACGCCCATTTTAATGGCAAAAATTGTAAACAAATTACTTAGTTTTTGCTTAAAAGTGTATCGACTAATATAAACCAAAACATGTATCTTTTATTTGAAATTGAGCCTTTTATTTTTTCATTTACTAGCCGATTGGAAGTTTCACTGTATACATTAAAATCAATTTACCTCAAAATGTAAAGTTTAATGTGCGATGTACCTTTTCTGAGAAACTACTGCTCACAGGTATGTAAATTTTTTATGAATTATTTATAATGATGCCTAATATATACTAAAAGGAGCTTTTTGTAAAAAACTTAAAAATTTAATTTTTACAAATTTTTTAAATTAAAAAATGGGTCAAATTTCGCAATGTTTGATAAAATATTTCATAATTTACTAAAAAATTCAAAATTAGCTAAAAGCTCATTTTAGTATAATGAGAGAGGTGTACTTTAATAGTATGAAAAATTTCAAGCATGCACATAAAACAGATTTTGAGAAAATGTACATCGAAAACATCCAATTTAACATTTTCACTATAGAGGGAGAGAGAGGTTTCCAACACCCCTTAAATACCCCTTTCTGTTTAATTTAGTTTTATATTTTGTATTACTTATTTTTCTTTCCTGTTAAATAACTAAAAGTAATATACAGTAAAAATATCCTACTTTAAAATTCTAAAATTCCTTTATATGTTAAATTGTGGTTTACATCATTAAAACTGTGTATAATGTATTCAATTGTGTACTTCATCCTAGGCTGTTCTTTCTTAAGTTGAGATAAATTCTTTAAATCTTAAATTTTCAATAATTGGACACAAAAACATACATGAAAATAAATAAAGAATGCATGTTCATAAAAATTCATAAAGATTTGTCTGATAATAATTGTGAGATAAATCCCAAAGTTTTTTCTTTTTTTTTGAAGTTGCACATGGGTCAAGAAGTTTCTTCTACCTAGCCAGTTCAGTTCATGGAATGATTCAGGAAAGATGTATATCAAAAATTGCAAAACAAATGCACTACTTGGCTGAAGCATATGGACAAAGGCTTTCGCTTAGTAGTTTTAGGATCTCAGGAATACACATGCTATTTTGTTATTGAAAAATTAATCATAGCTTACTTATTGTTAGCCACAAAAACCTTAAGCCATTTTGTCATAGGGCTTACATTCTTACCCACGTATTTGTCAAAATTGCAAAGCGATAGTAAAATCATGTAATGCAATTCTTTACTCTACCATGAGCAAGGGATCATTAGGAAATTTAGACTTAAAAAAAAGATAATTTTATTGGAATCACACATACACAGCAATATGTATTTAACGGTTCTTTTGATTTTGTTTATTTATAATCATATGCTCTTCCAAATATAACCCAGTGAGAAAAAAAATAAAATTTCCAAACTAAAATCACAATGTCTATTACGCCTTCTATTTTGTTTAAAGTACTGTGGTATTAGTGCATATATTACGTAGTGTAAAATGTCATGGTTTCATTTGATCTAGACTTATTGCATGGATGTTTTAAGCACTCACAGGTAATAATGAACATATATTCTTCTGTTTCTATCCTGGTATTTCTTTGAAACATTCAAACATCAGTAGGTTTTCTTGCAAGAGTATATATGCGTCACAAAATACAGACAATGCGTATGACTCTAGGAAGAACACGACCGAGTTTAAAAACTTAGCGATGTGTGTGTGTGTCAGAGACAGATATTTTTCCTATTTAAATCTCGTGATGCAAATTTTCCAACATATGGTAAACGAACGTCTGAAAAAAAAATTGCACCTTAAGAGACCAATAGAAAATTAATCTCTGTAAATATTTTCAATAGATTATAGGAAATAATGTAGGAAAATGTTAATTGTGTTTTAGATTTCAACCATTTTTCATTTTATATCACTCCCTATTTTTCTACCAAAATAGTCATTTTTAACTCATTAAGTAGTAAAAAATTTGTTAAACTGATGCTCATATTTTTTTTTCGTTTTATTAGTTTTTTTCAAGTTTGGTGAAATATTTATTATCTAAAAGTGTACATCTCTCTCATTATAGTTGTATATAGGAAAACCGGATATATTTGGACAATAAAAGATATAAAATTGAAATGACTACACTAAGATCAATTATTTTATTAGACCTAGCCTAATAAAATGAAACTAGTGTATATATTTTCAAAAGTTGGTTCATTTTTATTAATGTTAGAAGTATTTTAATAATACAAATATTTACGTCCCTGAAATCCAAGGGATCAACTTTTTCCAAAAGAAAACCAAAACGTTTCGGTTTATTACTTCTTAAAGTTCAATATAAATATATTTTCTTTCTCTCTTCTGAAATGCGAAAAAGTGGAAATAAACACCATTTCATACTCTTTAGAATACTAAAGTAAATAAAACTTCGGAAAACTTCAGAGTAAGTTTCAAAAACGATTCATATAATTTTTTTCATAATAAAGGTCATTTTAGAAAATATTCCAAAAATGTCATTTGATTTGTTCAACATTAATACATGATTTATATCATATTTCATTATTATTTAACTTTTAATTATGCAAACATGAAATCGAAATGAAAAGTTGTATCTTTTTTTTTTCTTCTGTTCAATATCTATATAGTAAGATGATTAAGTTATGTTATTCACAAACTTGGGGAGGTGGAATGAAATTATTCACAAAATACTTAATTCAGTGTTTCTCAAACTGTGGGGCGCCCCCCCTAGGGGGCGTGATCATATCGGAAATAAATGGTTTATGAAATTAATTTACTGGAACGAAGTAAACAAAATACTTTCTGACATATAAAAAATACACATTTACACTGATATAATTCATACATATCAGTTGGTGAATACTTCATCAAAAATAAAAGTTTCCACTTCCATACTTTTATCAATGAACTGATCCTATAAATAAATAAAAAAAAAACTTTTTGTTTGATTTACTGTAATGGCACGATGAGATATTTTTTTACTACATTTTCTTTTTTAAACCTAAAATACTACTCTTTCAGAAAAAAATTCAGACGCAGAGACTAATTCTAGGAAGATAAAAAATTAATCACTGTTATTATTATTATTGAAATGCTGTACAATATCTGTAGAAAGAAAATGAAGGCTTGTTCACTTTTCACCCGGCAAGCAGATATGCGTCAGTCATCATCATTTTCATCGTTTGACTTCGTAACTTGTTGGTATGATTAGTTATGTCGAAGTATTATTTGGTTAAGATTTATTTTTATGGATATTCTGAAACATGTAAAGCATGATGAAATACTCGTTTTGCACAATTCGTTTTTAGAATACCATCATTATTTTTATATTGAACACACTTAACACGGGAGTGGTCACGCGGAGCTCAAAGTCAAAGGACAGCTAAACTACAATAATTTGAACAAAATGTGATGGTTTTGCTTTCAAATATTATTCCTGTAATGTTAGTGAAAAGTGTCTGGGTTTTGTGTCCTTTATTAAGGTTACGTACCTTTGAAACATTTTAGTTCACTTTTAATGGTTTTTTTCTCAAATTATCAAAGAAAAAAGGAAAAGTCCTTGAAAATAGGCCAGAACATCTTCTGAAATTGTTTACTGGAATTGTGATTTTTATCGTGTGCAATAAAAATAATTGTAAAAAAAAAACATTTGGGGTGATTCAGTCACCTCTCGCGACTAGTAACGTTAGTATCGAGTGCGCACCTGTTCTCCCCTGGGTTAAAACATTTTGAAGTCTTCTCGCCTAAAAAAATTAAGGCAATATGAGGTGGATATGATAGAGTGCAACATATAGACTAGACTATATTTCTAATGACATTTATACTTTTAGAAATGAATGATGGAGGAAAAATAAATTTTTAATCAAATATCATTTTGCAGTTTGTTCCAATTTAAAAATTAGAGAAAGATAAATAACAGTAATTACCCTATTACTTAAAAGTAATTTGCTTAAAATAAATATTACTTAAAAGTAACAAATACAAAATTTATTACTTATCTTGTTAATTTGTACGGTTTATAATTAAGATCGTATTGTAGCTTTAGCGCCCCCCAAAGCGCATTATTACTGTATAAAGGGGGGCACGATAACAATTATGGCTGTAAACTGGGTCGCCAATAGTGAAAGTTTGAGAAGTTCTGACTTAATTGAATACCATAGAAAGTTTTTCAAGCAATTCAACTATAAAATGATTAGTTTTAGTAGTTTGAGTATAAACAACTGGAGGTTCGTAGCATGAAAACTAAACATCTGGATCGTAAAAGCAAATTAATACAAACTACGCTTCTATGACGTAATTTTCTCTGAGTAGGGTTCTGAATCGCTTGGACAAGTCTCTGAGTAAGTCACATAGACTATATCAATGTCACGTTTGTGAATTTGCACAGAGTATGCGCATACTCCATTATTTAAGAGAGTGAGTGTTTGAGTTTAAAGTGACCGCATAGTCAAACCAAAGGATAAAACATTTTTTTGGAATAAAAATGCACCACCGTATGTTTTCTTCACGTATTCAGGGCCTTTCTAAAGAATTTTCACTATTTTTAACCTTTCGTTTAGTCATTCAATATGCTTGAATTTTTATTCATTCCTCTACCTTTACATTTAGATATCTTATTTATATATTTTTTCATGGCAGACATAGTATTAATAATATGATGGTGGTACTGGTGATTAATTTTGAGCTGTCGAAATTTGTAACGTGTATTGCACATTTTGGGCATATACTCCGTACATTATGAGCCAATCTTCAAAACATTGGAATAACTTCACAGCTTCGTGAAGTCTGAAACAGTTGAAATGCAGAATTGCAGAGCATAATGAAAAAAGAATACTGATTGAAAAAAAAGATTACGTACATAGGATGATTGTGAGAACAGATTTTTACAGTTCTTGATTCTTTAATAGCAATGCCTGACGCTTAACTTGAACATCAGTGATAACTATAATTATTGAAAGACAAGAAAGGAAAGAGCATATTATCTCTCATCATAAGCAATGCCTCACAGACAAGATCACTTATGAAGGTGATAAATTTGATACGAAGCGAAAAAGGATTGCTTGGTAACCTGCTTATAGTTGCACTAGTAATGTAAAGAAAATGTCTATGGATAAGGCTAGGGCAGTGGTGGGAAAATGATAACTTGTTTTTGGTAATGTCTGACAAACTGAGAATTCAATACATACATTTCATTTTACTTTATTGTTTCTCAGAATGCATCTATGTGGTGTCACTAATATAATAGCATTGCAAGTTTTTCTGTCTTTATATTGTCTGTTTTAAAATGCAATATCTAGATCGTTCTATAGAGTATGTTTGGGTTCATATAAAGAGCCAATTCATCGAATAATTTAATAATTTGGAGTATTAGGAACTATATAAGGTTGGGCTTATGAATCAGATCAAAAGAAATCAAATATTAGCTTACACAAGATATAATACGTCACTAAATGGTTTGTGTGTGATATATGCTTTATTGTATTTAAAAATAGTTGATATAATTTGAAATTTTAACTATTTCTTTTTTTACGCCTTTATATTCAATTTTTCGTAAATTCAAAAATATATTTTTGTTTCTCTCGAATAATTATTTAATGCATTGGGGTTTTCAGAATATATTAATCAAAATTCTTCGTAACAAAGAAAATGATTTTGAAGTGATTAGAAAAGATTTTAGAAATTAGAAAGCAAATATACATATATCTATATTAAAAGAAAAATATAACATTCATATTTCAGTAATTTAAAATAAGGAACGTGTGATAATTTCGAACACATGACCCACAGTGTTGCGTATTTTTTGCGTCACTTCTAGTTTATTTTTAACAGTATAATACATCATCTGGTTAAATCACTCCAGTCTATAAATTGTCGAGAGTATCTGAATACTTCCTGAGCTTTCTTCCTTTCTTGATTTCTTCCTAATAGGACAAATATATTTATCATCGAATGGGAAGACCGTAAACCATTCCAGAATTTGATCAATTTATTCCAACATTTGGGGAAAAATTGGCATGAAATCCTGCAAGACATCATCTGAGACATCTTTATTACGATATATCAATTCAGGTGACTGCTTGCATCCGGTCAAAGGTGGATCGACGCATTATTGATTTTCGAAGTTATCAAGATCGAGCTCAGAAATAAATATTCTTATTTTTTTGGAATTACAATCACCTCTCTCTTTCAAAGGTTTGTTCATTTTACTCATTCATTTATGCTATATCTAACCGTATCGTTCATTTATGTAATTGGGTCATTTTTAAATCTTAAAGCAGTGTTTCTCAAACTGTGAAGCACACCCCCTTTGGGGGTCGTGACAACTCTACGAGGGGGCGCGAGGTTATTGAAAAGTCGAAATTAAAATATTATTTTAAAAAAAATAATTATTTGCTGAAAGTAAGCAAATAAAATACATTCTAACATAATAAGAAATAAAATGCAGATTTACACTGATATATTACAATTATAAACATATCAGTGCTATACAATGTATTTTCTAACATTAATTTAGCAATACTAAGTTAAGAACAAGTTTAATAATTACCAATGACCCCATGGGATTGTCATATATAAAATTATATACAAAAATTAACAATTATCTTGATAATTTGTACGGCTTATAATTAATACCTTAAATGCCGATTAAAAGTTACTTAATTTGCTCCCCAATGCCATAGTTTTCCACGAAGGCGCGCGTAAAGGATGTATTGCGCGGGGGAGAAGAATAAAGAAACAATTAATCTGAAATAAGTCAATTCTTCGGAAATATTGTCAAAGTCCTTTTATTGCATTCCAAAGCCTTCGGAATAAGTTTATGAATATCAGTGCACAGAAAAGTGCACTTATGGATATCAGTTCGGAGAGACGTATATATACGTCCGGGGAATTTAACGCTTTGTATAAGTGACATGTTTATATACACCGGTAGCACTTAAGAGGTTAGAATCGTATTGTAGTTTTCAAAGAATAGTAATATTTAATTCAATGCATTGTTATTGTATGAGGGGGCACGATGAAAATTGTGATTGAATATTGAAACTTTGAGAAGCACTGTCTTAAAGTGTACTTTTATGTTGCATTTGGATGTATTAAATTCAAGTCAAATTCTTTATGTCTAATTTAAAAAAAACAAATCAGGTTGCTTTGAATACTTTTATTTTAGGTTAGTTTAAGGAGGTTCTGTTTACATACAGCTTAGCTTTATTTAATAAATTATCAAAGTTGGTAGTTTATATTTAGTTAATGTCTTTATTTTGTAGTAGTCATTTGGTTGTGCTGTACCGGAAATATTTTTAGGTGAAATGAAATTATCTTTCAAAATTAAATACAATCTATTAATTCATTTCATTTAAATGTTTATCGTAAATTGAACTATCTTACCAAGCACCATTGGTTTCCTGTAAATCAAACTTTAAGGTTTAATATACTTAAAAATTACTATACTAAACTCATCTCATGATTGCTTCTTGTACTAGAAATTTACATGTAATATTCTTTTAAATTTATAGGAGAGATTTCCATTAACTAGCTACCTGCTCAACCTTCCTGAGTGCTGGGAAACATATATATTTTTGTCTAGCCTGTTTTATGTTTGCAAGATATGATTTATTAATGCTACTGAAAAAGATTTATTAGTTTTTTCATTAATTAAATGAATTGCAATTCATTATTCATAAAATTGTAAGTTTCTTATCTGTACTAAAATTATATTATAAATAATAATATTTTCCTCTGCCTTATTGTTTTTCTTAAAACATATTTTAAAAGATATTACATTTTCTCTAAGCTTTCCCATTGAGTTTCGAACTTTAAAATTGTTTCCCTTTTATTTACAGTGGATCCCAAAAGTGTTCGTAAAATTACAATTTTCAATAAAATTCAGTGTTTTCGACTAATAAAAATTAATGTTTTGAAATTGGAATATTTCTATAATATCTATAATTTATTCATATTGGAATAATATAATAAACTTTTATAACATAATATAACTATTTAAAAAAATTAATAACCCCCCCCCAAAAAAAACTACTTAAAATAATGCCACAAATGTCTTTGTTCATTTAAAAAAAATTCTGAACATAGTTTTCATATATTATTGTATTTTTTTTCTTAATTTATTTCTTAGTACGATATGTTTTAGCTTCCGCAAAAACTTCTTATATATTTCGTCGGTATTTTGTAGTTTCTTCATAAATGTATTTCATTCTTCTGACGACTACCTTTTCTGAACAAGCTACTATTATATCTGTCCTAAAAACATTTATTATACTCTTTTATGTATTATGTATCTTATTCTAACTGAAATATTTTTTAACTGAAAAACTGTTTTAGTGAAAAAAAATAATACTTATGTAATTTGTGACATTTTGAAACCTTGGTTTTTCTTAATCCAACATTGGTTATTCTCCGCAATTGCTCGAAAGGAAGTTGTAACCTAAAGACCAGACATTCTTTCCAAATACTTGTTCGGTTAAAATGAAAAGAAATATATATATTTATATATATGCTTTCATTTTATCCCATTTCTTCTTTCAAGTGGAAGTTATTTCATGTAAGCTTGCTATATATATATTTTCAGCATTGTGCCATGGAATCGAAGGTATTCCAGCTTCTAGAAAAATAAAATAACAGCTCAAATAAAAAATATCATGTAGTAAAACCTATGATATGACAATTTTTTAAGATTAAATATTCTGAAGAATAGGATTAAGATTTTTTTTTCTTATTTAAGCTTTTACCGATGAGATGAGTTAAGCTGGTATTAGGATTACAAAGTCGATATTTACGGTTATGACGCTCAATCTGTTGGCAGGAAATCTTTTTGAAAAGTATAAACACATTGTTTGAATCTTATATCTTTCGAAGAACAACACAACTTATGATAAATATTCTGATATTAGAATATACAGGATTGGGATTTACGAAACAATTTTACTTTTGAGAAACAAAATATTTTTATACGAATAATATTAGAAAGACTGAAAAAACGAAATTTCAATTAACGTTACTATCATACTTAATTAAAACTTAATAGGTATTTATAAGTTTGAATATATTTTTTTTAAAATCACATGGAAAACTAAATATGTTGAAAAAAATTTAATTTGTTTATTTCCATTAAAATAGAACACAATTAAAATTTTATTACAATTTCTATATAGTATTACCAACATTTCAAGTAAAAAAAATTCAGAAAACTAAAGATATATCGATGTTGATTGAGATACATATGAATTTGAAATACTTAGTGGAATAATTTTTTCCCTAAGCGAAATTGTGACCAAATAGAAAATTTCACATACCCGCCTGTTTATAATTATAATCACCCAAGCAAGAAAAAAATAATTGCATTTTTATAAGATATATTTTGTCAATGTTTGCTATGGTTACATGAAATTTGAAAAGTTTTATAAAATAGGAATTTTATAAGAATATGTTCCTGGTTTCATACTTTATTTATTAATCTGTGAACATCAAAAAATAAAGTATTGAGGGAAGGCGCACATCAATCACTGAAGCCACACTACTAACAATGTGAACAGTATATGTATCTTAAAATAAAAAAGCTTTTGTATTCTTTATCCAGTGAAAAAAGTATTATTTCTAAACTAAAAAATGAGCATTTTAATTGATAATAATATTTAATGATACCTTATTTTAGAACTTGACTTAATGATCACTTCAATCATTTGGTCACATTTGTTAAAAATGTAACATTTTTTTGACAAATCAAAATTAATTTTGTAATGAACAAGTGCCATATTTAACTGAAATTAAACCAGATCATTTTTTTATGAATATCAGGTTTTTACATTAATTAAAAAAGCCATTAATTAAAACGCAGATATCTTTCTTAGCAATTTTTCCAAATAATCAGCGAGCTTATTAGATATATTACTAAAGTACTTGAATTTTACATTTTCATCTACTCTAACTCACAAGCATATATTAACGTAATATGATCTACAGTTCGTTATTCGAAATATATCTTTAAAATGTAGAACTAATTAGATAAATACTATCTTATACAATATAATTAAGTATTTAAGACCATGAGGAAGAAGCTGCTATTAAAGTAAATCAACATCCAATCATGGAATATTTTAAATAAATTATGTTTTTCTAATTAATTGCGTTTTTCTAATTAATTCTAATCTCAATTGCGTTTATATTAGAAGTGATCTAGTTTTTTGTGCTAGGGTTCTTAATTCAAATTCACTCGATATATTTTTTTCTACTTAATTCTTGTTATTTCTCTCTTTATTAATACTGCAATGACTGTGATTACCCATTTGGATTATTAGCCAATTATTACTTAATCAGAGAAGGTTCTCTCTTTCTCTCCTTGCTGTTCTTAAATCTAGTTTGAAAATGTTTCAAAATATTTGGACGTACCATTTAATAATTATGTCCTAATTAATAAAATATATTTTTTTCTGTGTGTGTTATTTAGCAAAGCATTAGATCCATTGCATATAAGTGGGAGCACATACAACTTATACAAAAACATTCTACGCAAATGTATTTGAAATATTTTTTGCGAGGACATAGTAACAATTAAAGAGAAAAAAATTTTCCCTTGCTATATTTCAGGTTACGCTATGTATAAGTATATTTGGGTAGAAAGAAGTAAATTACAAAATGATAAATGCCACTAATGTATTTAAAAAAATAAATAATTATTAATTATAAAATCATTGCTCTAATTTTATAAAACAATGGTTACTTTTAAATAAGCAATATCCACCACTGATCTGTTATAAAATGAAACGTCTACATATGAAAAAGCAAATGCACACATCTGCGTTTACGTATTTTATCATTTACAAAATAGTAAGCTGGTTTACTCTTTACTCTTTCTGCAAAATTAGTAATGTTGTACAGACAGATTTCTATACAAGAATAATAAGAAACATTGAAAGCAAAATATTTTACTATACAAATTTTTGAAAAACCAATAAAAACAACATGAAGAACAAGCATGCAATCTGTAAAAAATTCAAAAATTAAAAGACACACACTTTCATTTTTTTTTCTTTTCTTCTTCAGTAAAATATAATGTAGTTTTGGTTGAATGCGCATACACACACAAAGTTGTGGAAATAAAAAAAGAATGTTATCTAAAAATTATCCGCTTAAAAATTTAAACTGATTATTTATAAGTTATCCTTCACTTTATTTTTTTCTTATTTATAATAATTATACAGATTTTAAGATATTATTGTGAATCTTATAAATTTTATAAATAATTATACATTAAGTGGAATATAAATTTTCATAATGCAAATAAATTCTTATTGAAAATGGTAGAATTTATTTGTTTTATTGCAAACAGAACCCGATTTAACGGATTTATTTCTTTCTCCGACTAAAAAGAAAAAAAGACCATATTTATCGATTAATATAAATCCCAAGTTACCGAATCACTTCAACAACGGAATTCGTTTTTATTAGTTTGGCCTAGAAAAAATTATATTTCTTTACAAATGACATCCTTTTCGCCCAGAACAGAAACATACTTTTTCTCGTATGTTACCAATTTTGAAAGGGTCAACTCATTATTAGTTTTTACACGTAGGAAGGAGTCATAAGTATTGCGCTCTACAACACAGGGGATATTATGAGATATTTTACCATTTGTTAATTTTTTGATAGAATTTAGGTTTATTATGTGTACAGTTTTGCAGAAAATGTTGTTTTTGAAAATTTATGAATGACGGCATTTTTTCTAAAACGATTGAGTAGCAATTTTTATGCAAACACATGATAATTAAATTCCGATCAAATTTATTACAGTTTTTAATGTCCTACATTGTTTGGAAACTGTACAAACATACCTCATACAACAGGATATAAAGAGAGAAAGCAATATTCTTTCTCTGCATATGGTCTGAAAAGAATTCTTTCACACACACAAATCAGGAATCAAAAAGATTGTCAAACATCTAATTGTCATTATTTGTTCATTTCCAATTAACTGCTGTGTAATATACTCATGTCCAAGATTACGATCACAAACACAAAATCTAGGAAAACTGGTTAACTATTCGCTGCGACGCCACACGAATTGGCACAGAGGCGTATTAAAATATGAGAAAGAATATATCAACATAATCATGTAGAAATGATTTTTATTCTGGATTAAGATACAGGATATATCAAAAAGGGTAAAAAACATGAATTATAAAGATAAAGCATTTAACTTGTTAAAAGTCTGTCTTATTGGAAGTGTGACCACCGTACACTTGTATACAAGCTTCATAACGAGCTGACATTACTGTTTATGAGGATGTCAATAAATATTTTGGTAAAAAAGCCAATTATTCTGAAAGCACAATTTTGACTCCTGGGTCCTGGAGGAGGGGATACGCTGAGAAGTGGCTCTTCTTAGACTAACCCAAATATTTTCAATATAATTTAGATCCTGAGACTTCGATGACCAATCAATTTGGCGAATATCCCCACCCTAATGAAATTCATGAACAATGTAAGTTATGTGCGGCCACTCATTTTCGAACCATAAAATGTAGTCCGAGCCCATAGCACCTTCAAAAACTTCATGTAGGCTTCCAGAGTACCATCCATATAAAACTGTTAGTTGACAGTACTCTCACAGAAAACATACAGGGCTGTGCGAATGCTGAACATTATACCACCACATGCAAGGATTTCTTTGTGACGAAATCTGTCGATTTTTTTTATGTAGGAAGAATGAATATGAGTTCCACGTTATCTGCAGATGAAGACTCGGTGAGAATCACTTTGTGTAGGGAACTTGTACTCATCGCTGAAAATAATATTTGCCCGCTTTCTTGTGATATATATGACTGATGTTTCCAGCTCCACAATAATCAGTCTTTTCTGTTGGATACAGTCAAAGGGACACTCAAAACTGAACGCCGTACGTAAAGCACAGTCTCTGCAAGATGACTGTAAAGTTTTTGCCTAGAAATGCTTTTTATGAGACACGGAATTAAGGTCACAAGCCAGCTGAGGAGCCATTGTCCACATATGTCGTCGAGCGCTTAAAGTCAAATACATATATTGATTCTCTATGGCGAACTTGGCTGACCATTCTATTTACTGTACTACTTGTTTGGAATTGATTCCATAGCCGAAATACTACTTTCGTTCCGCTTGTAATGATCGAGTGACCACCGCTTGAGACCAGCCAGTTCCAAGCCTGCAAATGCCTCTATATCTCAAGGAAGCTCCTAAAAACGATTATGATAACTTTATCTCCACTACTAAAAGGTCAACTTCTTTGTTTTAATGCATTATTTACAAAGCTGCAGGATGAAATCTCATATGCTAAAACGGTCTCAATCCATTAATTCTGCAAAAAGAAAGACCAAGTAACTTTTTTTTCCTGAATTGAATGTTGATATTGTACTACCCATATTTCAAAATAAATAAAATACAAATTCTAAAAGATTTCCTTTACACAATTAAAAATTATGACGAAAAACATGTTAGCGACCTTAATTTTGGACATGACTGTAATTTACTAATAGTATATTTAGCTGCTGAAAAAAGTGTGTATTTTCTAATTGTAGATGTGTTTTGTGTATTTGCTTATTATTGAAGTGAAAAACAAACTATGTATTTTTGGACCACTATATCACAATTCGTTAAACCGGGGTTCGACTGAATATGTATATTATAAATCAAAACGAAGCATTTTTAGAAATTGCATTAAACTTTAATTTGTTTCTTATAAAAAACATGTACATTATTTAAATAAAGCTAAGCAAAAGTGTTTCTTTTTTTTCTCAAAGTAATTTTAAAATTGTGATGGTTGCCAAACTTTAAATCTTTATTTTAGGCTGTACGGTTTCTGCCTTCTGATCTGTTAGAGCAGATATCTCAAAAATGGGGTGCAAATCCCAGAATGTACACAAAGAGATTTTGGGTGTATAACATAAGTACAAATGTTGTGTCATGTATAACGCGAAAGTAAGGTTCTCTCATTGCTAACTAAGTCTGGTTTAATTAGCATATATAGAATTGAACATAATGCATGCTTCAGAGTTAAAGCGCTTGTATTTGAATACGTGATCAGTCAAGTCTTTTGAGACAAGGTATCTAAGCCAATGCTTTTCAAACTTTCAGTATTTGCGACCCAATTTTGAAACATAATTTTTATCGCACATCCCTTCATACAAAAACTATGCATCGAATTCAATAGTAACACACTTTGACGCTGAAGTTATAATACAATTGTAAATAGAAACTTCACAAATTATCACGGTGAGTTTTAAATTTTGAGCATAACATTATATATGATAAGTCCAAGAAGTCCCTGGTAATTATTGAGAGAACTTATTCTTAACTTAATATTGTTAAATGATTTATCAAGTACATTGTACATACATTACTGATACATTACTGATACATTTTTATGTTTATTATCTCAGTATAAATATGTATTTAACTTTTAATATGTCTGAATGTATATTGCTTTTCTTCCTTTCAGTATATTAATATAATTTTTTTACTTAATCTTTAGTTTTTGACTTTTCAACATGCTCGTCCCCCCAACTAGAGTTAGTATGCCGTCCAGAGGAGAGACCAAACATTTGAAATACGCTAATCTAAAAGATCAATAAGTAGCAACATCTGATAGCATTAAAATCTAAAATACTAATTCATAATTTAGAATGTATATTTTTAGGACAATTTAAACGTATGCTTATTTTTAAAATAAATAATTAATACATCTTAGAATATGCACCCTCATATACATATATATATATATATATATATATATATATATATATATATATATATATATATATATATATATATATATATATATATATATATATATATATATATATAATATATATATATATATATATACATACATATATATATATATATATATATATAAATATATATATATATATATATATATATATATATATAAATATATATATATATATATATATATATATATACATACATATAAATATATATATATATATATATATATATATACATATATATATATATATATATATATATATATATATATATATATATATATATATATATATATATATATATATAAATATATATATATATATATATATATAAATATATATATATATATATATATATATATATATATATATATATATATATATATATATATATATATATATATATATATATATATATATATATATATATATATATATATATAACTAGCCGTTACCCACCCGCTTCACTGGATATTTCACGAAGTTGTATATATGTATACTGTTTACATATATATTAATTATTGATATCTAGCATTAAGAATTCGATGACATTGAAAAATATATTTATAGCTGTAACACTCTCACCCCTTGATATAAAAAGAACATAAATTATAATATCTAATTTCTATTTATATCTAAAATAAAAGTAGAAAGCTATTTCTCGCTCACTTAACCTAATAATCAAGTGGATTTCCACCAAAGAAACTTTCAGTGAATCTCTACTCCATAAAATAAACATGCGTGCTAAATTTCAAGTCTAAATCTAACAGAGCAAAAACGGAATTTTTATCATCAATACCTCGTTGACAGCATCCTTAGAGGATTCCAGTTCAACAAAAGAAACATGAAAACCAAATTTTATTATTATAGTCTTAGCAGTTCAAAAACGGGAATTTTGTCTATAACTCTCCCCTCTTCCCCCTGGAGTTGATTTCCGTAAAATCCATTCTTAGTGGAACTCTATTCAACTAATGAAAAAAGTGCTAAACAAATTTCAAGTGAATGAGTTAAATTTAAAAACAGCAATTTTTCTATAACACGCCTTAATCCCTCACAACCCCACTCCTTTGAGGGTCCGTTTTCGCAAAAATCTTTGTGAAAGGAACTTTATTCCATGAACGGTACATACCTTCTATTTTTCAAGCAGGTGATACAATTAGTTGAAAAGCGGAAATATTTATCTATCACGCCCCTTAATCCCCCTAAGTGACCCTTGGGGATCAATTTCCCCCAAAACTATTTTGTAGCAGATCTCTACACCATAAAAAGATTTCGCTTACCAAATTTTAAGGCTGTACGTCTAATAGTTTAAAAATGGAAATAATTATCTATAACGCCCCTTAAGCCCCGCAATGCCACTTAGGAAACGATTTTCACAAAACCCATCTTATAGCAGATCTTTACTTAATGAATGGAATCAGCTTTCTCAATTTCAAGATTTTACGTCTAATAGTTTAAAATGGAGTTAATTGCCTATAACGCCCCTTAATTCTCCACAACGCCACTTGGGAGTCGATTTTGACAAAACCTATTCTGTAGGGGGAAATGTACTCTATGAAAGGAATCCGCTTACCAAATTTCAAAAATGTACGTCGAATAGTTTAAAAATGGAAATAGTTATCTATAACGCCCCTTAAGACCCCGCAATGCCACTTAGGGAACAATTTTCACAAAACCCATCTTATAGTAGATCTCTACTTAAAGAATGGAATCAGCTTACTAAATTTCGAGATTTTACGTCTAATAGTTTAAAAAAGGAGTTAATTTCCTATAACGCCACTTGGGATTCGATTTTGACAAAACCCATTGTTCAGCGGAGCTGTAATCTATGAAAGGAGTACGCTTATTAAATTTCAAGACTGTACGTCTATTAGTTTAAAAATGGAAATAATTATCTATAACGCCCCTTAAACCCCCGCAACGCCACTTAAGAAACGATTTTCACAAAGCCCATCTTATGACAGATCTCTACTCAGTGAATGGAATCTGCTTACTCAATTTCAAGATTTTACGTCTAATAGTTTAAAAAAGGAGTTAATTGCCTATAACGCCCCTTAGTTCTCCACAACGCCACTTGGGGTCGATTTTTACAAAACCCATTTTGCATTGGATCTGTACTCTATGAAAGGAATCCGTTTACCAAATTTCAAGACCGTACGTCTAATAGTTTAAAAATGGAAATAATTACGTATAACGCCCCTTAAGCCCTCGCACGACCACTTAGGAAACGGTTTTCACAATACCCATCTTATAGCGGATCTCTACTCAATGAATGGAATCAGCTTACGAAATTTCGAGATTTTACGTCTTATAGTTTAAAAAAGGAGTTAATTGCCTATAACGCCACTTAAATCTCTACAACGCCACTTGGGAGTCGATTTTCATAAAACCCATTCTGTAGGGGATCTGTACTGTATGAAAGGAATCCGCTTACCAAATTTCAAGACTGTACGTCTAATAGTTTAAAAATGGAAATAATTATGTATAACGCCCCTTAAGCGCCCTCAACGCCCCTTGGAGGTCAATTTTTGTAAAAATCATTATGTAGAGAATCTCTACTTTATGAAAGAAATCTGTGTACCAAGTTTCACGACTGTACATCTAATAGTTTAGTAATGGAAATAATTATCTATAACGCCCCTTAAACCCCCGTAATGCCCCTTGGGGTTCGAACTTTGCAAAATCCGTTCTTAGCTAACGTCTACTCCATGAAGGGAACCTACCTACCAAATTTCAAGTCTGTAGTTTTAATAGTTCCGGAGATATCGTGATTAGTCAGTGAGTGAATTAGTCGCTTTTCTCCTTTATATATATAGATAAATAAATATAGTATATATGAATGTGTGTGTGAGAGAGATAGAGAATGTAAAGTTTTCACTGTAATTAAAACGTATTTCTGGAAGAATATTTTGTCTAGATGCAGTCGTTGGAGGATTGAAAAGACTTTTAAACATTTTATAAAGTAAACAATTATTTTACATACTCATCAAATACTGCCTTGAATCACAATAAAACAAATGCGCAAATAATCACACGTGATAATCTTGGACATTACAAAAATGCGTTGTTTGCTTGTTACGTAGATCTCAGCTTCAATATTTTTTTCAAGCAGAAGTTCTTAGAACCTTGTGATTTTTGGTAAGGACTTTTTGATTGGTCAGAATATGCTGCGGATGCAATGCTGCATCATCTTGTTTTAAAAAAACGCGCGCATGGAAGTGTTTTAGAACGTAAAGCTATGATTAACGATATATTTTTCGTTAGGTGGGTAAACTAAAAATATATTTCTCTGGATGAATTTTTGGATAGATCAACACAATTATGAATTAAATATAATCCATGGAAAGAAATTAAGTGGATAATTATTGCATATATATATATATATATATATATATATAACATGTAAATATGTGATATAGCTTTCCAAATTATAAGCCTTATATCTGCCTACACTCTCAAAAAAATGTTAGGAGATCGTTGGGTCAGAGTATTAAAAAGTGATGAAAAAAAGTGTTATTTTTTTTTCTTTCTATTGAACTTTTACCAACATTGATCTACTTTCTTATAAAAGAAGCTGGAACTCTTAGAACTTTAAATATTGCCGTTGTTCTTTTCTTTAACTTTTGTTACTCCGACGTTGAAGGAAGCTGAACAATTTGTTTTTTTTTTACTTTTTCTGGTTTCGCAATGCATTTTTTATCATTTATCTTTCAAAGGAAATAATGGGAATAGTTTTGTAAAAGACAAACTTTTTCTTTATTTAGTGAATGAGAAGTTCCATAATGAATATTTCAGGGAATATAGAAACTTGCGTATAAAAGCTTATGCTTCAGAAATGTTGAAATTTTTTATCTGTTTAGAAACGGAAGGGCATGATAAAAAACAGGAAGATGCAAAAATAATTTATTTTCGGTATAAAAGTTTTAGAAAAATATTTTCTAATTTTTGAGAAACCAAATATTGTAGATATTTTGGAAGAATTTACCAAAATTTTTGTGTAACATTTAGAAAAGACATTCTAATATTCAAAAAAAGTGTCTTAGTGTATTTCAACATTGTTTTTTTAACTATTCACATAAAGGAAACCAGTATAGTTTTACATTAATTTCTGCAAGTACTCTTTTGGCTAATAAAAAAAATGTGACACGAAGTATTGTTTTCCAAATTCACTGTTTAGCAGTAATATCGTCTATTTTAGGTATAACTGCAAGAGAGTTCAATGCAGTACACAAATATTTTGATAGTAATATTACTATAATTAAATACTCATTATTTCAAATGAATCATATTATTTGGTGAATTCCGTTACTTACGTCCTTTTACATAATTCAGAAGTTACATTTGTCACAAAAGTTGTAATGTTCTTACAATTTGTTTAATTTAGTGCAATACTACATATATATGCATACGAAGTACTTATTTTAAGCACAGTGTGTAAAAAACATTTTTTTTTTCATTTGCTAACTTACTTAGTTATTCTCTCTATGTTAGGGTGTTTTTGAATAATCCCTACGATAATGCAATTTTTGAACATGATAAATATAAAAAAAATCCCGCTTTCTTTCGTCACCTTACAACAAAATCTACTTTTTATGCAACATAAACGTTAAAAACTTACGGTTCATAAAATCTAGTTAAAGCATGTACTGAGTATATAATTAACAGGAAAGGATTTGAAAAACACACATATCTGTGTACATTATGCTCCTTTATATATCTAAACATTTGATTGAAAAATAAGCAATTGAAAAAAAAACCCATAATGTTATGCAATTTTTTTTGTTTCAAAAATTCTTAATATTTTTACTCATTCTTACCAAGGTAATGGGTGAGACCGAGGCAAGATGACTATGTTAACAATTTTAGTGGCTTATTAATTTATTTTTAAGAATAAACACATTAATTTTATATGAAGTGTTATAATAGTCCTTTGTATAGTATTAAATATATTACCATTTAATTTTTCAAATAAAAAAAAAAAAGAATAATGTTTAGTTGTACAGCTAACAATAGTCACAATTAAAAGTGTCATTTTTATAATTGGAACATTTCTCATGCCACCACTCTTGGCATTTACAGCACTGAATCCATTCTTCTGTTGGAAGGTCACAATATTAATCTTGACAAGCAGGACATCTTATAATACCATCCTCTAAAGTTGATGCAACTGGACTGTTTGGCCTGAATTTTATGGACTTAGGCCAACAAGAAAATAGTTTGAATTTCCCTCATTTTTAGATTCACGAGCTTCTCTTCTAAAGTTTTCTGTTCTGCCTTCTGTTTTTCCCTTTGTTCTAACATTCCTTTAAAGGGTGTACTTGTAAGAATGCTTGAGCTCTCTTTTTTGCCTTTTCCTTTTTTTTTTCATTTTGTGTTACTTTCTGCTATAGTTAGAAATAAAAAACACTTTTATCGGCTTCTTTGGTGCATCGAAATCAGCATTTGTCGTAAATTCTGGTTCCTCTGGAGAATTTATATTTTGGTTTTCTACTACCACGGTCTGAGAATATAACCAGTATTATGCTATATTTTAAAAGTCACCACCATTTAGGGTGTAGCCTGCAACTTCGAAAAGTGTTACCAAGAAGAAATCCAATTGAATGGTACCGGTCGTGAAGGGATCGCAGTTTTAGAATCGAAGATATTGAGGCATTTTATTTTTTGACCATGATAGGGTTTTTCTTTCGGGGGACTAGAGGTGGGGCTTAGCATATGAAAAAAATGTTTCCACTGGTCACCCCCTTTCCAACGACACATTAATTGATCCAATGCAACCCTTAGCCCCAGAGGAGATAGAAGCGCAAAGTTGAGCGGACAAACAAGCGATTACAGGATTTAATTAAATTGACAACGTAGTTAGTTTAATAAATTTCGAAACACGGGGAAAGATGACTAGCTCGTCCTTTTGCTCAGGACTAACGGTTAAAAAATATAATTTTTAATTGCCACGATGGAAGACGATTAATTGACATTTATTCATGGTAACATGTAGTATTTAAAATAAGTTACTCATAAGTATTAAAGAGAAATGATATATCTTGCCTATATCGGTAGCAAAGCTTATTTAAACATTCATGAAGGTTATATCGATACAGAGGTAAACAATCAATGCTTCACAACTAACATAAAAGTAGCGATTTCAGCTTCTCTATACTATTGTTTAACGAACGTGTTAAACAATAGAATAGAGAAGCTGTTAGTATCCTGTTGATACTATTCGCCTAGTGGAAAAAGGAAAAATTAAGACATTCTTTATTTTGCCCCGGTCTCCCCTACGTAACTTAAGATCTTAGGAAATGCGAATACTAGTGTCACTGGCATAGTAGTCACATTAAAGTAGCATATTAGGTGTACTATATTGATGATAAGCAATAAGTATGAAATCAAGCCCCATAACTCCACAAAAAACTGTATAAAATAGACCTTTGGCACGTTGAATTTAGCGAGGCTTCTTATTTCTCAAGTGAGAGATAGGCGATCGAAGTTAATAAGTTTATTATGCCCATTATCATTTGGCTGAGGCTTCTATCCGATATTATTAGTGAATATTTTTTATATAATATGTTCAAAAATTTTATCCAGTAAAATATTAATGCTGGTTACACATATAGACTTAAAATTAACTACAAACTTATGTTTACAATCAGCACAAATTTTACATAAGAGGTGTGCTGAGAAAGTTATATAATGGTAATGAATGTAAAACTTTTAATTCCTTATGCATTCCTAAATAACTCTGTTCTCGTTACTTATTACAATACTTAAATTTTTGTTGTTTTTTAATATTTGTATATATTTTGTATACCTTTGCGCTAATGTACATAAATATTTTAGAATCGATTTGTAAAAAATAACTCTCTCAATTACTTTTCTGCTATTTCATTTCAAATAACTGCCAGGAAAACTTTTTAACCAGTTAATTAAGTTGGTCCAATTTGAGAGTACGCAGTGATGTGTCACGGAAATCGAGTAATGACGAGTATATTCGTCGATCATAGAGTTAGTTGAGCTGTTAAAATATTGGATTATAAAGATGGATTTATTTTATAAAATTACAAATTTTATTACTAATACTATTTATTTCATTAACATAAACATATATTATACACAAATTACGAAAAATACAACCAACCATAAGTTTTTATTGATATATTTAGGATTTTAGAGGTTTTTGTAGGATTTTAGAGACCGTAAAAATTCCGGTTTGAGAGATCTAACCTCATACCAATTCACTTTCTTCTTTATTGACAAAATATTTCCCACCTCTTTTGACCCTAAGGAAGTTATGGAGATGTGCTGTAGATTTCATCACAATCTTCTAACCAGGAAGAATCCCTGCCATTCCCATCCAATAAAATAACTGTTTTTGACTCAGAATGGTATTGGTCAATTACTCAATTGTCAGCACATGTGTATGCGTGTGTTTCTAACATAAAACAATTAACATTTACAACAATCGATAGCTGCGTAAATTTGGGCCAGCAACTATCAATGGAATCATTGCCTGCTCAGCGTTACGCATTTGTCTCATGACTGACAATACCTGAAGGAACTCTGTTATGAATCAATTTTCCGACTTTTGCCTTTGTCCCTTCGAGGCTAGCATCTAAAAAACACCATATTATGACATATAAACTGGTTCGTTATGCGAACTTATACGATTTTTTAGACGGTGAATACGGGGACGCATGAGTTGATCTTAAATGTTTCGTATTTTTTACTGTGGTTTGACTTCAAAATATGCAAAATATCTTGAAAACTCATCAATATACAAAATCCTGCAACTTCTACATGACCAGTGTACTCGTCAAATCACAGTCCACTGGTTAAACATTATTTTACTTATTGCAGGACAATTGTGGATATTGCTTGACTATAAGAATGTTTCACTAATACAATGCTTCTCAAACTTTAAATGCTTGTGACCCAATTTTCAATCATAATGATCATCGCGTTCCTCTCCGTATAATAATAAAGCATTGGATTCAATATTAATGTACTCTGATGCTAAATCTACAATACGATTTTAATTATAAGCCGTACAGATTATCGATACAAGCATTGAATTTTGTGTATGACAAGTTAGTTCATGGGAGTCGATAGCAATTATTAATCTTGTTCTTATCTAAGTATTGACAAAACTAATTATCAAATACATTGTGCAGTACTGGTGTATTTTTAAGTGTATTATATCAGTATAAATGTGTATTTTGTTTTATTATGTCATAATGCATTTTGATGTGCTTCCTTTCAATAAATTTGTAATTTATCAAGCCATTTATTTTCGGTTTTTTGATGTACTCGTGCCCCCTGGGAGGTGTACCCCACAGTTTGAGAGACGCAGCACTAATAGATTCATATTCATATCGAGTATCAAAAGTTAGAAAAAAAAAGTGTTGTCATTCAGTTGTAAGAGTTGAATAGGCAAATTCATGTATTCAAGGACCGGAAAACAACACTCGTGAGTCATATTTGGCTCCCTATAAAGATGATTGCGGTTTTTTCCTTCAAGCAGTATGAATTATGAAAAATATATTTATATTTAATAAAACTGTTTTATTTTTCTTTCTTTATTATTATCTATTGAAAAGGCTTACCTTATTTTTGCCAACAATTAAACATTCTACTGATTTCTGTATTAAATTATTTTTCATAGACAAAGTGCATTGAAAATAAGTGAGAATATTTTAATTAACTTAAAGCATCAAAACTCAAATTCATTAGTAGAAATACTGCGATTGCAAAAGTCTAATTTATTAGTAGAAATATCGTTTTCTTATATGCATGCATGAAGTAGGGAGCATTTTTTTAACATGACCAAGAAATGCACTTAAATGTAAAAAGAAATAAAAAGACAGATGAAATGACTTTGTCAAAAACAAGCAGTAAATTTTAAATATTAGTATAAACATGTAATTTCAGAGAAGAAAAAAAAATAATAACACAGTATTATATATAGGAATATTTCTTTCACGACACTTCAAAATTTAATTCCCAGCTTGGTGAAATGACAATGGTTGTTCTTCCATTAATACACAGAAATAAAAATTACATTGATATTTGAAAATTTTGGAAAAAAATGAAAAGATTACTTTGTGCAAAATATTAATTAGCGAACGACAGTCTGATCGCAACTGCTACCAGGTGCTGCATTTCCCCTCTTGCTCACGCATATATGGCTCTTTGATACTTAAGTCATCTTGTTTTATTTACACCTTGGCTCTTTAATTCGAAAGTTTGCCTACACCTAATCTAGGGTTTCTCTCTACGTTTGGAGTCGAAATTTTGCAAAAGCTTAAAAATAATTTTTTTTTTTAACATTTAGTGTCATTTGGATAAAAAAATAAATTTAAAAGTGCTTTAAGAATTTTGTTACAATAAAAAAAATAAATACAAATTTTTATCAAAAATTGAAGACTAAAATTAAAGCATTCTTCTTTTATGTGAAAAACGCTTCTATAATAATAATATTAACAAAAACTAAATGATAAAATAAAAATAAACAATGATAAAATACAAATAATAATAATAACGTAATGCTAATAGCATAAACTAAAAATCTACAGTTAAAGCATAACAGGAACAAAAGCTAAAAAACGGAAAAAATTCACAATTAAAACGTTATGCAGGGAAAGTATAAATGGAGCAGCAACCCTGTGATCTGGACACGAGTAAACTGGCTGTACAATACAGGGGGCAAACATCTCTTCTATGTAATTTAGGGTCAAGGTCCTAGGAGGTAATGTTACTCTCGACCGTGACATTCATTAAGTCACACGTGCTCCCCGGGGGATGCAAAATGAGTAGTAGCTAGAGGATATGACTACTCGTTCAGGAAACTTGTTTCGGCGATGTGGTTTTTCTTCCGAGAATGCCCTTTAAGGAACAAGGGTGGACATTCGAGTATTAAATTCTCCGAATTCAAGAAAAGTAGAACCACCGATCTATTGAGCCATTATATGTATAATTCAAAAAATAGTTTACCTCATTTATTGCTGTACATTGAGAACAAAATCAAAAATGCTAAATAAATTCAAACGCATATAATTTAATATGACTGTTAATAGTATTTTTCTATAATCCTAGAGAAATGTTAATGTAAGTATAACATTATTAAAACGTGGCATTTTTCGGAAACGTGTACATTTTTTTTGTAAAAGTTGTACTATATAATGGCTGCTATATATGAATTAAATTATTTCTAAGATTGCTTTACAAGCATACAGTGCAATATACATTATGCTAAAGGTGCCATCATTTGTTTATCATTTTTTATGGAAATGTAGATTTAAATAAATTTAGAAAACTTAAATTTTGAATGTTATTATATCGATTTAAAGATTTTCTTTTAGAATTAAATTACAATATTAATATAAGAAGCATAAATATCAAGTTTGTAACAACTACATTTAAACCCTGCCTTCCGTTTACCATTAGTGTCAGCCAGGTGGCACTACTAGTTAGTTTGAGACGGGGGAACTCGTTCTTCTCTCTCTTGTGCCCTGGATCACCCCCGAAGAAAGACACGTGTACACGTGGAGTCAGGGGTGCCTGTTTCTCTTCTTTAGTTTTTAAGATTATTTTCTAAAACCACTTTAATAGGTGTGTGTTGTTTTATTAAGTGACTCCTTGTGTTGTGAAACGTAAGAAAATTAAAATAAGACTTGTTCCTGTACTGCAAAGCCTTCTTTATTCAATACATCGAAGATACGACATGGGGGATTGTCATAAGCCCAAATATTTTCGATGTGAATTTCGTTGGATTGCTGTTAAAGTACAGGAAGAAAAAAAATGAAACATTTAATTTAGATCAAATGGTAATCTGCTTTAAAATATGATATTGCATAAAGCCAACAGTTATCGTATATTAATAAATAGGTAATTTCCAAAAGTAAATAATAAACAAAGCATATTTTTCGATTTTTGAGGAGGGTTTTAACAGATATTCCTAAATAAATGCATTTCAGTAAAACAAGAAATATAAAAAAATTAACTCCTCATTTGTGTACAAAACTGTATAGTAAAATACGATACTGGTATTTGAAATAAAACTACAAATTTAATTTGTATTACTTTTGCAATTATTTATTTAAGATAAATTTATGTATAACAAATACGATAATCTACTTCTTCCTTCAAAACTTCCTTTTAGAAGAATATTTGTATATAAATAACATTAAACTTTAAGTTTTTACAAGCTTATGTGTAATGAATATTTTTTTAATTAAAGAAATTTGAGTTTTAGAGTTTAAATTTCCAAATTATAAGAATGTGTATTTTTCTTAGCATAAAAATATATGGTGTGGAAAATTTTTATTCCTATGAAAACTTCAAAAGATAAAATATTGCTATTAAAGATTGTTTAAAGTGTTCGAAAATATTTGGAGTACTTTTTTAAAAAAATATCATAGCAAAAAATTATAAATGCTTTTTTAGGTATCAATACCAATAAATACTAATATTGTGAACTAACACACAATTTAAATAAATATATATATTTAAATTTTAAAAAAAAAACTCAATTATAAGTGGAATTTTTAGCATTATTTTTTAAAAACTACAAAGCAATTAGAGAACAAAGTAATACATTTATATCAGTAACAGTATTGCTAAAAAATTTAGATGCATTTATCTAGATTATATATTAAAACTTTAATGTTTCATTAAAATGACAATAATTCGATTTGATCATGTAAATATTTTAAGAAATATGACATTCTCTATGAGACTTTTATATAAAGAACAGGTCATCACTTAAAAAAGTAATCATATGGTAGGAAATACTTTAGAATATTCTTTAGAAAATGATATAAATGTCAGGTTCAAAAAGGATTACAGAAATTCATCTATAACAGTTTTAGTTATTAGACTCGCCATGATAGAATTTGAACAATTTAAATGTCCAATTCCAGTAGCTAAAACACACACTTCCAATTTTTCTAATTTTATATAATTGGATGTAATTTGGCCTCTAGGTAGTGTAAAAACATAAAAATTGTGTCTTGACCGAATTTCTTCATTTCAACGGGTTCGGATACCTTAATAGCAACAAACAATTTTCCTTCAAATTGTACAACTGATTTATTCTACATTTATGGTACATTCCTAGGTTTTTAAAACAAGTTTCCTGTTTTCTCTGGGATTCATTGGCAATATCCTGTAATCCTATGCAATAGTATCAATCTTGGCGAATATTTCTTTATTTCAAGAAATGACACTTTGTTCGCTGCTCTAAATTAGAGAAATTACTATTATGTTAATCATTAAGCTAGAATGACTCGAAAATTCTTTAAATGGTGCTGAATACTGAGTACATATACGAAATACATCGTAAGCTGATAGTGGCATCTAGGAAAAGAGCTCAAAATTTAATTCAATGATTTTGAAATAATTAACAGAGCAGGAAGTTTTATTTTCACTATATGGAACTTTTGCTTACAAGACTATACATCTATAGTTCTTTAATATAATTATAATTATAGCAAGCAAATCCTTTTTTCAGATTTTATTTCAAACGGTGTTTTGGTAATTAAGTATGTTTTGTTCAAGGGAAAAGATGTATACATTTTTACAAAAATGCATTTTGTTGAAGTGTTGTTTGAAGTTTTGTAAGATGCTCACAATAACATCTTCAAATTTATGTTATTAGTAACTGAAAGTATGCGTTAAAAATATTTATAACACCAAGATTTTAAAAAGGATTAGTTTATGTTGAAAAATAAGGAATAAAAAATTATTCAAAAAGTAATATCTTAAAAATGTCTTGTAGAAGAGAAACATGGTCTTCATATTCAAAACAGAGTTTCTAAATGAGGGAATATTAGTTTTCTTTTACAGTTCTGCAGATGCTGTTAGAAAGAAATAATTTCATTATGATATTATTGTATTTTTATCACTCAAATATAGCAATGTTAAGAAGATGATTCACGTTAAATTTTTTGATGCTCAAAAGTCCTCATAATAAGTGGAAGTTTGAAGAGTGGGGTACAAGCTTAAGCTTTGTTCTTCTCACTTGAGGAAAGTTTAAAGTCATGGGTTCCGTCCCCAATGGCATTCATGTTGCTTTAGATTTTCATGTTAATAGAAATTCAGATAATATTGGTTACTTTTCGGTTTTTTCATAATCTCTAGAAACGATTTATGTTGTGAAGTTTTGTTCCTATTTTATTTTGCCAATGACAGTCATTTATTACACCTTAGAATCTTCAAGGATTTTAACGTGCTCTCAGCTGTTTCTTTGTCAGAGACTCCATAACGATCACTGACTAATAATACTGTTTTCAGGTTTATTCACATTTGCTTAGAGGTTGCTGAATTGGTGCTAAGCAGAAAGTTTGAATTGATCCTCACCACTATTGTTATCTGAGACAACAGGATTCCCACGTTTTTGTGTGTGTTCTGTAGCAGTGTATATCTCTACCATTTTACTTGAGTCACTTTGATGAGTTGGGAGTTCTGTGTTCCTTTCCGATTTGAAGGTTTCCTGAAAGTACATCGCTTCAATATTTCCCAATACATATTTTTTATTCGAGTATAAAACGTTAATTAAAAAATAGGTTCTTTTATCACAATAACAATAAGTTCAAATAATGCACTTCACGAATTTTGATTTTTGGGGGGGAAAGGTAGGGGGCAAATATAATCTTCTACAATAAAATATTTTTTGACATTTAATGTTAAAAATAATTTTTGTTTTCATTTTTGGTCTTACAGAGCTGAGAAGTTTTGATTCAATTTCAGAAGAAACACCCATATCAATTATAATTTTGTTTTTGTTATAACGGCAAACCTGCTAGCGAGCCTGTTTTCTTGAAATTTATATTTACAGGGGGGGGGATATTTTGTTTTATCTTTCACCACTCATAACTATAAGGTATTGAAAATATTAATAACTTATTAAAGATTCAAAAAGGAAAGCCCCTTGTCATTAATTCATTGTGAGATTTTGCGAGTTATGGTAAACTATTTGATACCAAACTCTGTGAGGACAATTTTTAAAATTATTTGAAATTTGGGAAAAAACATTAAATGAATATAGTAAACATACACTACAAAAGGCAATCACTCATTTTTGGTTTTCAAATAAATGAAAATAGTTATCGCTATAATTGAAAACAAATCTATTTAAACAAATATTTCTATGTTTCATATAAACTAATTTCATTTAAATTTTATGTCAGATATTTCATAGAAATTGACCTATTGTAAATACTCAATCAAAAAAATTTCTGAAAAGGACGTTTAAAAGAAAATAAAGTAAATTATCTTCAATGATAATTTCATGGGCATTTTAAAATACAAATTTTTCTATTTTAATGTCCATATCTGCATAAAAACATATATTTTCTGTCTTTTGTAATAATACAAACTCCTAAATATTTTATTTTTAACATGGTGTAAAGTAAAATAGCTTTATAAAGAGTTGTTGCAGCAAATTAAAACAGTTAAAGAGCTTCCTCAGCATATACTTCGTTCAATGAAATTCATAACCGACAATGCTATTCATTTTACAGAAAATTTACTTTATTAAGTGTATTAGTTTTGCTTAAAAATTTCTGTTAATACTAGACAGAAACAAATTAGTGTTCATTATTCAATAAGTTGCTGCACTAAATTACAGGAAACGGTAACACAGGTTTTATACAAATATAAATATATATATATATATATATATATATATATATATATATATATATATAAGTTAAATTGTGGTTTAAATAAAGTACAAAGAGTTTCAAACTTATAGCATTAAATTCATACTTAAAGAGAATTATATTAATAATAATGACAGTTATATAAGCAAATTAAAGCCATACTTCTTGTAAGACCCGTTAGCAATTGTTTTCCTTATATTTTTGCAAAAAAAAGTAAACAGATTAATAACAATGTTTTTCATCCAATAGAAAATATAAATGATCAGACTTTTTTTTAAATAGCAAATTTAAAGATCTTTTGTATTTTCTTTTACTTAAAATTTATTAAAGGAAGTATAACCCTTTTTCTGCAAAGTACCCAATTTGGATTTTACATATTATACACCATAAATGAAATAGGAATATTTTTGATACATGAAATACTTTTAATTGTATCATAGTAAACCATTCTGGAATAGTAATATTAGTTTATCATTTGATATATATATATATATATATATATATATATATATATATATATATATATATATATATAAACCCATTTTTTATATTTAAAACCGTATTATATTTTTAATTTCTCATTTATCCTTCAATGGTTGGTTGTCTTGAGATTTCATTTTTCTTTTTCAGTTTTGGTTGTTGCGAGCGCATCTCTCTTTGATACAGAATTTCGACTATATATATGTAGCGTTGGCCGGTGTTGGTGTATTTAGATTGTTGGCACAGGGTTACAAGAAATATCTTCAGAATGGACATGCATCTTTTTATTTTGATTTACATAACGTATGCATACAATCATATTGGTACTTCAGAACTAAACAAGGACGAATACGCACACTGACTCTAGCAACACAGCGAAAAGCAAAAATTCACAGTTGCATGGTGAAGGAAAGCAGACAAAGAGGGATGATCACAAAAGACTTTCGCTTTTGTACCGGCAGTGAGGATCGCGTGACTTCTTTGTAACAAGAGATGTGAATGGTTAAAATGGGTTTCGAAGAGTTCTGGTGCAATTTTTCTATTCGATTACGATTAAGATTAGCGTGTGAGTTTTGAACCAAAGAATTAAAAGTTGTTTAAAGATTGTTAAAAAAGGGTTAATATTAAAAGGATATTGAAAGGAATTATTACACACACACACAGATATATATATATATATATATATATATATTGTGTTTAGGGTATAGTTCGTTAGCTTAGACTAAGAGTTAATAAATAAAATTGTTTATTCTAATCGTAACAACGAAGACGGGACTACACAATCACACAAATACATTTTAAACATTTAACCACGCGTTGTTCCCATGTGGCTTAAGTTCGTCTTTTAGGTACTTGTCGTTTGTTTGTCTGGCTCAGTCACTTTCCTCTCCTTTTATCCGTATGTTCTGTCTCTCGTCGTTTCCGTCTTCCTTCTGCGAATCTCAATACGCATCCCTGTGAAACGTACTCAGCCACGTGTCCTAGCGCCGGCAAGTGCAGCCCTAACATGAGCTCTTCAGTCATATATATGAACAAAAACTATCACTTAACTGTTTACTATTTTAAACGTATAGCACATATATATTATACTATTAATAAACACAATTTTCATTTGTATGATATTCAAAAATATTTTATTAAACATAATCAATCAATAAAAGTTTTAAATCATGATTTAGTGATAAATGTAATATCTGTTTGATTTAATTTACATCTTAACAATAGTAATTAATTTTACTCAGCTACAGATGTTGCTACCACTTAACTTGATTTAATATCTACCAATAACATAATTTAATTACCTTTTTCACATCTTTTTTTTTGAAAAAATTCTTATTTTTATTTATTTTTTTCACTTACTTTATGTGAAAAATACTGTTTATTTCATTAAAGTACATATATATTAGATTCATTCAAATGAAACTTGGCCAATGCGTCTAACATTGCATTACACGTAAGTTGGCGCAACGTAACTGCGTAAATGGTGGCATCATCAATCAGTAGAGATATTGACGCGTGTGCAACATTTGCGTTTAATAGCGACTGTGTGGCTTCACGCCGAAGAGAAGATGACCACACAAGTTATCGGCCACTAATAAATATGCAGATGAGTAAAAATGAACAATGAGGAGTGATTTGATTTTTATTGGTGGAAAGAGATAGTTTCCATGAAATGCATCGGCGGATGAGGGTTGTGTACGGTGAGTACAGTCTGTGTCGTTCAAATGCTGTGGTATGGCGCACAAGATTCCTTCAGGGGCACGAGAGACTGGAAAACGCTGCTAGAACTGACCAAACTCATCGTGTCATCACACCGGAAATAATTTAGAACGTGAATGTTTTCGTCTTGGACATTTGCAGAATCACCGTGCACGAGATCCATCGGTTACTTAGTATTAACGTGCGCGTCATTCACACCATAATGCATCAAGACTTGAACATTCAAAAATTTTGTGCACATTTGGTTCCCCACCAACTGACCGCCGAACAGCGCAATACTCGAATGGCGCTGTATTTGAGTCATCTGCAACATTATCATGAGGAGAAATGCGGCTTTCTCTCACAAATTGTCACTGGTGACAATACATGGTGACATCATTTTGTCCCTGGAAAGAAAGCGTCAGAGCAAGTAGTGGGAACGTGCGAATTTACCATCCTCAAAGAAATCAAATGCCGTGCACACCAGTTCTGGTAAGGTTATGATGTCCTTTTTTGATCACAAGAGCCTACTACTTTTTAAGTTCCTGGAACGGGGAGCCACCATCAATGCCTAGCGTTATCAAGCCACTTTATAGAACCCTGGACAAGTAATCAAGTCAAAACGCCCATGAATGTTGTCAAATGGTGTTGTCCTCCTGCATGATAATATCCGCTCACACATGGCCAATACGGTGAAGACGACATTGCAGCAATTTTGGTGGGAAACGCTGGAGCATCTTCCGTACAGACCAGACCTTTCACTAAGTGATTTTCATATCTTGGAACTCTAAAACGAGCTATTCGTGGGCATTTATTCACAACGGTTGACGAAGTGTGTGACTGAGTCCAGGCCTGTATTCAACAGCAGCCTACTAAAGTCTTCAAAAATGGTATCAACCAGCTAGTGTCAACAGTTTTGGTGACTATTTTAGAATATGCGTATTGTTTATAACTACATTTTTGATTTAATAAACTCAACTAATTAATATTTTCCACTAGTGACTGGGTTTCATTTGAATGACCCTTATAGGAACAAGAATTTATGGGAAAAATTTTCGGCGGTTTCCTTTATGTTGAAGTTTTATAGTAAAATAAGTAGGTTATTAATTAATACTCCGAGTTTAATGCGATGTGTAGAGCTCTTATAAATTTATTTTAAGTAATATTGCACACGCTATATCTAACCCTTTTTTTATTTCTAAATTCATACCAGTTAAACAATGTTGGGAAATAAAGCATAAAGATGACGCCTTAATACTTTGTTTAACGTTACAATATTAACCTTAAGTCAAAGACATTACCATGACAACGTATTACTTTATCCTCTACTTTTTTTTGAAATTCTCTTGCTTATTATTTTACATCGTCTTGAAAAAAAAAAGGTCAATCATGAATTCACGACCATTACCACTTGGCTACCAAGAACACACAGGAAACTACAGAAGGTCTAAGGGTAAAAATTTAAGAAGAAACGAATAACAACGAGCAGGAAAAGCTGGTATAAGGACTATTTGTCTTACTTACTGGAATTGCATTTTTTTTCTACTTGTTTTGCATGTCATATGGAAAAAAGGATTTTTAAAATAGTTTGAGCGTGAGATTTATGATACCTGGATTTCTTTTCATGTGCACTGCTCTTTTTTTTACTGCTTTATATGGTGTTTAAAGGAATATTTGTTGTTATTTGGACGTGTTTTCGTCTTTTGTGGAGGTAAATGCTTGAAAATAAATATTTCGCTTTGATAATATGGAAAGAGTAATATATTTGATGATTTAAAAAGCCTCAATGAAATGCTTTTAAGAAATTTGTGTATGGTTCAATATTTTTCTAATATGTTCAGCTTAGAAAATAAAGCGCATACGTAAAGGATTAATACAATTGTTCTCCATAAATAATAATAAATATTTTACTAACGTTACCGGTTTTTACCTTCCAAAACAAAAACGATTTTTCAGCAATGGCAAGGCGCGATAATCATAAGACCACCTTTTAAAGTCAGTATGTGTTAACGTCCTGATACTTCCAAAAAATTGTGTAGGATACGTTTTGCGCTTAAAAATTAAATGTATTAACGCTTTTAAGCTTTTAGAAATTCCCACGCATCAAACACGTGAATGAGGTGATATGTGGTGAGTCACCGTCATATATCAATAAGTTAAAATTATTTTATTCAATTGACGTGGTGTTATTTTTCAACAACGTCGGTACAAACAATTTATAACCTTACAATAAATGCGTTTTTAAAAACTTGATATACGTTTTCCCTGTTTTTTTTTAATTAAAAGTTACTTACAGCTCTAACATTTAAAAGAATATCCGCATATAAGTATATGTATTTTTTTTTAAAAAAAATTATTCAAAATTGTCTTATACTACTTTTATATTGTTAAAATACATAATATTTTTAAATAGAATATTATTCGACTTTTAAGTTTGAAACCAGTATATTTTGAATCGATTTGTATCTTCAGCCACTGATGTATTTGTTATTTTATAATAAGGAAGTAGATACTGCTTTGTTACACTTAACGTATATTTCCGAATACATGTTGTTCGATGTATATGCTGAGAGTCCGTTTTATATTCAAATATTATCCGAAATTCAAACCCCATACACAAACTGTGGCCAGAAAGTTTGGTGAATGAGCCAGTAGAGGTCACTTTTGTACTAATAGAATATCAATGCGCCACGCGTGGTGAAGGTCAATACCTGTTTGAACATGTTTGCAACTGGCAAGGTTTTGCGTTTATTTCCTGTTAGTTTAACGCCGAGCGTGAAAGGTTTATTGTGGATTGTCACGGTGTACAAAACGGATCAGAGAATAAATAAATTGTTTGCTTCAAACTTGGAAAATCGGTAGTAGAAACTCTCCAAATGCTCAAAGAAGTTTATAAAGATGAAGCCAACACATCAAAGAGTGCTTATGAATGGTTTAAGCGTTTACGAGAAGGGTGGACCAGCCTGGAAGACGCTCCCCCCCCCGAGCCAGCTGGCCAAAAACTGCATGCAAACCGGAAAACATTGAAAGAGTTAGGCAGCTTGAGAAAAACGATCGTTGTCTGAACAAAGCGAATGATTGCGGTGGAACTGGGAATCGCCACAAAAAGTGTTTGCCTCATACTCACTGAGGATTTGGGAAAATGAAAGATTTCTTCACGAAAGGGCACTTCTTCACGATGATGCTCGGCCACACACCACCTTGATTGTACGGCAGTTCCTGGCGGCGAATGGAGTTGTGACACTTGATAAACCCTTATTCATCTGATTTTGCATCTGTAGACTTCTTCATCTTCCCAAGATTTAAGTCAGCCATGAAGAGAAAGCGATTTACGGACATCACCAACATTCAAAGCAACGTGATGGCCGAGCTGAAAACCATGCCGAAAGAACTGTTTTACAGGAGTTTCTAGGACTTATATATTCGTTCCCAACAGTGCATTACCATCCATGGAGATTATTTTGAAGGACAGTAAATTATATTTAATGCTGTACAATACTGTATTTGAAATAAAAATTCATTCACATAACTTTCTGGGCCCCTTTTTATAAAACCGAAATGAAAAAGAATAAGTTCCTATAAATTCCAAGCATAACGTCATGAGTGCTAAAAAGGAAGCTAAGAGGGTAAAAGGGTTACGGAATTCTTTTTCTTTAGGTCTCAGTTTAAAAAATTCAAAAACATTTATGAGATTAATATCGCTTGTGCTTTACTAATGGAAAATGTGAAAACCTGCTTTTTTCCTAATTACGTTTAACTACATTTGTGTCTTAAAAAATCCTTAATTCTTTAGTATCTAAGTATTCTCTTTTCAAAATAATAGTATCATATTTTTTTATTTTTATTTTAAAGTAATCCGGGTTTAAAAAATTTATTTTTCATGACCTTTCAAACTAATTAACGAAGCTGGGATAAAAAAACTTTAAAAACGATTACAGAAACTGAAAACTATTTTCATAGATATAGAAATCAGGATTTTGTATCAATCATTTTATAAAAGAACGGATTCCCAAAGATTTCAAATATAATCTTGATAATTCTCTCTTAATTGAAATCTTGAAATCCTAGATTTTATTGATTAGCTAATTTTTTTCCCGTTTTTATAAGTAGATGTCTCATAACCAATCTAAGATAAGAATAAGTTTATTTTATGTATATGTGTTTGATGATTTTCTATTAAAAATATCTTACCTGCTATTTCTTTTCTTTAAATAGATTATATTCGATATGAAGGACTAGATATTTAAACAAAAGTAATACTTACAGTAAAAGTACTTGACGAAATACTCAGATTATTTTATTGCCCTAAATCATTAGTTCCAAAATTTTTCCCCTTATGGTACCCCTAGAACTTGAAGGTGCGTTCGTAGAACTCAAAGAAATAGAAAGTGTTTTCATGGAGCCCCATTCCATACACATACCTCGAAGAATATATCTTAAATAATATTTAAAGTAGATCAACATGTTATGGGCACTTTATGTAAAGGCAATTAAAAAAAGTATTGTATTTGTTATTAAAAAGTTATGTAATTTTTAAATATAATTTTAATTTTATTAATAACATAAATTTGTGATCCAAGTGTCAGTTATACATGCACTTTTTAATAACTGTGATTTGTGCTTACGTTTTTTCACACAAAAAGTCAAAGTCTAGGTCTATTGAGATTAAATTCAATTGCATTACTTATTCAGAGTTTAATTTGTTTTATACTTTGTTTTTGTAGCAATTCATGTTAAGAAATATATTTCACTTAAACACAATGCTCTGATGGGGATTAAAATAATTTTAGCTGCACGAGAAAACCTATGTATTTTGTATAAATTATCAACCTAATATTTAGATGCAGTTCTTGTTAAATTTAGATAATAACATCAAATATGTTGATAAGTTGTTTCCTCTCCTTCATTATAGGTGTATTTCAACAAACACAAAAAGGTGAACTTTCCATTAGAAAACTATTTAGATTTGTAAGCATTTGCTATAACTAACGAGTAGAAATTATCTTTCGGAACTCGAGATAGTAAACAATAGAACATTTTCAATCATGTAGGAAGTATATGTATACCCTGAAGAGCAAAGAAACTGGTTCCCCTCTCTAATATCGTGTAGAGCCGCCCACAAACACGCAGAAGGGCCACAACCCAACGTGGTATGCATTCGATTAATGTCTGAAGCAGTGCTGGAGGTAATTGACACAATAAATCCTGCAGGGCTGTCCATAAATCAGTAGGAGTAGGAGGGATTAGAGATCTCTTCTGAGCAGCACTTTGAAAGGCATTCCAGATATATTCATTAATGTTCATGTCTGGGGATTTTGGTGACCAGCGGAAGTGTCTAAATTCAGAAGAGTGCTCCTGGAGCCAATGTGTAGCAATTCTGGACATGTGGGGAGTCACATATTGTCCTGCTAAAATTCCACAATTTCGTCGGAAAGCATAATGACCAGGAATAGGTGCAGGTAATCAGACAGGATGCTTACGCACCTGTCAGAGTCGTATCTAGACAAATCAGGGGTCCCATATCACGCTAACTGGACACGCCCCGTACCATCACAGAGCTTCCACAAGCTTGAACAGTTCCCTGTTGAAATGTAGGGTCCATGGATTCATGAGGTTGTCTCCATACCTTTACACGCCCATCAGCTCGATTCAATTGGACACGAGACTCGTCAAACCGTGTTTCCATTCATCAACAGTTCAATGTTGGTGTTGACGAGTCCAGGCAAGGCGTAAAGCTAAGAGTCATGCAGCCAACAAGGTTACACCAGTGTGTCTGCAGCTCCGAAAGCCCATATAGATGATATTTCGTTAAATGGTTCACACGGTGACACTTGTTGATAGATCAGCATTAAAATCTGTAGTGATTTAAGGAAGGGTTGCACGTCTATCAGGCCTTATGATTCTTGTCAGTAGACGTTGGTCCCGTTCTTGCATGATCCGTTTGCGGCCACAACAATGTCGTAGATTTGATGTTTTACCGGATTATCGATATTCACGGTGCACTATAGTGAAATGTACGTGAAACGTTGTACGTGAAAATCCAATTTTCATCACTAACTCGGAGATTATATGTCCCATCTCTTGTGCGCCAATTATAACACCAAGATTAATCTCACCTAAATCTTGATAACCTGTCATTGTAGCAGCAGTAACATATCTAACAACTGTGCCAGCCACTCATTGTCTTATATAGGCTTTGCTGACCACACCGCCATGCCCTGATTGATTCCATACATCTTTATTTGTTTACGCATGCCTGTACCATCTTTTTTGGCTCTTCAGTGTATATAAATATAAAACGTTTTAATACAAATTTATTATATTATAATAATAGTTTAAAAGTGTTGCATAATAAAGTTATTACATATAAATAAAATTTTCAGCTTTAATGGGCAGGGCGAGCTATCGATGCTTGTAACTACACAAACTTGATAGAGAACTTGAATCCATTTTGAATACATATTTATTTATTCTCTATTTTTTCATTGTGACTCGTGGAACCTTCTGGGTATGCTTCATGAAACCCCAGGGTTCCATTGAACACAATTTGGGAACCACTGTTCTAAATAAATCGTATATTGGAGAACTACTATATATTTAAAAATATTTTTTAGATATCTGAGGAAACACTTTAAAAGGTCAATTTTACATCACATCAGACGTTTCTAAGTGATATCGAAAAAACTAATTTTAAAATGTGATGATTTTCTTGTATTTTAGTGTTTTTAGCATAGAGTAAAAATATAGTGATGAAGTGATTACATGACATAAATATATTTAAAAATCTTAGGTAGCTTCAATTCGTATTAATTGAGCTGACTTAAATAAATTATACTTATATAACAAATCCAATTTCTTGAGGATGAAAGCTTAATTTTAATAAAATTTAACTCTGATTAGAATATTAAGAAATATGTCAAACAATATTCTAGAAACTCTTTAAAATAACGGATTATGAAGAACATTTACACTTTTAATTCCAAATACATACATAGCAATTTTCAGTTATATTCTAAATTTTAGCTAGCCTTACAATAAGTGATTTTCATTTAAGGATTTCATCAAATTAAAGTTCATCAGATTATAATATGACATTCTAAAGAGACGACAAATATGTGTATAATACTTAGAAGTACATAAAATAAAAAAAAAAATTATCTAACAAATAAATATTACAGATAATGAATAAATTATTATCATTGAAGGACAAAGAAAATTTTGAAGTCAATTTGTATTGAAACTAATGTACTTCTAAGATCCCAACACCAATTATAAATATTTTTAAGAAATTCAAAATTCAAAAAATAAAAAAAAATAAGATGAATACAAATAAAATTTTAACAAACTCCTCAATTAACCCAAAACAACACAATTTACTAAATTATACATTTAGCATGCAGCTAATAAACAAAAAAATGTAAAAACAAAATGCTAGTAAGCAGTCAATATTCAAAACTAAAAGTCTAAAATTATCTGAAAGATGTTTCCATACAAGTTGTAAATATGCGAATCATAAAGATAATTCAGAATACAAAACAAAATGAATTTTTACTGATTAATATGATACTTCCCATTTTAGCCCTTTATATCACTCCGTGCGATAGAAAATATATTTAGTGTTTTATAAGTATTAAATTATGTTACATACGATAAAGATACTGACTATACTTCAGAAGATGATCCTAAAAGTGAATAAAGAAAATTATATCAATTGAAAACAAGTACAGTCGAACCTATTTTGTGCGGTAGATAGGGACCGCATAAAAAATCGCACAAAAAATTAAAAAATTCATAAATTCTTACATATAATGAATTAATTCGTGGAGATATTACAAAAAAACATTTTTATGCGGTGGGTAGGGACCGCATAAAAAAATCGCATTTATAAAATATGCCAATAATTTACAAAATTTATGTAAGAGAATACTTACAAAACAAAATAAATAATTAAATATTAAATAAGGTAATAGTTTAGAAACATAGTTTCTCATTGTATTCACGGATAATTTTTCAAAATGCGCATACATAATTCATTGCTACTCATCGTAATCCAAAGCCCTGTAATGAATAACTTTAAAATCGCTTTCGTCACTTGAAGGTACAATTTCAATTGATTTATTTTTTGGCAACATAAAGTAAGAGATAAGTTTTTGTGACGAAGGACGGGTGGTATGTTTCTTGTAAATGTCACGATAACCAGCTATACATGATTGAAGCTCTTTTTGGAATTTTATATTCCTTTCTTAATTGGTATCTGATTTTAAAAAAATGCTTTTCCAATTTGTTGGAAAGCTGGATCCCTGCATATGTGCATCCACTCTCAAAGAATCTGACTTCTTGTCGACTTCATAATTTATCAAATTATTGATGTCATTGAAAGTTTCGTCATCAATCAGGCGCGGGCTGCTGGAGCGTTGAGAGAAAGCAAGTGAAGGCGCATTTTCGGGAGACTGTTTATAACAAATGAACAGAGCGTCTTGAAGTGTCTACATTTCAATGGCGTAACGTACACCTCCGCATCACGGGGATGGACAGGACTCTAGGGCCTAAGGCCTGATTTACACTAAATACATATTTACCTAATTTATAAAATATTAAAGGCAAAATCTGACTTTCAGGGGTGGGTCTTCATTCTCCGTTACACCACTGGTATATATATAGAGAAAATTACAGTGGAGCCAAAGCAATTGAATCCTTTCACGGGGGCGGTCAGAAATCTATGAGCCTAAGGTTTGTCTAACGCTGATACGTATTCACCCAATTTATAAAATATTAAAGGTGAAACCTGACTTTCAGAGGGAAGAGGGTCCTAACATTCTTATTTACGCCACTAGTAAATAAAAAGAAAACATTACATTGGCGCCAAAGCCATTTAAATTCATACACCGCATAAAAAATATTGCACATAGAAAATCCCACAAAAAGAAAATCGCACAAAAAGGAAATCGTATAAAAAAAGACCGCACAAAAACAGGTTCGACTGTATAGATCTTTTGCTGTTATTTGAATTTGTTAAGCAAAACAAGGGGTAAAATTGTAAATTTGTTTATCTGAAGTAAATTAAATGTTTTATTTACATTCAATATACTCGTATATTTATAAGTAATTCAATCTTAAAGCAGGTAGTTTTAAATAAGATTAAATATTTTACAGTATTGAAAACTCAATTATAAAATACCTATGCTTGAAAATATGAATTTCATAAAATGATATACCTTTTATATTAAAACAGCATTACTTTTTTTCATTTTAATAGATGCAATGTATTCTAAATTTATTAAAATTTTTTTCAAATTATTTCTTTTAAACTGGTGGACTGTAAACTCTTAAATCTAACATTTTAGGTACGAGAATGTACATTTTCGAGCTACGTATTTAGTCTTTAAAACTGAAGGCAAATAGTTTCAAAACTAACTAAAAGGATAATGTTTAACATGAAAATATATATATGCCAGATACAACTTGCTTTTTCAAATACTTAATTTAATTACCTTACATCGAAAGTATTCAAAAGCAATCATATTTTATTTGTTCATCCAAAACTGTTTCACTTAATTTTTTAAATTTTTTTTTTTCAAACATGTGTGAAGAACGCCTCATTTATCGTAAAATATTAAAGGCCATATTAAAGTATTTGATCTGGAATCAGAATCGTTATCTGAAGTATTATATTAAAACTTGAGTGAATCGTTGAAGAGCCGAAATAACAAACATAGTTGCAAATGATGTGTTAGATATATTAGGCCTCATCATGGCAAGAGGATGTTCCTGGAGTGAGTGAGTGAGTGGAGTGCATCGGGTTTGTATACTCCTGACAGGGTCACCCAAGGCGTGAAGGTCACACAATTTTTTCCAGCTAACACTAACAGGCATGGAGCCAAGACAGATTTCTACCTTTAACCTTATCATGGTTATCGAGTCTTCGGACGACAGTGGCTACATTATCCTCCCTGATTGATCTGGTCTGACTGGACGTGTGTGAGATTAGAAACAACAATATTTATATTCACAAGCAGCAAGTACTAGCAGCCAGGTAAATTATTCTTTAGAACATATTTTTTGATAATTAGCAATTTTTATTTCAAGAACTGCTGCGCAATTTGTTACTGAATATAAACAGACGATGTGTGTCAGACAAATATAAAAGTTGATGAAGGACATATTCCTTACTACGGGACTTTGTTTTGCTGTTTTCTTCATTATTAATTCTACCAATTAAATGTTAAAATATTAGTTTAATTCTTTTTAACCACATAATTATTTTTTCTCCTGCAAATAAGAATTTTACTACTTGCAAAGGAATGAAAATTTTTTTTTGCTCTTTTTCTTTCTCGGACAATAATAAAGGCTTATAAAATGTGTGTGCCCCTTAATTTGCTACTTATAGCAGAAATAATTTATCTCATTTTTTTTTTGCTTGGATGTTGATTGGGAGTACTATTCAAGTATTTTGATTTCATATTTATTGAAATAATTTAGAAATAATCAAATATTTCAACTTAATTTAAAACATAACATCATTTTTCTCCAATTTGTAGGCACACACAAACGCCACCTACTCCATTGAATCGTTAACATCACCAGTTGGCTACACCTCTGTAGCTGTCACATATCTAGCGTATTGAAATAGTAATATTTGTGTGTCTTTACTGTAAGAAAATGTTGTAAATAAGAACTTTGTAATAAAATTAACCTTCATTTTATATTACAATGTTTATGTATTTGTGTGTTATACTAAATCTTGCAGTGCCATAGAAATTGTTATTGTTTTAGCGTATCGTACTATCCATCAAACAATGCTTGCGGATTTTAGAATTAACTTATATAAATTCAAGAAGTTTTAAATATGTTTTTGCTTCAAATATATTTTTGAAAAAATATATATCGTAAATAATAAAGCCTCCAGAAGACTGTTCTACTCTAAATTCTTCAATTTTAAAATGAATAAATTCAAAGTTAGATTTTTGGATTTTTACTCTTTTAAAGATAATACATTAGATTACTGTTAAAATGTTCTTTCATATCCAGTACAATGTTTAATTTCATAATACCTAGTGCATGTATAAACGACAGCTGTTTAGCGCTCTTCGATATTTTTGTTCTTTTCATGGAAGAGGTTCGGAAAATGCGCTTTTATAAATTGTACATGCAATTTCAAACACCTAGAATTGAACAAAAAAATCGAGTTCATATTATCAAGAAGTCTAACATGTATTGTACTCTTTGAAGATGTAAGGAAGATATTACTGTAAAATAAAAGATGTAGCTCATTATTCTGCATATTAAACTTCAAAGGAAACTCTATTTCAACTCGTTCATTAAAACATCCCTTGAGATGTCTTTGTTCTAATTTCAAAGACATTACCATTTACGCATTCTCAAGATTAAGCTCTGTTTCTGGTATCTGATTTCTATACGCAAAATAATTTTCTGCTTGAGAAATAAAGATTATAATGCACACATTCTCAGACAACTAAACGTATGAAAGGAAATACTTTAAGTGAATATAGTTGTAAAAGAATGCAGAATTATATCAAATTAGACAATGCTTTTTTAACTTTTTTCATACAACGAAAAAAAAAACAAGTAAACTTGTGAAAAAAATTGATTTTAGTTGATTTTTTTAGAATTTAAGTCGCACTCTAAGGCACCGTGAGGGCGATGGGAAACAAACCCCGCCGTTTTTAATCTCTGATAAGTGAGGGGGGTGACACTTGAGTTGGCAACTCACTCTACAAACATCTATAATATGCGAAGGTAAAGCATTAAACTTATATATCATGTGGTATCAATTAATGCTTACCGCATAAACAGTAATTTTATTTCGCATATATTGATATTTTGCTTGAGATATGCATATCTGCGAGAATTCTGCTTTGGTTTATTAAAATTCAGTTGTTTGTAATTAGGGATTGCAATATCGAACCAAATGTTCAATACCGGCATTCGGTATTTTTTAGATCCTAATACCGGGATCCCGGTTTTAATACTGATAGTGGAAGTTTTAGGAAAAAAAAAGAAAGTACAGAGGAGGAGGAGATATTTCTCATTGTTTTATTTGCCACATTTATTAGAGAGTGTAAATATAAAATTAAATTATAATTTTTAAATTATTACAGCATGTAAAGAATCACAAAATAGTAAAGGAACATTTTATTTATCTAAATCACAAAAAAGAGTAAATATCAATATTAAGTATGTGGTACTATTATAAATTTTGAAAGGTGATCTTAGAAAAACATATTTTATCTTTAAACCTGTAACTCAATTATGTGCAAAAATTAACAGCCGTCGAAAATATTCTCTTTCGGCATTAAGCTAGTTGGTGGTATAGTTAGCATTACGCGATATACTTTTTTTCCAAGTATTTTCCTCTAAATCTCTCCTCTTCAAATAAATCGATTTCTCGTTGAATGGTTTTGCATATAGCTGATTTCTGAATTGTATTTTGGTTTGTTGAATTTTTTTTAGTTAAAGATACTTTTAATTTTTGTTTAAGAGACAATTCCTTTTTTATATCAACATTAGGATCATATACATCTTCGATAACTCTACCGAATTCCTTTGAATGTGGATAAGGTTTGTGGGTGAACAATTTTAAGAAAATTTAGTATAAACTTGATAAAATGTGAACTAGTTAATCTCTCTTTCCTTTTTTTCATTTGCATTTATAAAATCATGACGACATGGAAATACGAGTATGATATGCGAATACGATGTGAATAAAAAACCAATTTTAAAAGAAACGAAATGTTACGCACTTTCTTCACAGCTAAAACCTTGTTTTCACAGATACGAATACAAGACTACGAATCCTGCGCGTATGCAGTATCGCTCTGAGCTGTAACAGAATAGTTTTGGCCCACCTCCTTCAAATATTCACATATTTTATCACTTCTCTTGATTATACGATGCAACTTTATATTCACAGCCTAATTAATTTCGCCAGTTAGGGAGACATAAGAAAAACGTGTACTATTTCGCTAGGTTGGCGATCCCTGAACATATAGTGGAGACAGTTTGAAAACTTTCTGGTAAATACCGAAAACCAGTATTTAAGCTTGTGAATACCGGTGTTTCAAAATTGTAGAAAATGATCAAAATACCAGTTTTGCAACTTCTATTTGTAATGCTGAGGCTTTCATAAGGCTTTGTTACTTTAAAATTTTATTTCATTATCAATTACACTTAAGCTCAAATTCTATTTAATAGTTTTAAAATATTGATGATGGGGGGGCACACAGGGTAGTATAATATGCAACCTAATCCTTTCTCGAGGAAGAGCTTATTAACTATTTTATGTGGCCAGCGAATTCTCCGGATCTCCATCCCATAGACACTCACACAAGCACACACACAGATATATATAATCCAATTATTCAATTTGTCTACTATTTGATTTTTACCCCATTTCTTTTGCATTTTGCTTTAAAAATTAAATGTTAAGAGATTTTCAGTATCTATACTTTTTGATAAGGAAGATATACGGATATGTTCAGAGTATTTATTCAAAAATAACATACTAAAGCATACTACACATACTTTCTTCAGAAACAGTATCAAAAATATGTATTTATTTAAATTAACTACAATCACAAATACGTATGAAGTCTTTAAATCTTTTTAAAAATCCTTTAAGGCTGAAAAAAAAGTAATAAGCTCCTAAAAATAAAAATATTGCTAAAATATACGACATTCAGTAATCAAGGAAGGATATGTCTTTATTAACAGGACTTGGTACCCTTTCAACTACTTTCTTTCTTTATGTATTTAAAAAATATATTTTAACATTTTATATAATGTTTAAATTCCAGAAATTGATACAAGATGAAATTTTCACATATTATTCATACAATTTTAAAAATTAAAAGTTTTTGAAGAAAATTTGGAAAATTTTACTCCTTTTGTAATTTTAACTTTTTTAACCTGATATTTTTTGTAATATTCTTACGGATGTTATAAACAACTTTAGGGATCGATTTTACAATAACTTAATTCGTTTTTGAGAAAAGAAAATGTTGATATGCATGCTAAAAATCAACGAAAAAGCCAATATCTCTTACGTTTAAATTTGTTTATAAAAAAAGTATTCAGTTTACAGCAAAATTGATCCCTAATTTTGTTACATGCTTTATATGCAACACAAAGGAAAACTTGAAGTAATTGGTAAATAGTTGTGAAATGAGTAGCATTTTGAATGCACTAATGTTTCGAAAAACACAATTGAGAAAAAACACTTTAAAGTTTATAATTCTGAAAAATAAATTATAATAAGGTTAAGTAAATTTAAAATACCACTTTCAGATATTAGTTATACATTTTTCTTTAAAATAATTGCAGTTTCGCATTTTTTCAACCCATACAATTTTATAAACTATCAATTTTAATAAGATATTAATTGCACAAGAAAATTCAAGAAAAATGTTAAAAATATTTTTCTGTCACGACAGAAAGTTTAGTTTTTCTTCACACAATATTAAAGTATTACATTTGTATGAAAAACATATTAGCAATAAGAACTGAAATTGTAAAATTATTAATGTAAAATGCCTTAATTAAAAAAAATTACATGCACATATTTCTCAAAGGAGAACAATTACATTATTGTATTGCCTCGGAAATATTGCGATTTATATATTACACATTTCTTTTTTGTAGTTATTTTTTCTCTTTATAAAATAGATTTTTATCATAACTCTTTTTTTTAGCTTTTTTTCTAATTATTTGCTAGTTTGTTTTCAAATGAAGTTTTATTTAACTTCTAACTTTCCGATTTGCTCAAATGATATATGAATCGAAAGATAATAATAGAAAGAGTAAGATTAAGTAAAAATAAAATAAATGATAGGTCAGTCATTTTGGCGTAACCTAGTCCTCTTAAATTATAAAAATTTTAAAGCTGATCGAATAAGTACTTCAAAAATGATACGAAATTTGGTGGAAGTGTTTATAAAAATCGAAACGAAGACATTGATTCACGCACACACAAATTTCGAGTTTAAGTGAGGAGCTAATAGCGTCGCTAAAGACTTGCAACTCAGGATAGCTATAAATGCGTGCTGTAAAGTTGGTGAACGCTATTTCTATAAAATTGGACATATTGAATTGATGTTAGCTAAGAATGCCTTTCAGAAAATGAAGAAGCTATTATCAACAACTCAAGAAGTTTAAACGTGTTCGTGTAGTAGGGCTACAAGAAGGTGGACTTTCTTCCTGCAATATTACAGAAAGACTTGGTCAGAATTTATCCACTGTGCATGATTGTTGGGGTCAGTGGTCAAGAGATGGTACTTTCTCATGAAAACCGGACTCCGGATGGTCACGTGACACTACTGAGAGGGAAGACCACTGTATTTGGAGTAAGGCTTTGGTGCATCGTCCTGCATCCACGCCAGAAATTCGAGCTGTCAAGCATCCTGCAGAATGTATTCCACTAATTCTAAGCCATTGCCATTTGCGACGTCAGTAGTGTTAAACAAGAGCTCATTGGTGACAGAGTGAAGATCCAGTTTTTCTTTTTTTTTTTCTGATTAAAGTAGGTTCTGCCTTGGTACCAATGATGGCCGGGTGTTGGTCAGTAGACCAGATGAATGCCTGCAACCAATTTGTCTGCTACCTAAGCACACTGGATGTTCTCCTGAAGTCATGGTCAAGGGAGAAATTTCCTTTGATTTCAGGAGCACTCTCTTGGTTATATCCCAATCACACTGACTGCAAATGCTTCAGTCTGGTAATTCAACCTATAGAATTGCCATTCATGATCAGTATTTAAAAGGCAGTTTTTTGACAGGATAATACTCGCCCTCACGCCACTGTTGCAACACAACGTTCTCTACTGAGTGTGGACAAATTAGCTTGGTCTACGAGGTGACCACATTTTTTTTCCAATTGAGAACGTTTGGGATGTCATTGGACGTCAACTCCAGCAACATCCACTGTTAGCATTACCCGTCCTAGTGTTGACACAACAAGTACATCGAGCATAGAACTCCATACCACAGAGTGACATTTGGCACCTGTATACCGCAATGCCTGTGCGCTTGCATTCAAAATTATGTGGAGGTTACACCGACTATTAGTGTAACGGCATTTTATATTTGAAATGGATTTTCTTGTTAATGTATAAACTAATCTGTGATCGAGAAAATTTAATTCATTAAACATTTTTTTAAAAATTTCTAGTGGGCTGTGGATTGTTGTTTCACATCGCAAACCCAGTACATTCCCAGAAGCTACCATCTATTTCTTTTAGTGCGGTGCCTTATAGGCGGATGCTAATCAGCGCAGGTAGTTTTGACGCCCATTTTCCTCCCTAGAGGGAGGCACCTGAGCTCTGACCATGTGAACGTGCACTAGGATTTAATTTTGCTGAGAGCACCAAAGCCACACAGACACTCTAGGACCTTTTATATGCCGTATAATCATACGACATTGCCGCTATCAGTTTTCTGCATCATGAAAATCCACCTACTTGGATAGGGGTCGCACCTGTATCCTTAGGTACGGAAGGCCAGCGACAAAATAAAACACGCCTCACAGCCGGCATGTTAATTAGATAATTGCATTGTCCAAATTTCATTTTTCTACAAACATTTTTTCTTGGTGGAATTTTTCCTCCGTCAGTGTATTTATGATGCCATTATTGGATAGCAGCCTATTACTAAAAATATTCATATAATACGAATTATTTTTCAATTTACGTAGTAAATAATATAAATTTCATGTGCAGAAAGTTTCATAGAAATACAATTACAATACTTTGATTTATCAGACTCGCCACGTTAGAAATGAACAACTTAAATTCGCATTTCTGGAAGATTAAAAATCCATTTCCATTTTAGTTTTTCTAATTTTATTTACTTTTTTATAACTTACATCTGTGTAAGGTAGAAACAATGCATTATATGTTTGCCAAAAAAGATCGCTGTATTCAATAAAATAAAGTATTCTTTATAGTCGAAATTGTTTATTTCAATGTGTCAGTATACCTTAAAGCATATTTAGTATGAACTACACTTAAATATTATTTTTAATTTGAAATCATCTTAAATTCTAAAATCTTCATGACATTCAGAAAAACAAATCTTTTAAAGTTCTCTTTTCAGTTCCAAGGCCTGTAAACTTGTTAGTCAGAGAAACGTCAATCACAAAATGTTGACTAAGATGAGGGAAAATACTATTTTTTGCTGATCCATGCACCACAGCTCAATTTTATAACTATATTCATATTTGAACAAATATAACGCTGAATATTTAAATTTATTTTTGAATCAGAAACTCTCTCATTAAAACATGTTTAATAATATAAATGAGAAAATACACTTTAATAGAATTTACGCTTCTGCAGAGAAGAATGAGTTTTTGGTGTTTTGATTAAATTTGATTGTGAACGTAAGTTTCTTCGAAAGCTATCAGTTTAAATTAAGTGCTAATTATAATGTATGATATGATTCGCAATAATTGCGTAGCTATTGCTTGTTATTCACCATATTTAAAGACAACACAGCCTCATTACGCTTAAGTAATATCCCTCTAAGTTACCGGCAAGCTCCAAGCGTAATAGTTAATTAGATTTCAGAATAAAATTGATGATTCATGTATACTTGGAGTCGTTAGTTTGTACATTGAAACGAAGTTACTTAAGGCAGAGAGAGAAAATTTTCGTAGTCAGTCTTTATTTAGCATTTATTGGTTAATTTGTAGTAAATATAGTTTATTATTCATTGATATTGTGCTTCGGAAACCCAATTATAGTTTCTTTCAGCTTTTAATTGTGATTTACTCTAAATTCATAAATATTAATTTTCAAAATATTGACTTTGTTTGAAATGTGATTAATATATGTGAGAAGAGGTAATATTCTTATTTTTATGAACGTAAATAGTGGAATTATTAATTCGCACTAAAATTGAAACCTAACTTACGTACATTTAATACACATTAATAATTTATTTCTTACCTTAGTCATTTATGGATATATGTTCGTACGTATACTTTTGTAAATATATGTTTGAAAGGAAAATGTTTAACGAGCATGGCAAGTAAATCTTGATATATTTGTTAATTTTAAGAGTCATATAATTATTATAAATACGAAAATCTTATCATATTTTACATAGTAGGTTCCAAAAAATTGAATAAATGTATAATTTTCAGAATTTGGAAAAATCGAAAAATATAAAAAAAGGCTCTGATTCGGGAATAATTTGCTATAAAATTTATTTCTCTTGTATTTTAAAAATACATGAAATGAAATCAATAATCACACGAATAGTTACTTAAAAATGTCTAAAAATGTCAAAATTTTAATGTCTGAAAGACTTAGATAAAATCTAAAATTAAACAGACTTCAAATTACATGTTGTTAATTCCCTTAATGTATGCCCACATTATCACATATTGTTGATAATATCAAATTTCATTCAAAGTATGATGTTCAACTCGGGTATAAGGTTGAAGTCATTTCAATCCAGAAGTTGAAAGGCAAATGAAAAAAAAAAAAATACAGGAAATTGATGATGTCCTTAATAAGCTGATATGCAATATTTTTACTGCGATATTTCTTCCTATTTTTGGATACAGTTCAACCAGTTTTATATAAAGCTACATAACCAGAAAGTCTCTGACTTTGATATCGTCTTTTCATTTTCTCTCCGTTTAAGTAAATGTATTCAAATTACACTTACCTCCTAAATTAAATGCTATTTTAAAGTTGTGTGCCTATTTTTTGAATTTACTGTATGAAACTAAAGGAAAAGACAGCGAGATCTTGCTAATAACTAACGATTCGTCTATTGCTTCATGTTAACTTGAATTATAACAGCTTACGTAGTTTTCACTCAATCGACACACTTGAGTTTATATGAAATGTAAATAACCTAGATTGTTCATAAGATTTGACACTGGATATAGTTTCTGTACAAAAATTTCTACTAATGTAGTACACCATAGTGAATGAAGTTTCAGGTTAAATAGTTTTTTTAAACTCATCGTGCATATAATACCGAAATGCAAGAGAAATGTTTCTCTTTTTAAAACAACTGAGCATCATTTTTAATATTCGATGAGCTCCTATGTTTATGCTATCTGTTGCATGATCTAAAAGTGTAAACGTGTTCTTTCTATAAAATACAATCAAAAATATTCAACATACAGCAATGCTTCTTAAACTTTTAAAACTTGAGACACAATATTCTATCACAATTTTCATTGCGATCCCCCTTCCATATAATATCAATGCATTGAATTCAGTAATACCGTAATTTGACATTAAAGCTACAATACGGGTTTAACCTCTTAAGCGCCGCCAGCATATATAAATGTCCCCCTCAGCCAAAGAGTCCATTGCCCTTGATGTATATATATATACGTCTTTCATAAGTAAGATCTTCTATGTGCACTGCTATCCGTAAAATTACCCCGGAGGCTTTGGAATACAAGTAAAGGACCTCGGCAGTGTTTAAGAAGGATTTACTGATTTATTCATTCTCTCCCCTTCCCCCATTACATCATATACATGGAAAACAGTAGCATTGGGAAAGTAATAGCGTAACTTTTAATCAACAGTTAAGGGATCAATTATAAATTGAACAAATTATCAAGATGAGTATTGATTTTTTGTATATAATTTTATATATGACAAGTCCATGGGGTCGGGTGGTAATAATTATCTTGTTTTTTTTCACTTAGTACTGTTAAATTAATTAAGAAATACATTATGCAGTACTGATACATTTATAAGTATATTATATCAGTGTGAATGTATATTTTATTTTTTTACTATGTCAGAATGTATTTTTCTTTTACTTTCAGTAAATTAATAATTTTCCTCCGACTTTTTAATATGCTCGTGCCACCTTCATAGAGTTATCATGCCTCCCTAGGGGGCGCCCCATAGTTTGAGAAACGCTGACATACAGTCATTATTCGTTTTTATTTTTTGCATTTTTAGTTGGACCACTACATTATATGAAAATATAACTATTTAAACAACCAAATGCACTCCCAGCATTAAATGCTTCCCTCTGTATGTAACCCTGGTCTTACACATTCCTAGCGATTTTGAAAATCTTCAATATTTTTATCGCTTTCTGATCAAGGTAATACAGTATAAATAAGATGTTCATTATAAGATTCATTATGTGTTGTTGTTTGTAGTGCCACATGTCTGACGTAATCAGATCAAGAGCCACAAAATTCATCGTGGCAAGGGGCTAGAAGTACGCCGGTCATTGGCCTTCGCCTTGAGCACCATACAGGTGACAGTACGAATTAGTTTTGCAAGAATCTCCGAAGGGATGACAGAGGGTGTCACCACCTATCTCCTCTTCCACAATTTTTCTCCAGTCCCCTGCACTTTTGATTCAGTCCACAAGACTGCGGACCCACTGATTTAACGAGCACGTACTCCGTGTGTACTCGGTGGGTATTTGGTGGCATCGGGCATCGAACCCATGCCTTCTGGTCTAGAATCCGATGATCTAACCACTAGGCTACCCTCGGCCAGAGATTCATTATGTATATCGAATAATCATCCACGGTTCAATTCATTATAGGATTATTCGTTTAGGGGCGTGATTATTACTTCTATAGTAATGCTCCTCCAATGAAACATTTTATATTGTGTGTATCCAACTCAGAAAACTGATAGAAAACCTCTAAAAATATGAAAATAATAACGTAAGACCGAATGTCATCCTCCCTTCCTATTTTGTCAGAAATGAAATCTCAGCAGGCAGTGCTTGTAGAGTGCTGATACAAAGTAAATGCTCGATGTCAAACTACAATATTCAGCACTTCACTAGATATATGTAACACATATCTTTCGACGAAACTTTTTGAGAGTAATTTGCACAAATTTTGAATATAGTTAGTTCAATTAAAAGTGTGTCTCCTTTCTGAGAAAAATTTAGAATCTAGTTTACATCTCAGGAAGAAGTACTTCCCTTTTATCAGTTTCCACACTATCCCCATAAAAACTGTAAAAACTCTTTTAAATGTAATCTACAGTAATATTCTGCTTCTTTAGAGAAATCCTTAGTGGAAACCTATACTGGAAATTATGCAAGTCTAACACATCAGACTGGATGAAAATGTCGACTTGAACTACTACGTTACATTGAATTATAATAATAAATTATATAAATAATCATTTTCTGATGTATATATTTTCAAAATAAATGATATTTCAAGTTTTATTTTTAAATGGTATGGATCTTAATTTAAATTCAGCTAGTGAGTTTCTATTAGAAAGTGAAGTATTAAAATCCTGACGGCAAAGTAATTTTCTTTTATGAATTTTTGAGTATTTTACATTTAAATTGAATAGTTATTTTAAGCTAAATAGGGTAATTTAATGTTGCCCACTGGCATTCATCATTAAAAATATTAACAGATACAAAGATTAAAGATGAGTATATATATAATACTGATGGAATATATTATACAACATTTAAGTATATATATATATATATATATATATATATATATATATATATATATATATATGGTATAATATATTCCAGCAGTGTTATATACAATTAATTGCTCTTAAGATCTCGCACAGTTGCTTTAATAAATTGTTCTATCCTTTAATGTAAGAAATATAAAAGAATATAAACATTATATTTTAAACAAATGTATTGAAAAATAATAAAATAAATTAAGAGAAAAAATGATTCATCTAGCAAAAGTCCTTTTTTATTTGTATTTGCCTTAAGTAAATTTATAAATCTGGCTAGCAAATTTAATGAATATTATGTATTCTACGTTTTCTTGCAAAAAATAATATACGTTTTTAATCATTGATATCTCCAAAAATTGTAATTATGTATTCAATTAAAAGTCAGTGTTATTTGAGGGAGGGGTCTTTATTTTAAAAATTCAATATATTCAAGTCTTTTAAAACCGTTTCAAAAACCATTACATTATCTCTTTCTCTCTATAACAATATATTAAAAAGTCCATATAATTCTTTATCAATATGTAATCATAAATATTGAATAAAAAATCATCAGTATTTAATCAATCAATTTAAATTATTTCTTTAGAAAGTGCCATCCTTTTAAAATTGATTAAGACGTCCTTGTTTATTTTCTAATTATAAATATTTCCTTTTAAAAACTAAAAAACACAAAAAGGGTGCACTCTCATATGCAAAAGTAATTGTTTCTTGGAGAGGAAAACAGAAGAATTCCATCTTGAGTTCTCGCTCATATCAAATCCTTTGAGTATACAATTAATTGCAGTGCTTTTTCTTTGTTTACATACATCTCTGTTCCCAGACTGATTTCTTTAGTTTCATTACTTGAAGAAGATAAATATTTAATATCCTTATGTTCATATTTTTGAGTCGACTTTTCTTATTTCTTCTCTATAAATTGCAAGAGACAGTATATGCCGTAATATCTTCCAACTAAACTTTTGCTCCCTTATTCGGCCCTATAATTACTGAATTTCAGGAACTTATTTGACTGTTAATTCAAGTTTGTCTCTCAAAACTTCTATCACAAGTGTAATTACCAATACTAAATCAGAAAATACCAAGGAGCTCTAATGTGATTTCAGTGGAATCAATACAAAAGAAAGAATACAAGATTTTAAATTGCGTTAAAGATAATTTTAACTGATAAATACTTATGTCATTTTTTTTAGTTATATTAATTAAATTAGTTCTTATACCCAAATGCATTAATTTGAGGGAAAAAGTATTTTGTGTGTGTGAAGAATTATTTGTACATACAAACAAGGATTTAAATACAAGACTTAAGTTATATACATATATATATATATATATATATATATATATAGATAGATAGATAGGTAATACACACACACACACACACACATATATATATATATAGATAGATAGATAGATATATAGGTAATACACACACACACAGACATATATATATATATATATATATATAGAGAGAGAGAGAGAGAGAGAGAGAGATAGGTAATACACACACACATATATATTTATATATATATGTGTATATATATATGTTATCTCTATATACATGCATATAAAGAAGAAAAGCGTCTCAGTCACTGACTACTTACGATATCTCCGGAACTATTAAACCTACAAACTTGAAATTCTGTAGACAGGTTCCTTTCATGGAGCAGACATCCGCTAAGAATGAACTTCTCAAAGATCGAACCCCAAGGGGTTGTTTGTTGGATTTAAGGGGCGTTATAGATAATAAGTTCCATTATTAAGCTATTCGATGTACAGTCTTGAAATATGGTACGCAGATTTCTTTCATAGAGTTGAGATCCCCTACAAAATAGGTTTTGTGAAAATCGAATCCCAAGTGGCGCTGCAGGGTCCTAAGGGTTGTTATAAATATCTATTTCAATTTTTAAACTATTAGACTTACAGTCTGGAAATTTGGTACGCAGATACCTGTCATTGAGCAGACATCCGATACCAAATGGGTTTAATGAAAGTTGAATACCGAGTGGCGTTGTGGAGACTTACGTGGTGTTATGGATAATTATTTCCGTTTTTAAACTATTAGACGCATAGCCTCTAAATTTGGTACGCAAATTCATTTCCTGGAGTAGATGTCAGCTACAAATTACATTTAACAAAAATAAACTTCCAAGTGTTGTTGCGGGGCTTAAGGAGCGTTATAGATAATCATTTTAATTTTTAAATTAATTGACGTACAGTCTTTAAATTTGGTAAGCTGATTTTTTTCCTGGAGTAGAGTTCCACTGCTAAATAAGTTTTGTAAAAATTGACCCCCAAGTGGCGATGCGGAGAATTAAGGGGAGTTATAGGTAATTATCTCCTTTTTTAAATTAGCAGACGTAAAATCTTGAAATTGAGTAAGCAGATTCCATTAGTGGAGTATAAATCCGTTATAAGATGGGTTTTGTGAAAACTATTTCCTAAGTGGCATTGAGGGGCTTAAGGGGTGATATAAGTAATTATTTCCACTTTTAATCCATTAGACGTAAGGTATTAAATATTGGCATACAGATTCTTTTGATGAACTAGAGATCCGCTACAAAATGTATTTTGTGAAATTTAACACCCAGGTTGTGTTGCGAGAATTAAGGGGCATTATACATAATTATTTCCATTTTTAAATTATTAGTCGTACAGTCATAAAATTAAGTAAGCAGATGCCTTTCATAGAGGAGACATCAGCTAAAATAAGTTCTTTGAAATTTGACCTCAACTGGGGCGTTGCGGAGAATTAATAAGGGTTAAATGTACGTGTTTCTACTTTTAACCCTCCAAGCGGTTAGCACGGAAAATTCCGTCATTGTAAAGATACTTCAAAAAAGCACTGCACGGGTTTTTTTGCCTTCTAGTAACATTTTCAAAAGCGGATTAGCCGTACCCTTCTGAAATCCTTTCCCCTTTTTAAAGGTTTAACATCTTGAAAGATAATTAGGGACGGTGGAAGCAACACAGCAGGACACTGATAGGAAGTTTTATGGCTCGCAGGGAACCCCGTGTTTTGACCATGGAGCAATCGTAAAAAATTGGGGGGAAATTACTTTAGACCCCAGAAAGTGTTTGTTTGTTAGCTTGTATTTTAAAAGTTTTGAAAAGTCCCAACGCATAAGTAAAATATGTTACAATTCCCTTTTGGTTTCATATTAATTTCAAACTGTAACAAGTTGGGGCGAGTCAGGGCAATCTGCCATTCTATATAATTAGACAAATTATCTTTTTTAAAGTATATTCTTTCGCTTCATTTTTCTTATATTAATCAATGTTTTCAGTTTTTGAAACATGGTTATTTCATTATAAGATGCCAAAAAAAATTAATAAAACACCAAACACTTTAAAATTTGAAATCTTTTCAACTTCCCAACCACTAAAAATGAATAAATTTAAACTTCATCAAATAATTTGAAACATATTCTTACACTTTGATAAAAATAATAACGAAAAAAAAACTGATTAAGATCTATTAGTTTTTTTTAGATTTCAAAGCCCAAGTGTTCAGGGAAGTTTACGTACAGTGCCTAGTTATAAATTGTTAAAATACACCGAATTATATTTGAATTTTAAGTGCTTGAACTTCAGTTTACATCAAAGACAACATGAAATAAGATTTTCCCACATTTTTTTTATAACTTGAATGTTTGAATAAATGGTAATCAAAAATATACGGAAACATTTACAGTAGACATTAACGCTTTAAATTAACATAAAAACAATTTTAAATTCGAGCTATTCAAAAACATTCGAATTATTCTTTAAAAATATCTATTTATGCAAAATACCTCAACATTTATCCTTTTTTTAAAAAGCTAACTGAATAAGTAATTAAAATCTGGATAGTTTTTGAAATCTCGACCGTAAAAAACTAGAAATTTTATGTTAGAAATTCAATTTGAAATTTCGAAAAAAAACTGTATCGCGCAGTTAAAAATTATTTACCATAAGTTCTAGCAACTCTTTAAGTATAATATAATTTTCAAATTTTATTATATAGCTTCTTTGGTATTTTTTAATATATTTGAAAGATTTCATACAATTCAGTTTAAAACTGCATGCTAAGAGCAAAAAATATACTAAAAAATTCGACTATACAATAAAGTTTTACACAGAAGCAGAACTGAGAAGCTAAAGCGTAGGAATGAAAAATTTTGAGTATATCTGAAGTAGTTTTCGAAATATTTATTTTAAAGTTCAGAAAACTTGTGGGTGTTTTATACTTAATATTAATTAAATGGTTAAAATAATATGTTAATAATAGTCATGTAATCGTTTGATGACACATTCATATACTAATAAAAATTATAATGGTCATTGATGAGAATGTCCAGAACTTTATCTAATTTTAAATTCAGACTTTAAGATATTGATGTAGAAAATACAAAACGACCATCTAAAATACATGAAAAATGCAGTCTGCTATGAAATGATCTTTAGAAACAAAATACGGAATTTTCATTTACTATGGCAGAGCCGGCTTAGTCAGGGGCGATCTGGAAAAACAAAGAGGTAACCGGGGTTTGATGGATGCCGCTCTAGCTTTTAAATCTCTCAGGAAAAAATATATATAAATTACAAATGCAAAAACCAAGTCTTGTAATTTTCCATACATTTTTATAACAATGAATTGTGGAATTGGCTCCCAATCCTTTGTTGTTTTTGACAATATCTCAGGTAACCAATTATACTTTAGATAGATTTGCACTACTTTTTCGTAGCCGTATTCCTTTTAAAATTAATTTGTGCAGCCAAAATACACCTTTTGCACTCTTAAAAATTTATGTAAACTATAGCATTTAATTTTAATTTATGCAACTTGTGAAATGTTCATAAATAACCATTTCCGTCTAAACAGTTTACAAGGAAAAAAAAGGTTGGACTCCCTCATTCATTAGGCAATTATATAAGATTCTAACATTAAGATTTATTTTTCACCGAATAGGGTCGAGTGGTACTGTATCGTGCTTCCACACCACAGGTCTTGGGTTCTATTAACTTGCTGGGCAAGATCGACACTGCCTATCATCTTCGCTACATTTTGTCGATAAATGTGTAACAAGCTTTCTTGGGGTCTTAAACACTGAAGGTCTCTCTTCAGACAGACCACCAAATCGGGACATCTGTTCATGCACCTCAGCGCCCAATGGTCACGTATATTGGGATGGGCATAGTAGTTCCTGGCCCTCATGGATTGTTGTGCCACTGAGTTTGAGTCTTAAGTTTGAGGATTGCCTCAATTTGGCGATACCCCTTAGATAAACATGTATTTCCAGTCATTTGCAATTAAACATTTTTCTTTCAATTACGTTTATTTCAGAAGTAAGTTTGATTTTTCAAATGTATTTGCTTAATAATATGTATATTTGTGTATTATATTAAAATTTTCATCAATCCAAAATTACATGTTTTTTGCTCCTCTAAAAGCTTTTAGGATTTTACAACTGACCTTACAATCCATAAACGTTTTATAGTAGTATATTTAAAAATGATAAAGACATTTTTACGACTGTGTGAGCTTTTATGCCTCGTTTATAAATATAAAAATTTGCATTCAGCTATAGTTTTTAAAATGAACTGAAATAAGTGGAGGAATACGATAGTTACATATTATGAATATTTTTGACTGCAGTAAGATATATTTATATTTCCGTTTCTTTACAATTTGAGTAGAAGTTGTAAACCATTTTGCGAAAAGTTTGATATTGAATATAAACCCATAGGCTGTTTAATATTGTAAAGTGTTTTACTTTGATACCGGCACACATTAAAATAAGGCTCATTTGCAGTTATATGATCAGCTTCAGTGATATTTAAATTTTAAAAAATAGTCTACACGCGTACGAAAACATTCTTTCAAAACCACACACCACATCTCATACTATGTCTTCCATACAGCAGGAAATATTTGTGTATACTCAAAAAATTTAATGCAGGATACATTTCAAAATGTTAAAATTGTTTTTAAAATTTGGTATGAATACATTGTAGAAGTGTCGGTTAACTTCACTGAACAAAATTGTTTTAAGTGTAGTGTTTTGAAAGACAAAATTAAGTAGGGAGAACTTTTCTCAAAATAGAATTTGTATTGACTGAATTTTATGAAATGGTAGTTATCGATGTGTGACATTTTTCCTTATAATAAAAGAAACTGAAAGATAAGAAATTAAACTTGAGTAGAATATGGTTAGAAGTATTGTCATGCGCATTTGAAGAAGTATATCCCCCATTAAAATTAAAAATCATTGACTGAATGTTTGTTATGTCAATCACAAATGCCGATGTAGAAAAGAAATTTTTATTTAATACAAGAAGTTCGAAAAGGAGAACACTAGGAAGGAAAATTTAAATTTTTTTCCGAAAAATATTCAGTTAACATAAAAATATCATTTATATAATTTTAATTAAAATAAATTAAAAATATTCAAATCTTTTTTATGTTATTTTAAATTAAAAAAATCAATTGAATAGAGAAAGATCGGTATTATTTCATAAATATAATCATCGTATGTATATCACCGTATGCACCATTTATTGTCTTATTTTTTTAAAAAAAGAGATAGGGCCTTCGCAATTTTTACCTCATTACTTTTTTAAAAAACAGAAAAGGGAGCACGTTTTCTTACTCTCATATTCAAAAATGAATACAGGATGCTTTTTTCTGGTTTAAATCGCAAAATCAATATATATATATATATATATATATATATATATATATATAATTTTTAAAAAAATGACAGAAAAATATATTTCGTTTGAAGAAAATATAATTATTTTTCAACTTCTAACACACTATGTATTTCCTTTTTTCCACCCTTCATTTTGTTTTAATTTTACTGTGACTAAACATATAGGGGAAACGACCCAGTTGCACTCCAACTTTCAAACAAGATTGCCCAAAGCAACTTAACAGCTAGCTGTAAACGATTGATCTCTTGGTTCTTACTTTACAAAGGGACCGAACTGAGTCATAAAATTGTCCCCGTTCGACCTCCCAAATTTTAAAAGGGGGAAAGGAAAGAAGTCTGTTGCATTTTAAAGCAAATGACAAAATAAGAGTAAACGCTTTCGGAATAACTTTTCAGAAGGAAGCTAACCACTCAGAGGGTTTAACTATTAGACGTATGGCCTTGAAATTTAGTTTTCAGATTCTTTTTGAGGAGTAAAGAAGCACTACAAAATACGTTGCACAAAATCGCACCCCCCAAGAGGCGTTTGAGGGGTTTAAATAATGTAAGATATAAATATTTAATTTTTAAAATATTAGACCTACCTGCTTGAAAATTGTTAAACAAGTTCCTTTCATGGGATAGAGTTCTTCTAACAAAGAGATTTGCGAAATTCGAGTCCCAAGGTGGGTTGCGTGGGTAAAAATGAGTTCTAGAGAAAAATTCCGGTTTCTGAATTGTTGGCCCACGTACTTGAAATTTGTAATGAATGTTTCTTTTGTTGAATAGTTATCCAATAGTAATAGATTTTACGGAAATTGGCTCTTGGAGGGAGTGGGCGTTACTGGGTCGAGTTGATTATTGAGTTACGAAAGTGCAAAAAGTTGATCTGCTTCTATTTTAAAGATTGTTAGAAAATATTATAAGTTCTCTCCTTTTTATATCAAGAGGGGATATTTACATGTATAAGGATAATTTTCAATACAATCGAATTTTTATTGTTAGGACTTGGAAATTAATAATTTTTACATACATAAACAATATTTATACAGCATTATGGAATACCCAGCAAAGAGGATGGGTAACAGCTAGTGCTATCTTACAATTGAAATACACTATGCATCAAGACCTAGCAGGGTATTTTATCAAACATACTGTTACCCGATATTGCAGTGCAATAATGGTAAACTTTAAAAATCAAATATATATATAATCCAAAACATAAAAATACACAGATAGTTAGATCCTAAGATAACTATACTAAATAGGAAGAAATAGGCACAGTAGTACTATAACAAACTCCTGGCCATGGGAACCAAGTTTGCAGGTTTAAACAAGTTTTAGGGCTAGCCAATCTTCACCTGTAGTTTGTCATACTACGTACCAAGAGGAAAGGAAAGAATAACATTTGGAGGAATTTAAACATTAAAATAAAATCACTAAACTAATAAAATGTAATTATAAAATTATAGCCTAATAGTGTTCCCATTTGACGTAGTGTTCATTATTCTAGGTAAATTACGTCTATAACTAAAGCCATTCAACAATTTCTAGGTTTTACGCGATAAGAATATCTTTTACTCGCTTCATAAAAACTGATCACCATTATATTTTTTTAAATCTATGGAAAACATCAACCCCACACACAATCTATTTTCCCTTAAATTCGGAAACCCACTGTTTAAATAATTTTCGTACTGCACATTTAGATAAAAATTTTGATTCTTTGGAATGAAGTGCTCATATTTTGTTACATTTGTTTATGTGCGTTGCTACATTTAGGAAAATTAAATTACTTCAGGAAAAAAAAGTTTTTATTTTTTTATAATTATCTAAATGATTGCTCCTTAAATTTTTGAAGCTAAAATGTTAGTTTTCATATTTATTGTTTACAACACAGTAATGTTTTTCCATTCAACCTATAAAAATAGTATTAAGGATGGGACGTAATTGATGTATTCATTTTATTATTGATGCATCATATAAATTCATATTTAACTTTTTTGATAATAATTTTTTTTATTATTAAAATTCCTAGAAATGTACAAACATAACAAAATGAATTTGCAGAAATAAAAGTCTGAAGGGATACATTACACTCAAATGTATTAGATATACTTTATCAATTTTGTTTAATGCTTCTACTTATAAGTCAAATAATGAAAACATCATAAATGCAAGGGTATAAATTAACCATTCTTTGTGTATGGAAGTGGAAATATTACATAAAATAAATCAATGTTTTGTTCAGTTGTTTAAAATATGCAATTCATTTCAGCCCAATTTAATGATACATTAATCAATTTTATTTAACATCAATAAATTTCAATTATGAATAGCATGAATGCCTTAAAAGTCACGTTTCAAGGAAAATATTCGAAACTAATTTTTCAATTTTATGAAGCGTTATGATTAAAGATTACGAGTGCTGCCACAATGTAGAACAGAGAAATTTAAAATGGCTTCCATTTAATTTATTTTAGGATAAGAGGTGATTGAATTTCGGAAATTTGTAAATACTCTGATTAATGTACTATGATTAAACAGATTTAAGATATTTAATAAATTGTATTTATTTTCAATACAGTATACTAAATCGATATTGAAAGTTATTTTAGTAATCATGTATTAATCACTGTTAAGGGAACCAGGATATGCTCGAAAGAGTAAAATGCCAAAATTAAGACCCTTTGTTTATGAGACCTATATCTTTTAAAGTTCTAATAGAGCTTAGATTTTCTATGTTCTTAATAAAGATAAATTAATTATTCTGTAGAGCTACGAAAATAACTTTTTAGTTCAAATTTTTTCCCCTACACACTTAATTTAAGCAATACATCAATTTTGAGAACTCATAATATATATTTATGTTTGGGTACCATTTTTTAAAAAAATATGTACCTTTTTTTATGAAAAATATTTTTACACATATATAAAACAATACACAAAATACAGTGAACTAGTTTTTTAGTAAACCTTTAGTACAGTTTCTGTAAAAAAATTATAAAACTTTGAAATTTGGAAAATTCTTATTCTTCTTTTATGCATAAAACCATTTTTTTAAAAAAATTAGGCACTATTTTAATTGAAAAAAATAGTTTCACTATATACATAGGCATCTTATATAGAAGTATAAAAAATCTGGAATCATATAGTGTGACAGTTTTTTTTTTTTTTAAAAATGTACATAAATTCCAAAAAATATGCTTCTGAGAAAAAGTGATAAAACTAAAGAAAACATTGTTTTCACATATTATACACTTGATAAGTATTTGCTTGCCTATTTTTATATACTTAGTTATAATGCTTTATAATTTTCTACAGTTTCAAAAGTAATTTTAAATTCATATGTCTTTTTCCCTTTGTTTTAGTTCTCATGAACATAATTTTTCGAGATCTTGTAATACTTTCATGTACGTACCATTTCTTACAAAAATATTTCTTAAATATACACAATATTTTACTCATATATAAAAAGCAACATATCAAACATAATGAACCATTTTTTAATGAATTAATTGCAAAATCTCTTTGAAAAAATCATAAAACCTTAAAATTTCGAAAGTCTTATTTTTTTTTTGCACATATAAACCTATTTTTTTTAAAAAATTAGACATTATATACCACAACATATATATTGTTCATTATATGCACATGTATCCTGTTTAGATATATTTATTATTCATTCAAATGAAAAAAAATCAAAAGTTTGTATAAATCAAACACAGGAAAAACTGAACATTTAATATATATATCAAAAGGGCCGTGGTCATTTGTTTACATTTTTATTTTTCGTATTTTAGAGCTATTTTGTCAACAAACACATAAGTATCACACATTTTTAGATTCAGAAAAATATGCAATATTTTTTAGAACTAAAATTGAAAAATCGACTTTTTCGAAGTATATGATGTCTTGGTATTCTTAAAATAATATTTGCTTAGAATGAACACTTCATTAAAAATGTTTAATACATGAAAATATCGATTTAAGGACTGAAAGAATTATAAAAGTTTCAGAGCGTAAATAAACTCAACATTTTAAATTGACTTGAAACTTCTTCATGCTTAATTAAAGAAGCAAGTTTTATGCTCAAAATCATAGCTAAAGTATATTTTTATAAACATGTTATTATAGTTATGATGTTGAATTTTTAAGTCAATTTTCAATATTTTAAAATAAAAAGTTACTGAAACTCGTCTTAAACCACGGACTTTTATTTTTCAATAATTGGATAAGTGGCATAGAGACTTTTTTCAAAGACTTAATTAATATGTATTCCTACTATTGTAAATATTTTACATTTTCTAAATAAACTAATGGGAAAATTTTGAATACATTTTTGAACCCTTTCAAATTTTATCAAAAATATCCAACTAAAAATTCGAATATATTGAAATTAGCATGGAAATTAGAAAGGAAATTAAATATATCTGTAGGAATAATTCTAAATTCTTCTTCATTTAGTAATATTGTGATAATATATTTAAAATTTTAAATAACATTTTTTGCAACTTTTATCCCGTGCTAGTACACACTGGGTATATAAAATAACAATTATTAGTAGTCAAATATTTTTTTCTACATGTCCACTCTTTTTTTTAAACCTGAAATGAATTTCCATTTATCATACGTGTAAATCCGCTTTTACTGTGTATGATTTTAAGCATCACGAATATGTTAGAATAGTGATCTTCAAACTGTGTTCCACGGAACCATGTGATTCAGTAAGGCATACCCAAGGGTTCCACGATTCATAATAAAATATCGAGAATAAATTTATAAATATGTATGCAAAATGAGTTTCTTGCTGAAGTCTCTTGTATAATTACAAGTATCTAAATTCGTACTATTCATTAAAACCGGAATTTTAGTAATACGTAATATTTTAATTTTGAAATACTTTCCATATTTTTATTATAATGCAGTAAAAAATATTAAAATGTGTTTTCTTTATTTATATACTTTCTACTAGATTTTGAGAATTCTATTGTTTACTATCTTCGGTTCAAATAGATAATTTTATACGATGTCTTGCAAAACTAAATAGCGTTCTAATGGAAAATACACATTTTTGCATGTGTGGGGAAAAAACTACCAATAATGAAGACGAAGCAACATATCAACATAATCTATGTTAAAATCTAAATTTCAGCAAAAACAGCTCCTGAATGTTCTCACATTCAGCTATAAACATTTTCATGGCATTCAGAACCCAGTTACTTTCAGGGGCGTAGTTACCACCGTATCAATGATAAGGGACCTTATTTGCGCAAGCAAAATATATAATATTAAGGGATCCAGAAGAAAAGTGCTCCTATGGAATTTTGATACAAGGCTCACTCCTGACTAGATACGCTAGTGGTTACTTTACATAAAGCATGGGTAGGTGACACTAGGGTCACAAAATAATATTATTAACACTAGAACGACTGAAACTTAGAATATACCTATATTGCCCCAAAACAGTCAAAATGACTGCAGTGTGAAAGAATGATTAATGTGTAAAAACATTTGCTTAGAATTAGTTTTTAATATGTTTTATATTATATACAGTTACATAACAAGTTATTAGTAAATATTAAGAGGACACGGTACGATTCATTTGACGAAAATCGGTCAAAAAATCGGTCAAAAAATTTTTTTGCCTAAATTATTCCTTATACATTTCTCTATTATCTCACAAAATTTCAGAGCTCTAAATAAAAAAAAATGAAGTTATGATAACTCACATTCTGACATCATTCTGCTCTAGCAGACGCACTATTCATTTTCTAGCCAAATTAATTAATTCTAATTTCACAGTTAAGCAGTTTTGAAATAAAGTGAAGAGATTGTAATCCATTCTTAATGTTTGCTTACATTTGTTGAGCTATACTGCATTCTTTATTCTGCTAATTTTTATTTCATATTTTTGAAGTATTTAGTTTCGGTTAACCAAAAAAAAAGTCTTTTTCAAGACTAATTATTTTATCGTTATCAGTTTAACAGTTTTTTTATATGTATAAACGTATTCTAATACAGGATTTTTAATAGTGAAACATGCCTCGTACGAAGAGGAAAAACAAATCAAGTAAATTGAGTATTCAAAAGCGATGGTGTACTGAAACAAAAACTGAAATCAATATGGATATTTCAGAGCACAATTCAAATGTTGCTCAACTCTCAAGTGGTGATAGCATTTTTAAAAATGAAAGAGTTTCTATGCAAGTAAAAAGTGTACTAGAACAAAAAAAAATGTTGCTGATACCTATGATGGACCAAGTTACATAATTGTTGACAAAAATGCCTTGTGTGATATTTTCAAATATACTTTTTGTGGTAGCTGCAACCAGTCAACTTTAAAACTTGAATTTGGACATAAATATGTATTTTCTCATCAATTGAAACTGGTGTGCAAAACATGTTCTGAGCAAAAAATGGAATGCTTTACATCTCCAAGACTTGAAAAAAAATCAAATACTTCTACACCTTTCGATGTGAATGTTCGTGCTGTTCAAGCATTTCTTGCAATCAGTGGGGGCCATGCATCGGTTGAAAAATTTTGCATGTTTCTCAATATGCCTTTGTGGCAAGTAAAACTTTTAATGAAATTAAATGTTACATCAACTCAGCATATTCTCTTGCTTCCCAAACTGTGTTGAACTATGTACATAACAGTGTTCAAAATGCATACAGAAAACTGGATCAAAATGGGTCAAATACTATTACTGATATTGCTGTTTCATTTGATGGGACATGGTTGACCCGAGGACACACATCCCAAATCGGTATTGGGTGTGTAGTTGACACTTTAACAGGATATGTTATTGACTATGAAATTATGAGCAAGTACTGTCCAACATGTATAAGTGCGAAAAATGAATTAGGCGAAACTACAACTGAATGCGATGTTTGGTATTCTGGCCACAAAAATTCCTGCCAGATTAACCACGTTGGGACATCAGAAGCAATGGAAATGAAGGCTGCAGCTAAAATTTGGTCTCGATCAGAAGCATGTGGTTTCCGTTACACAACATTGTTATATGATGGTAATGCTAGAACTCATAAATTTTTAAATAGCCTAAAAATATATGGACCAGACGTTGAGATTTTGAAAGAGGAGTGTATTAATCACGTAAGCAAAAGGTTAGGTACCAGCTTACGCAATCTTGTGAAAGATTGGAGAGCTAAAGGTATCACTTTAGGAGGAAAATCTTATGGCAGTCTAAAAGAAACAACGATAAAAAAACTAACTCAGTACTATCAGAAAGCTATTCTGGAAAATAAAGGAGATATTCAGGGCATGAAAAAATCCATATATGCCACGCTTTATCACAGTATCTCGACAGATAAAAATCCAATGCACATGAAATGCCCTCCTGGCAAAGATTCGTGGTGTTTTTATCGAAAAGCCTTAGCTAAAGGTGAAAAACCTGCACCACATAAATTTAATATTGGAACACCAATAAATCCAGATTGTTTGACACAAATTGTTCCAATATATCAAAAGTTAGCTTCTGATAGTCTTTTGAAAGGATGTGCCAGATGTCTGACTCAGAATAGCAACGAGATTTTGCATAGCGTGATTTGGAGTAAGTGCTCTAAGGAAACTTCAGCGAAATCACGACGTATAAATATAGCTGTTTCTGAGGCGGTATCAGAGTATAACTTTGGTACTTTGAAAGCCTTAAAAGAAATACAAAAGGCAGCTAATTTGGATCTTGCTGAAGAAGTAGTAAAAAGTGCTGCCACACGTGATTACAGACGTAAAAAAGAAAGAAATCGTCAAAGTAATCTTGCTTTTCGCATAGCACGTCGAAAAGTAAAACTAGCCAATATGTGAAAAGAAAAATATTCAAAGAAAAAAGAAGGGATTCCATATAGTCCTGGGTTTTTTTAAACATAAATGTAAAAAAAAATATGAAGATGTTAACTAGAATTATTTTGAAATCATCGTGAAATGGGTTCGTATGTTATTTATCGCAATTTTTGAAAAATGTAAGGTACTGAAAATTTTAAATTTTAAACATATAAAATTATAATTTTCATATAATAACTTTATAAAACTTTTATCATGTGCATGTAGTACATACAGTAATTTTTTAGTAATTTTATTGCACTTATATATATCTTTTTACAGTAAATAAAAACTTTAAATTGATTTATCTCAGAACAAAAAAATCGTTTGTTTTCTTTCATTTAACATGCTAAGGCTTTTTTTCTATTGCATGAAATGTTTTGAATTTTTTTATAGATTGCTATTAATATATATAACAAAAGTTGGTATGTATTTTTGAATCAAAGCAATACTTATTTTTTTAAAAATATTTGAACTTAGAATTTATACGTTTTTTAGGGATTTTTTCATAATAATTCATAAAAAATTTTTTTAGGAATTTGAATCATGTTATCCCAAATCCATACCAACTTTTGTTGTACATGGTTTGACAAATATGTAAATCAAATTTCTTGAGTGTACGTCAATTATTGTACGAAGAGTAGCGCTTTAAAATTAACTCATAAATTTTAAATTTTTTTAAAAAAAAATTAAATGGATTGCTTTTTGTGATATTTTGAGTAAATATTCTGTCTTACGTATTGCATATGCATAGGTTACAAGGAAAAAAAACTGTAAAAACCATAAAATCAAAGATTTTTGTTTAAATCGTACCGCGTCCCTTTAACCATAATTTTTTCTTCACTTGGAAAAAAAATATATATTCTAAAACATTCTAAGAAATTGTTCAATATATATGTAATTTTTTTCTAATCGAAATTAAAAAAGCAGTCAAAATGATTTCCTTTGGGCAAACTAGTGTTAATGACTAAATTATATTAAAAAAGTTTATACCGGGTGGGTAAAAAGTCTGTAAAAATTTTAAAAATTCATAAAATCCGGAGAAATGAACAAAAAAAAACTGTTTGCAGGATCAGCATTAGTATGTCACGGGATTTTTTTAAGCTAGAAAAAAATAATTCGAAAAGCATCCGGTAGGTGGCGCTGATGTACGCAAATCAAAGAAACTATGCATAAATAATTAGCAGAAAACTTTCACAACTTTATTACACCAGAATATGTTCCCCATGACCACCACCACAGGGGAGAAGACATTCCAGACGAGTGACAAATCCAGCAATGGCAGAGTGCAACATATCCGGATGTATGGAGGATACTTCTCTGCGGATCGCATCTTTCAGTTCCGACAGACTTGATGGACCAGATAGATACACGCGAGATTTCAAATATCCCCACAACCAGAAGTCTGCGGGTGTTAAATCTGGAGACCGAGGAGGCCATGGGTACCTGCAGTGCCTGCTAACGATTTTGTCTTCCCCGAACGTCTGTATCAGGAATGCCTTAACCGGGTTAGCAGTGTGACTGGTTGTTCCATCCTGCATGAATGTGACATTCGAAATCTCACCTCGTTGAATTAAACATGGCACGACAGTCTCCCACAGAAAGGTTAGATAACGCTGAGCATTTACCGTTTCCGTTATCCATCCATTTACTGGGCATTGCGTTTCAAAGAAGAAGGGTCATATGATAAATGAACCCGTGAAACCACACCATTCTGTCACTTTTGGGAAATGCAATGGCTTCTGCGTGCACTCACGTGGATTAGATGTCGCCCAAATGCAACAGTTATGGTTGTTAACGTCACCATGAAGCGAGAAATGAGCTTCATCTGACCACAAGATGTTAAAAACCCAGGTGGGATCCTGTTCCATTTTAGAGAAGGCCCACTTCGCAAATGCTTCCCTCTTGGCGGTATCGGCTGGCAAAAGTTCATGGCACGATTGCAATTTGTATGGGTACAGCTGGAGGATTCAACGAAGAATATTGCGGACAGATGATGGTGGTAAGCACAATCGTCTGGCAGCTTCACGAGCACTGCTGGTCCCTGAAGCTGCGTCGGACGCAATCGCTTCCATTTCGACAGCAATGCAGGCTGCACGTGCTTCTTTCAAGCATGTGTTCGTCCAGCTTTTGCTCGATCCTCCAACTTTCCAGTTTCCTCAAAACGTTTCACAAGCTTTAAGAGACCTGCAGGTGTTAAAGGGCCTTTTCCACTCTTCACATTTTTCTGAACTCGGAATTTATGCAAGGCAATGGTCGCTGATTCTTCGTTCATGTAAAGTAACTTCACCAACAAAGCTTCATCCGGCGCACTGAGCATCCTTGTGTTCACATTCACTGTTTGTAAGAGTGAAATGAACGTGGATTCATTGAGAGCAAAGGTTTTTATAGCCGTCTAATTTGCATATTTCCACCACAGACACTTGTAACAGCGCCACCTACCGGATGATTTTCAAATTATTTTTTTTCTAGCTTAAAAAAAATCCCGTGACATACTAATGCTGATCCTTCAAACAGTTTTTTTTCGTTCATTTCTCCGGATTTTATGAATTTTTAAAGTTTTTACGGACTTTTTGCCCACCCGGTATTAGAAATTACTTAATTATGAGTGTAATACTGTTTTCATTGATGTTATATTAAGTACTTATAACATTTTGATCTACTTTAAATACTATTTTGAGATACATTCTTTTAATTTTGTGTTTGGGGTTCCCTGAAAATACTTTCTAGTTCTAGGGGTTCTATAAAAACCCCTATAAGATCTAGGAAATCGGTGAGTAGAAAAAGTTTGAAGACCACTGTGTTAGAATAAAACAGTGTTCACTCTACCTTCATCAATCGAGTCATGGTTTCTTTTAAAGATCATAAATAATGTATTAGAGTTGGTGCAGCTAAATGTGGGAAGTTTGAATTTTTGTGCTGCTATGGCTTGGAAAAGAGAGGTAAGTTGGTTATCTCAGGAGTCATCCTTCCCACTTAACAATGACTGAAAAGTACTAAATCAGTCACTATTAGCTCTCTTAAGGCTGCTAAATACGGATAAATTTAGCAATGAATTATTACTGTCATACCAAAACGTATAAACCGCAAACTTGTCATTCCAAAACTATAAATTTTGCGTAGGACTCTTTTAACACAATTTAACAGTAACATAATGCATGATTATCATTTCCAAATAGTTTTAACTATTTCACATAAAATAATCTATTATGTAATATGATATTTTTAAATTTGTTATATTTAAAGATAAATTAATCACACATCCTGAAAAAAATGTTTTAAAAGATCTTTAATTTCAAATGATATAAATATGTCTTACACTGTATGAAACAAGACATTTTAATTGTCAAGGTATTATTCAGAATGAAATGTGAGCAGCTACTTAGCTAAAAGCCAATGTAATTTCCATTTGGAATAAGAAGAGCTGAAAAACAAATGTATAATTTTCTTGTAAGCATTAAAAATAATTCGATTTATAGTTATAAGCTGTATTTTTCTTTTAATTTAAAAAAATAAATTTGTGTTATTACTGTATTCAAAGATTTTTAAAAAGAAAAATAAATTAGAAAAATTAAAGAAATTAATACATTTTAATTTTATTAAATTTTAAAATTTGTTTTAATTTAGATATATAACCATATAAGTATCTATGTATTTGAAATATTTATGCAAATGAAAGTAATACTAAAAATACTAAATTAAGGTACTAGTATCTAATATTTTTCGTTATCTTTTCGGATATATAAAGAAATTAATTTCATATGAATATGACTTTAAAAAAAGAAGACTAAGACAAAAAAACAGAAATAAAATCCATGAAAAATAGTAAATCTTTGATATATCTGATAAAAATACCTTATTTTCTTTACTGAATGTAAAAATAGTGTACAAAATATTTATTTGCAAGGTACAATGGAAAATAAAAGAATTCGAGAACTTCTCTCATAACGCCCTTATAAGAAAAATATTTTTTAAGATATTTTTCATATTAGAAAAATCAGAAAGTTTCATATCTGCTTGAAAGGACTTTTTTTAGAATGATTTCATTTTTGAAATATTAAAAAGAATAATGGAGCAAACGACTTTCAAGTCATACTCCATCACAATATTTAAAAATTTCATAAAAATAATAATAATAATAATAAAAACTGTCAAGAAACAACCAAGAGTTTTCTAGTTTTCTGCACAAATATAAAAATGAAGTTTATACACACACACACACACACACACACACATATATATATATATATATATATATATATATATAAAATTAATAAATTTCTTCCTTTGAGATGGTTTTTCAAAGATTGGACCACAGGTAATATTTTTGCGAATTTTTTTTCTGAAGTAAATGTCTCGAGAATATATAAGTCAAACTTCTTTATTCTTATTATTAAAAAATTCCAAATGCTTTATTCAATCTCAGGGAAAAAAGTAAGCAATGGAAGTGGATTTAAATCATTCGGAAACAACAATCTTCAAAAAGAAGGAGAATACGAAAATTCTTTCATCACTTAAATTATTTTTTCCCTTCAAATTTACTTAACTTACTGGAAGTAAACTTCAAATTTCTTTTTCTCGTGAAGTATCACCTAAATTGAAATATTAAAAATATTCACTTTTGAATTCAGAATAAAAGAAATAATTTTTACTCATGCAAGTGAGTATTAAATAACTTTTTAAAATAGTTTTGAAATAGTTGTGTAATAGTTAAGTGGAATTAAGCATAGTAGTGGAGTATTAATTAATTCTTACCTTGAATGTTTTCGTATTTCTTTTAGTAAAAGTTTTAGTTTAAGTCGTATTGTCACTTTCTCAGACTTAAAAATAATTTTTTATAAAAAGTAATTTAAAATCAGTTAAAAATATCTGCATAAGTTGTATTCACGTGAAATAAAAATTTTACCATGCGAAACTAAAATATGAGTAATTTATGCCCTGTGTAAGGTAGTACCAATTACCTTGTTAAACATTAATAAACTTCCCGACTATTTCAGATGCATTCTAACTACATTTAGGTATATTTCTAAAATGTAATTTTTATGAGTGATGTTCATATTGTCCAACGTTTTTTACTTTATCTTGAAATATGATTAATACCCAAGGAGATTAATTAAAATCTCAAAAAGTGTCATCATATTATGTACATTACATTGTACATTAATTATAAATGACTAATAATTTTTTAAAAATGAAACGAAGTCAATATTTTCCAATCTTTATTTTCTTGCTTTATGGAAAAGAATAATATTTTATGTTAAAGTTTAAACTATATTTATTTTTAAATGTGAAAATTTATGGATGAATTTCTGGTCTAAAAATATGTTATAAGTAATTAAAAAGGCTTGGATTTAATAATTATCATAATGTGCTCAGGAGACAGACTTTTACTAATTACGTTAATTGGCATTACTGATTATATTTTGCCCTAATGATTTTAATAGTTAAATATGTTCCTAATTTTTTAAAAATAAGTTATATGATAAGTAAATATCATATTCTAATATAATAGTAAGAAAACACTGCAATATATGGTTACTATGTTTGGTAAATAACGTAAACTTTATCCATTAGACTTGTCATGCATTTAAAAGAATGAATAAATTTCAGTTAAATATTCAAAAAAAGCTGAAAAGCCAATTCTCTAGTATTTCAAGACAGAAATGTTCCGAGAAAAGATTAACATTTCATATATATATATATATATATATATATATATATATATATATATATATATATATATATGACATTTCAATCCATATTAAAAGAATTTATAAAAATATTTAACATACTTTATATTTAAAGTAAAACTCTGGTTTAATTAACGTGGAAAAGAAATTTCCTCTCAGATAATAAATTAAATATTTAAGTTGTATTTATTTAACAGTGAAACTTCTAAATTAAAAGAACGAGAAAATTTATTTAATACTCTGTGTTCTCATTCAATTTGCTCAAACCCTATATATTTTTGTAAGATATATGAAAATTACATTCTGAGTATGTACAAATAAACGGAGAGAAAGGGGGAAAGTCTTAGTTCAGGAAATAGCAAAATATATTTTTTGGGGCGCTGACACTTTTTTTCATCAGTTACAAAAATTATCAATTAGCATGCTAAGAGGTAAAATAACTTCCTTAATAATGTATAATCTTTGTATTAAGAAAGAGAATAATTTTGTACTTCATGAGCTTAATCTCTGCGTTTTCGTGGTGTAAGTGCTGCTCTTGCGCTTTTGTTTAAATCTTTTCTATATATTGTGTTGCCTACAGAATCATTGTAAATAATCAACCGTAATCGATATGTCTTCCTGAATGTCCATCGGACAAACTTAATCAGAGGTAACCATGGTATGTGCATATATACAGGGGGATTATAATAAATCATTTACTTTCGAAATGCTTTGAAAAAGAACCACAGTTCAGAATGACATCAAATGTGAACTGAATATTTTTGAAGGAAGAGAAAATCATTGGCATATACAATGCTGCTTTTAATTCGGTTCTTGGCGTAACGACAATTATAAACTGATTTTTACTGTTCAATGTGATACGATCTTGTCATGGACAATGAGTATTTTACTAACAAGGGAACATCTATTGAGCAGACTTGAAAATGATTTTTCCCTCAACAAACTTAAACATATAAATCACATTGAACATAAAGATTGGTTTAACGCTCAATTCATTCAAAAACAGCTGTAATTCGATTCAAAAAGTTGTGTAGCTAAATCTACATTCATTTTTACGCTAACTGAGTTACCTAATGCAGAGCTTCTCAAACTTTCAATACAGGCACCCCCCTTTTCAATCACGAATTTTTATCGCACCCCTCCTTATACATTAATAATGCATTTGGAAGCTAAAGCAACAATCTTTATTAAAAACCGTACAAATTCATGACATAAGTTTTAAATTTTGTATATGTTACTTTTAAGCAAAAAATATTTAGTAAGATGATAATTATTATGCTACTTTTCCTTTCTATATTTTTAAAATTGGATTTACATTTTAAAATGCTGTGGCTTGTTAGAAGACAAAATATAAATGTCAGATAAATATAGAAAAATAACTCAGAGGGTCAATTTCTAATCATAAGCATTCCTTTGAAAAACTTTGCTCTGTAAGACAAGCCCATGGAAGTCGCTAATACTTATTAAACTTGTTCCTAATTTAGTATTAATTAATTAGTTATGAGATACTCTGTGCAGCACTGATACATTAAAAGTATACAGGCTGAAGTACCCGCTCTTTGCACGAGAACATTTATAAGTGTTAGACATTTAAAAAGTCGGATCCAAATTTTTATGATCTCCTTGTGGTGTTTTTCCAATCCCGTTCCATGATCTCAATGAAAGTAAGCACACCGATTCGAACCCGATCTTTTTGAGTTTCGTGATTTGTGGTTGGCAGCAACTGCCATGCAATTCGAGCGAGTATTTAAACTCGGCTCATGTTAGTTTTGAAAAAAGGAAGGAGAAACGGAAATATAAGAAGTATGTGAGTGGTTTAACTCTTAGAAGGAGAGAAAGGCTGGTTGGCAATGCAACTGCAGGTTGCATCACCATTTTAGATTAGAAATTAATTTTACAATATTAGAAGACGGTTCGAATCGGATGTCTCTGGTAATGTTGATTTTTGAACTTGTTTTTTTATCGCTCCAGTAACGAGCGCGGTGACTTTATGATTGATTATTAAAGGCCAATTTTAAGAAACTGTTTTTTCGTATTCATGCCTCCTCGACACATAAATTTCACTGCTAACTTTGCAAAATTTAAATGAGTTTACCAATAAGAGTAACAAATTTGGTTATGGGCCCAGTCCATGTACTGTGTCGAGGCAGGCTAAGCAGTTGAACCAGGCCATGAACTTTGTCTATTTAAATACTGTTCCAGTCTAGAACTATTTTTTATGAACTCTGTTGCTAGTACGCTAAATCGAGTAACAGGTATGGAGTTTAACAACCAGATATCAGTGTTGACTCCAAATAACTGGAACACGTGGAAGCATGATATGCAAGTACTCTTAATGCATTATGGTTGCTGGCAGTTTATAATACAGACCAAGCCAGAGCAACCTGATGAAGAGGCAACATACAAGGAAAAATTAGATCTACAACTTCGTAAGGATAGATGTTATACGTTGATCTATACTAACATCAGTTCAGATTTGAAAAATCTGATAACGGAAACAACTGACGGAGTAGCGGCATGGAAGATATTAAAAGATCACTTCGAACCAGTCACAAAAGCAAGAGTAATTCAACTATTAGATCAATTTTTTGGAACAAAATACCAACCAGGGGAAGATGTTGAAATTTTTATATCTCGTGTAAAGACAGCGGCAACCAGACTACAAGAAGCGGGTCATAAATTGGACGACCTGTACATAGGATTTCAATTAATAAGGTGGCTTCCTCAGGAATTCCAGTCTACCGTGCAACAAATCTACAGATGGAAAGAAGAGGACTTCAGAGTTGTCAAAATTGAAGCAGAGCTTATATTAGAAGCCAATCGTCTTCAGTTGATGAAACAAGATTTGGAGAAAGCGGAGAATGCTTACTTGAGCAGTTTCACTTCGAAGAAGTCGAAGACGTTACCTGGTGCTACGGCTGCAGCTCATGGAGATCCAAATGGCAAGAATGATTACCAAAAGAAAAGTGGTAAGGTATTTAACTGTAAAACTATTAAAAATGTTAAACAATCTATTAAGACTATAGGTCCGTGTTATGTATGTAATAAGTACGGGCATCTTAAAGTAAACTGTAAAGAGAAAAAGTATCTACCAAAATCTCCTTCAACTGTAAATGGAAACTTTTAACACAGAGTTTGATAAAGGTCTTTGGGTAATAGATACTGCTGCCACGAGTCATTTTTGTAATGACAAGAGTTTATTTTTAGATCTTAAGCCGATAACTAACATGAAAATGTCGTTAGCAACGGAGGATAAAAGTTGTCCCGTAGAAGGAATCGGTACACTTAGATTTCGGGTAAAATATAAGGGGAGTTTTCATGAAATAACTTTGACTGATGTATTATTTAATCCTAAGTTGAGGAGAAATTTATTATCCGGTTCCAGATTAGAAAATAAAGGTGCGCATTTTGTGGGTACTAAAGGTAAAATTAATGTTTTTATTAAAGACTGGATAAAATTGTTCTCGGCGACACGCCATGAAAATTTGTATTTTTAAGCCGGATCATTATATTATACCAAAGAGTAAAGAAATTAGTTTTTTTTTTTTTAGTGATGTAACCGCTAAAACAAAAACGGATCAATAGAAATATGGCATCAACGCTTTTGTCATGTTAATAACGATTACTTGGTAAAAACTAGTAAAAATGATAGTGTAAAAGGTCTCCCACGCTTAACTGATAATGGTAAGACTCATTGTATACCGTGTAAATTAGCAAAGTCAAAGAGAGTGTCATTCAAAAAGACGGGGGCCGTAAGATCAAAACGTCCATTGGAATTGTTGCATATGGACCTCTGTGGTCCAATGCCAACTGAAAGCCAAGGCGGTAATAAATATTTCTTGAGTATAATTGACGATTATTCAAGAAAGGTGACTGTATTTCCCATCCGAAATAAATCTGACGTATTTCATACGTTTATAAGATTTCAGAAACGAGCAGAACGTTTTCTAAGTAAAAAGGTAATAGCAGTTAGAACTGATGGCGGACTAGAATTTTGTAATAAGGATATGGATAATTTCTAGACAGAACTGGGTATAAAGCATGAGGTAACAAATTCATATACGCCAGAAATGAATGGGGTCGCGGAGAGATTCAATTTAACCGCTCTAGATGGCATCAAAACATTGCTTAAGTCTAGTGAAGTTCCCCATAAGTTTTGGGGAGAAGCATTACTGTGTTTCACTTATGCGTGGAATCGAATTTGTCACAAAGACAGTAACAAAACGCCTTTCGAAAAATATTCAGGTAGAAAACCATAGGTATTGCATCTAAAACCTTTTGGATGTTTGGCATATGCTGGTGTGCCAAAACAAATTAGAAAAAAATTCGATATGCGTGCGAAAATGGGAATTATGATGGGATACGCACAACGTACTAAGGGTTATAGAATATGGTTGATAGATGAAAATAAATTAGTCGAGACTATCAATGTAAGATTCGATGAAAATAAGAGGGGAATTAATTTTAGACAAAAAGTTAATAGTAACCTTCGATATAATTTAAACCTTCCTGATTATTATGATGATGAGGATGATTTTGATAGAGTAAAAGATTCATTAACGAGTCGTTTAGTTTCAAAGACAAGTACGGAAATGCCCTCAACATCTGAAAAGCCAGGTGTATCTTCCGATAATCATAACTTGATCCCATGTACGGAGGTTAAGTGGATTCGAAATATAGGTAGGAAAGTAACTGGATCTAACGTATAGTATAGAAGGGGAAGCAACCCGATTGAAATCTTTTAACGAAATAGAGAGATACTGTAAGAGGCGTAATATTGAGTATGATCCTAGTTTATTTAATTTTAGAAAAGATAATACCGAATCCCAGAGATTTTCAGATTTGTCAGAGCAACAAGAAGCTCTTATGGTTGAAGTAACTATTCCTAACTGTTACAAACAGGCGATAAGATCCAGAGACGCATCTAAATGGCATGATGCAATGGATAAAGAAATTAACGTAATGATGGAACGTAAAGTTTGGGATTTAGTTGATCATCCGGATAATATAAAAAATTTAGAAAACCGTTGGGTTTATACCATTAAATATGATGAAAAATAATAAAATTGTTAGATACAAGAGACCCGATATTAGGTATGCAGTAAATGTATTATCTCAATTCCAAGCAAACCCGGGAATAAAACATTGGAATTGCTTATTGAGATTATTAGGTTATTTAAAATACACTCAAGAATATAAATTAGAACTTTCAAAAGTTAAATCATTAAAACTAAGATATTATTCAGACTCAGATTTTGCTACAAATAGGGATGATCGAGTGTCAATGGGAGGGTTCATAACTTTTATAGACGAAACTCCAATTTCATGGCGAACTTTCAAGCAAAAATCCGTTATCTATCGACCATGGAAGCTGAGTATGTTAGTTTAACAGAAGCAGCTAAGGAATTCATTTGGCTAAAGAATGTAATTAATAATAAAAGTTTAAATTTGGAACTAAGTGAAAATGTAATGTTTTGTGATAATCAAGCTGCTATAAGTTTTTCAAAGTCACCGGTAGAAAATTATAGAACAAAACATATCGATGTTCGTTATCATTTTCTAAGGAATTTGATATACGACAAGGTTTTCCAAATTAAATATATAGGTACCAAAAATAATTTGGTGGACATTTTTACCAAACCCATGGTAAAGGAAAAATTGTTAGAATTTTGTAGAAAATTATTTCTTTTTAGAGAATAAGACTTTGTTTCTTTAAGATTAAAATATTAGTTTGTTTATTACAATAAAGATTGTGAATAAAATGTATTTGTTTGTGTTAAATTGTATAACATGTGATTATAGATTAAAATTAATGTACTGATTTGTAAGAGATAATGGTGCGAGATTGGAAAAAGGGGGCCGATTGTTAGACATTTAAAAAGTCGGATCCAAATTTTTATGATCTCCTTGTGGTGTTTTTCCAATCCCGTTCCATGATCTCAATGAAAGTAAGCACACCGATTCGAACCCGATCTTTTTGAGTTTCGTGATTTGTGGTTGGCAGCAACTGCCATGCAAATCGAGCGAGTATTTAAACTCGGCTCATGTTAGTTTTGAAAAAAGGAAGGAGAAACGGAAATATAAGAAGTATGTGAGTGGTTTAACTCTTAGAAGGAGAGAAAGGCTGGTTGGCAATGCAACTGCAGGTTGCATCACCATTTTAGATTAGAAATTAATTTTACAATATTAGAAGACGGTTCGAATCGGATGTCTCTGGTAATGTTGATTTTTGAACTTGTTTTTTTATCGCTCCAGTAACGAGCGCGGTGACTTTATGATTGATTATTAAAGGCCAATTTTAAGAAACTGTTTTTTCGTCTTCATGCCTCCTCGACACATAAATTTCACTGTTAACTTTGCAAAATTTAAATGAGTTTACCAATAAGAGTAACAATAAGAAAATAAAAGATTATTCTTGATATAATAGCTGAATTGTAAGGAGAGTAAGGGCAAGTGCGCTACAATGTTTACAAAAATGTAAAATGATTTTTTTTAAATAATTGCTCAAATTAAAATTAGTTTTAAGTGAACTGTAATTTTATAAGCCTCACAGAATTACCATTTAGAATTGATGTTGAATAATGAACAATAATATAAAATTCCGATGAAGAACAATTGTATTATTTTTAATATTTAAAGTGAAAAGTCTTCAACATGTTTTAACCCTGGAGCAGGCGCGCGCTTGATACTAATGATCGAGTGGGGTTATTGAGTCACCCCAATACTTTTTTTTATAATTATTTTTATAGTACACAGTAAAAATGGTAATTCCAGTGAATAATTTAATTAATTATTCACTGGAAGATTAAAATTATTAAGAGAAAATATACTCACCTACTTTCAAGGACACATAAAATATTTCGGAAAAAAAGTGATAGCACCGGGAACTGGGTCAAAACAAGTACCTTAACATTGTAAAACAGCGTTTGTCACTCCCAAAAAAAAGAAATGGAAGATATGTGACAATTATATTTCAGTTCACAATAAGACTGTCAAACAGGAGGATAGTGTGAGGGCCATTGGTAATAATTAAACAGTTTTACCAGAATTACCGATTTCATGCCCTCTGTGCTCGGCGTCACCACTCCCGGATTAAAAGTGTATTTATACAATATGGATGTTCTAAAAAATTATGTAAAGCGTTTTTCATTATGCTTTATATGTTTAGGAATACTCATAAAAATAAATTTGGACCTAGTAATCCTTCAAAGTGTTATCTGTGCTTTTCCAGAAATCGTAAAAAATATTTTACAAGGAAAAAAGCGCAGCAGCAATAGTTTATTTACAACTTCCCTAAATGGAAAAACAAATACATAAGAGCAGGGACGTAACTAATCGTACAAGTAAGTTCGAAGGTCAAACCGCAGAAAATACATTCTGCTGCCTACAGCTGATGGCAATAATATATGACAGTGATGAATTTTTTATCTTCCTAATTTTTTTATTGATTATGGGTCTGGAATTTGTTTTTTCTCTGAAAGAGTAGCATTATAAGTTTGAAAAGAAAACGTAAAAAAAATCTCTCATCAGGGGGTTACAGCAAATCAAATAAGATGTTTTTTTATTTGGTTATGGTATCAGAGATAGCTAATAAGGTTTTGAAGTAGAAACTTTTATATTTGATGACATAATATCGCAGACAATATATATAAATTATATCAGTGTAAATGTGTATTTTTTATTATGTCAGAAAGTATATTGTTTTAGCAATATTTTATTTTTCCAGCAAATTAATTTTTTTAATCTTTTATTTTCTATATGCTCGCGCCCCCTTGTAGGTTTATCGCAACCCCCCGGGGAGGCGCGCCTCCCAGTTTGAGAAACATTGACCTAATGATATACTTCATAACTTTATTTTCTTTTTAACCAACCGTTTTCTTTATTTTTAAGTATATTTAGTTCAAGTTTAAGCTATTCTCGCTAGTGGTTCTTTTTTACACGCATTTTGAAAATGTAACTTCGATTATAGTCAACTTGAATATATATCAGTAAAACTCAACTAGCTCTAGAGATATCATACATAGCGAGGTAATAGTGTCACACAAATGTTCGATTAGATTTATGTCAGGGGAAGACTGTTGCCAAAAGATGACTTGAAATGCACGAGAATGTACCTTGAACAACTTCTTGATGATTTAGATCCTCAAGATATGTTGCATTATCTGCTGATAAACACCGCCAGCAGAAAAGGGAACCCTGGTCTGTGATGATGATCACCGGGCAAAGAAAACTTTGAACATCTGTAAAATCAGATGTAAACATGCCTGTTAAATTTTTTATAATGAAATTTTTTAAAAATATAATAAATGAAATACACATTGAATAATTAAAAATAAAATAAAAATAGCGAGTTAATTTCACATTTTTGTAATTTCATTTCATAATTAAAGTTATTGTGAAGCCATTTATTAAATGCTATCAAGTTGTAAGACATACAGAAAGAAAGAGAGAAGGGCGTTTTAATTATTTTAGCTTATTTTTTTCTTAAAAAAATGTCTTTTGTTTGTTACTTAACAAGACAGTTTGTATCTAAAAGCGTCAACTCGATACAATTCTGGTAGAAGTGTGATTTTTACTTTTTTCGGTATTAACTTTAAAAATAACCATTATCTACTTAAAAAGTATATCTAAATATGTCAATTGCTTATAATTCTTTGAGTGATTATTTATCTATTAAGTCCACAACTATTCATAAGATATATAAACTCAAGATTAACTTAGAAAATTACCAAATTGAAAGCAAGGCTATGGAAGAAGGATACAAATTGTATCAACTTTTCGATTAGATTAAGGTATCCGATTACGTTCGGAACCGTGATTTTAAAAAAATGCATAAATGGATACTTTTCATGATATTTAGTGTCACTTAGTTTAGAATACATGTATAAAATTGTTTTAAGGTCATTGTGACATAAAAAATTTATTTAAATACAATATTTCGGCTAGAAGTTTTGAAAAATTCATATTACTTTTTTTTAGAGTTACAACCCATTGGAATAATTATCGGAGTTTTTTTCTTAAAATTTCTCCTTATGTTGTCGTAAAACATGGATAAACCGACTTCTAAGTTATATATTTCAAATTCTACTTGAGCCTCTGTATAGAGGTCTGAAATATATGCAGGCAAAATATTATTATAATAGAGGCATTTTTCACAAAAGGAGAATATTTTGAAAATGGGTATTTTTATTTTAATTTTTTGTCACAATATTGTCTTTAAATAATTTTTTATTGTAATACTATTCTTAAAACAATTTTATATACATTTTCTAATCTAAGTGTCACTAAATATCATAAATATTATCCATTTATATGCTTTTGCAAAATCACGGTTCCGAACGTATTCGTATACCGTAAAAATGCAATTAAAAATGCTTTTTTTTAAAAAAAATGTATTTATTTATTTAGTTAAAAATTTATATAATTAAATGAATCTAAATTCTACTAATGAAATATTTTATGTAATTTTAAACTTGATAAATTCATTCTTTTCTGACTCATATCTAACTGAAATAAAATATTCAAATTAAAATATGACATGAAACTAAAAATTTAAGTTAAGTAAGAAAATTTAAGAGATTTTCGGTACATTTTAAATAATCATCAATTATTTTTTCACTTGTATCAGAGTTCTCAGCATGTTTTCCTTTAGTCTGTACTCATAAGTATGGTAATTCAAAAGAACCAGTTTCTCTCAGTTGGAAGTCATTGTAAAACAATCTTTATTTCAAGGAAGAAAACAATACTTCATTGAGATAATTAATTTAATAAGATAAAAGCATTTTAAAATTAAATAAATAATTGATGCCCCATTTGAAACGCTTCTATTGAACTAATACTGAACTTTTAAACTCTAATGGTGATTAAAATAAGCAACACATACAAGACAAACATTTTAAAAAATACAATCGTTAAAAATGAAATATTAAATAAAATATGGTAACACATGAAATGTGGACAAATTTAAATCCTTTCATTCATGAAGCATGTTTAAAATTCTTTTTCAGTAACATTTTTGTGGATAGTTTATAATTTTAATTAAAATAACCTATTCATATTAATGTTTTATTATTATTGTACAATTTAAAATTACAAACCCTGAGTATATTGGTGAAATAAAAAAAATATTTTGACCTTTCTTTTACAATGGCATAGGCAGCTCGCATTATTTCAGTTATTTGAGCATTACTTGAAAACAAATGCTTTCCAAATGTTTTTTTTCTTAACTAAGTTTCCTCCTCATGAATGTTTAAGAAGTACTAATTGTGTAATCTAAGTTAAAATTACACAATTCATTATTCTTTTATTTTTAATGCGTATACCTTTCTGAAGTAATTAACTATTAAAACTTTAAACAAAAAAAATGTTAATTAAAATGGATTATCGAGAAAAATTTAGGTAGTTCTCATTAACGTCCAACATACATACTGTTATACAATATTATTGTATTTGAATTAGTAATTAAAACTCATTATACACACAACAGTACATTTTAATTCACAAGTTTTAAAACTGTTTTCTAATTCCTAGTATTTTTTCCATTTCTTGTTAAATGTAAATTAATGCAGTTGTTTTAATTCCAGCGATTCGGAGAGCCTTTAGAGAATAAGTCTAGAATAATAATAATTTAAGCATAGGAAACAAAATAATAAATTAAATAAAGTAAAATAATGATTAAAAGTTTCAATTTAATTTATATTTCGTTATAAGTATATTAAAGGGATATGTTTGAGAAAATATTTTTATAGAAAAAGGTTTAAGCACTTAAAATGTTTGCCAACCTTAAATAATCACAATGATTTTGTTTAATTAGAATTTACTACTCCGTTTTGAATTTCAAAGAAGTTTTCCTCATTAATTATAACGTAAAATACAGATTGAGACAAAAGGGCGATCGTAATATATCCATTGTAGGCTTGGACTAGTAATAGTTTTAATTTTTGTTGAATTTAATGAGATAGGCGCAACACATGCCTTCTTCTTCATGGGCTATTGCGCTACTGTAAAAAATTGTGGAATAAAACGAATCTGTTAAGTTTTGTATATGTAGAGCTATCTAAGGCTTTCAATAAAGCACCGCTGTAATTTTTTATCCAGTTGAATATAAACATTAAATTCAAGTTTTCCTTTTCTGCAACATTGATGAACTCACTGATTAAAAAAGCTTTAACTTTTATCTTTTTAAAAGATAGTTTTATGTTTGTCATAGCAATTTTACCATCTATATGTTCTTCAAAATGTTAATTTTTTGCCCTAATATATTGTGTGTATAGTTTAAAATATGTTATTACTCATTTATAGATGAAGTATCATAATTTATTTGATTCATGGAAAATACACAATTTTTTATGAAAAATGAACCCTTACAATAAAATTTGCAAGTATACTGTTTTGAAAAGTTAATGGATGGTTTTGTACATCAGTTTACACCCAATGATATAGAAATTTAAGATCAAAATTTTATTGGATTATTTTTTGTATAGTTAACTCCTTTGATTCATTTGAACATCGAATGTACATTCTTCTGGAATGGATTTACGTCCACAAAATACCATGCATTAGGTATGTAATGGCGTAAGAATAAATTGATGCTGGATGTGTCTTTCCTTAACATCCAAATAAATTTCTATGGGTTAAGATATGGGCTATGTGTTGGCCACGGCAGGTCTTAGAAGTCAGGCTAAAGTTCAGAGAACCAATTTGGAACAATTTTGGAATTATGTATAATTCAATTTTTTTTGTTCATGATGTGTCTGTAGTGATTAGGGTCAAAATGAAATATTGCAGGGAGCACTTGATCTGACAATATATTTAGGTATCTCACGGCTGTTTGAATACCTTCGAGGAACAACAGGGTACTATTATTTATATGCCAGAAGAACATGCCCATTATCATGATATATCCACCAGATACTTGCACAATGCGAGTAAAGCAAGTTGGTCATGACTTCTTGGGGCTCTCGGAAGATTCAACTTCTTCCATCAGGACAAAATAAGTTGCAGAGTAATTTATTCGACACCTACTTGGTTATACCAACCGCATTACTCATTGCTGGTCCTCTTGTGTTCAGTGACTTCCTTCCCGACACCACTGCAACAAGTTTTACATATCGAACAAAAATGAGTGGTTTTTTTTATAGGAAAGTGACTATGCATTTCAATCCTCTGTAATTCTATGCACATGGCTCAAGTTTAAATATATATAGAAACGAGACCTAATCGACGATATACACTTGCCTCCGAAAGTCTGCGTACAGGTGATCATCTTTCATATTCATGCAAAGATCGCTATTTCAATGAAGTATTTCTAAATCAATACTATTTTTATTGATTCCTTTAACGTCGTAAATTAAAATAGTATAAACAACAATCACCAAAATTTTACTTAAAATAATACAAATATTTATAACTTGAGTACGAAACAAATTGTGTGCGTCAAAAGTATGCGTACACCAGAAAGAAGCTTTACAATAATCGATTGTAACTAAACATTAATACTTTTTAAGATATTCTGTTCTTCCTATAACACTCTCAACATATTTGACAATGATTTAACAAGCCTAGTTGTTTCATCTGTGGATGTTTTGTTCCGTTCTTCTACTTTGATAGATTTGAGTATTTCCTTGGATGTGTTATTACGATCTCCCGGATTATTCACTTGAATAAATACCACAAATGTTGTATTGTACTTAGGTCTAGAGACTAGGTTGGCTTTCGAAATTGATTTGAAACATGTCAGAATAGACATGGCTTCAAAATGCCTTTACAACGTGAGCCATTTGCTTGGTACCTTTGAGCCGATGAAATTAAAATCATTATTCATCGCAAATTTTTCGGCATATGCCCTGATATTTTACTTCAATAGGTTCAAGTGACCAATTTTGTACATTGTTGATTCAATAAATTTCAGATTACCAGTCGAAAGACTTCCAATGCACCCTCAAACATAATGCCTCCTCCTCCATGTTTGGCAGTCGAAAAAGGATTCTCTTTCTTAAGATCTGTCCAGAGATTTTTGCAGGGATATATTTTTGTGCTTTTGATGCCAAAGTATATAAATTACTTTCAATTGAATATATTACATTTTTCTAAAAATTATGTGCCCTATTTAGAAGTTGCAATTTCTTTTAGCTATGTTCATTCGAAAGATGAATGGCTTCTAGAGTACAACTCTGACATAATAGTCATAATTTTCAGTTTTCTATGAATTTTAATTAAAGTCACACATTTTTGCAATATTTCAGTAACACGTTTAGCTATTTGTGAAGCTTATAGTCTTGGATTAGTTTTTATAGAACGTATTATAAAGCAAGATTCTCGAAGTGTCATTATAGACGGGTGACCGGGTCTTGGTTTGGACGGTATAATTTATTCTTGATTTGTAGTTTATGAAAACTTTTTGAATCAATGAATGTCGCCTATTAACAATTCCAACAATTGCTTGAAAAATTTCACACTTTTTTAAGATCTATGATGAGTTTTCTTTCAAAAATACATCGATCTCTATTTTGTTGCCTGTCATGGAACCACAAAAACTTTCAAATATCAAATGCTAAATAAATAGTAAGAGAAGATTATTATTACTTAAAAACACGATTTAGGGCAATTATTTTACAATAATAGGTTCTTAAAAGATCTATTCTGTATGTGTACGGATACTTTTGGTGTCGGATAGTTGGTGATTATTTGGTGGTAATTCTTGTTTTTTTCTCGTTAAGGTAAATTTTGTTGCTGTTGTTTGAATAAGGAAATTTTGTAGAATTGCTGACAAGTATTTTGATTTTCTAAAGCGAGATTTTAATAGTAATTATAGCATAAAGACGTAAGATGAGATTGCTTGTACGGAGACTTTTGAAAGCAAGTGTATGACAGTGAAAGCAAAGTAGAATATCGGTTTTTCGGAACAATTCGTCGTAAACGATTGCGATAACGTTCTTCGAAAACTGTGTTCAAAGCGCAGTTACGTCTTCTGGAAAATGACTGTGGGTTCTGACATCAACTTCTGAAAACCTTTGACAATGCTGCTTTTGAGATTTGAGTGATATTTTCTGTCTTCAAAATCATTTTCCTTGCTAAGTGGGCACAAACAATAAGCATTTTTTCAATAAGTGAAAAATGTGTCGTGTTTCTCATTTTAATTCATTCGTCGTGAAAAGCACTCTTGGTCTTTAGTTGTATTAGCGTTCTAACCACGTGTAACCCGAGTCATAAAAAAATGAAAATCATTTGCACACTTCATCCCTAACACGCATTAAATTGCAAATCTCAAAGTTTTCTTATTCACTATTAGTGTTTGTATGTCATTAATCAAAAATGATCTGATTTCAATAGCAAATGGACTGAAATAGAGACTAAAGTACCTAATACTATTATATATTTTGATCCTCTTGTAAGGTTTTTTTGCGTTTGTTTTCCGAAATAAAATATCTGAATCATATATTATAATCCGTCTTCAATTACTAACTAGCTTTAAAAAAGTTTTGTACACATTATTTGTGTAAAAACGTAAAGTGCAACCTATAAAAATAAATAAGTGACCAGTTTTTTTCTTGCTTAATTTGAGAAAGCATAGAAATAAGAAATGTGCACAAAGCAGTTTCTTAAATAATGTGAGGAAACTTTCATAATTTTATCACAAAAATGTATTTAACGAAATGTATTACCTGTTGAGAGAAACAACCATTCTTGTAGTAAGCAGTACAAGGCCGTTTTACATGAAAAAATTTCACAGAGAAAATGAAAAAAAAGTATTACTAACATGAAATAGACCCAATAACACTAAATTTCCCAATGGAAGTGATTTTGACCGTTTTTTTAATTCAATTAGAAAAATAATGATGTATATAAAGACAGAATTTCTCTCTTACAATATTTTAGAATATATTTTTTTTCCAAGTGTAGCAAATTTTTTCATTGTTAATATATACTAATGAAGTGTTATGTGACTGTAAATAATGTAAAATATATTAAAATTATTTTTAAACAATTTTTTTTTACACATTAGTTATTATTTTACAATGCAGTCCTTTTGACTGCTTTTGGGCAATATAGGTATATATAAAGTTTCGGTCTTTCTAGTGTTAACTACATAACATGTGTAATGCCAATTTTCCACTCTGTCGATTATTTTACCCGACACAAAAATATGAAACAAAAACCAGATAACTAATCAACAAAGTTTCTCTAAATGGAAAGATTTTGGTTAAGGATTCGAAGCCTTAACGCATCTATCATACTAGTTCGAAATATGCTCTACCAGATTCAAGTCGTTAGATTGATTTAGACATAACATTCGCTTCAAACATATATATATATATATATATATATATATATATATACACTCTGTCGCAAAAAAATATATGCACGCAGAAGAAATTGAGCTACATTCACGAAATTTGGTATGCATGTAGTGTATATGAAAATAAACAAATGATTAAAAATTCAGAACAAAATATCATTTTATTAAGCGGTTACAGCTTGCAAAAGGTTAAAAATCAGTAAGTAGTAAAGCCACCTCTGGCAGCTATACAAGCCGAAATTCGGCGTGGCATCGATTCAATTAGATCACTTATGACCCCCTGTGGAAGATCCTGCCATAGTCTTTGCATCTGCGCAGTTAATTCTTCTGTATCTCGGGACGGCTGCAGTTGCCTTCCCAGCGCGTCCCAGACATGCAATATTGGCGAAAGATCTGGTGACCTGGCAGGCCATGGTAGGACGTCATATCCTTGAAGACATTGTTGGGAGAGTCGCGCAGTATGTGGACGAGCATTATCCTGTTGATAAATGGCACCTGGGCGACTTGGTAGCATGGGTAGCACAATCGGCGTTAAAATATCGTCCACGTATCTGCGAGCTGTCAAAGTGCCTTGAAGGACCACTAAAGATGATCGTGTGTCCCAAGAAATTGCTCCCCACACTGTCACACCTTGTGAAATTGCTGTATGCCGCTCGACAATAAATGCCAGATCGGACCGCTGGCCGGTGCGCCTCCAGACACGTGTGCGGTGGTCATCAGCACTGAGACTGAATCGGGATTCATCACTGAAGATGACACGTCTCCAGTCTGTCACACTCCAAGTTGCCCGAGGTCGGCAAAAATCCAGTCGACACTGCCTATGATGTGGGGTCAGTGGTAAGCGTCTTAGCGGACGTCGGCTCCTCAAGCCAACTTCGGTCAGTCATCTCCTTATGGTTTCTCTTGATGGCACTGGATGTCTGGAAGGAGGTAAGTGGCGATGAATCGATGCTAGCGAAGTTTTTGGTGCCGAAGTGGCCACTCTTCTGATTGCACGATCCTCGCGATCATTTGTGTTCCTGGGACGTCCTGACCCTCCGCGACGGTACACTCTACCTTCTGTGATCCACTGTTGCCAACACCGAGCAACTACCATATCGCTCCGACCTAGGTGGCGGCCGATACGTTTATTCGACCAACCTGCTTCTCTGAGGCCTATTATACGGCCCCTATCAAAGTCCGTCAGCTGCTCGTACTGCCGCCGGTTACGTCTTAGAGGCATCCTAAGTCTCAATATCGTCTATCAAAGTCATCAGATTCGTTTGGATAGCCGTACGGCGCTCGTACTCATGCTTTTAAACTCTCCCAGTTGCGCAACTAATATGCGCATAGCACACTTAGCCTTGTCTCATTGGCTTCGAAATTTTAATCATTTGCATATTTCTTACCAGACTACATTCTTGCCGAGTTTCGTGATTGTAGCCTGATTTCTTCTGGGTGCATATATTTTTTTCCGACAGAGTGTATATTACTAACATTCGAAAAGTACACAACTCGACCAATACGTTACGTACACGTATATATATATATATATATATATATATATATATATATATATATATATATATATATGCGTATGTGTAACGTATTGGTCGAGTTGTGTACTTTTCGAATGTTAGTATGGTTTCATGAAAACATCTTCGGAATAAATGGACGTTCATCTTATTATTTTGACGGACACATCAAAGGCGTTACGACAATACAAAAACAAACGAACACACAAAGACAAAGATAGCTGCAGCTATTTACACACAAGACGACAATCGGAAGACAAATCTGCGACGACTGCATACTGAAAACGAACAGATTACAAGAAAGCGATCACACAAGAATTTCGCCTTTATACCGGTAGTGACAATCACGTGACTATTATATAACAGTGGTTCTGATTGGATAGATCAGGCGGGACAGGTATTTCAGACTAGTTGATTACGAATAAGATCAAAGTGTTATTTTCGAACCAAAGCGATAAAGATTGTTTAAATATTAGTAAAAAGAGTTAACAAAATAAGTGTTAGAGGGGATATATATATATATAAATATATATATATATATTTATATAAATATATATATATACTCTACAAAAAAATCAGACATATTATCTTATTTTTGATTAAAACTGCAATATGTCGTCTTGATAAAAAAAAAACATAGTAAAATGTAGTAAAATAGCTTTTAGTACCTATTTGAGTAAGCTTAATGCGATTGACTAATGAAAAAGTTACTCATGTTACACCGTCAATAGTAGATGAGAATAGTGAAAAATGCCCTTTTTTCATTTATATTTTAATCTTTTATTTATAACATAGATTAGAAGTATAAAAAGTAAAAATGAGTGTCATTTTTTCGCATGATGCTATTTATTATAATGCTAAATTGATCTCACTAATATATTCATGTATAATTTGAATACGAAATGTGATTCCAATAATCAATTTATTGCAACTTTTAATGCCAATAACCTACTAGTAGCATATTTTAGAATGCTCCGTATTAACGATGAATCATTGCTGAAAAACAAAAGATAATAATGAAGATAAACCTAAATATATATTTTTGTCCATGTATTAGAAGAAAAATGGTTTGTATGGTTTTTCAAAAATTATACATTCTTATAAGAGCGTATGAAAATAAATTTTTACGTGATTTAATCTTTTACATAATCAGGAAAAATAATTAAGGATATCTAAAGAAATATTGTTTAAGATTTCGGACAATGTGATGTAGACTAAAATAAGCAGAACATGCAGCTACTTTTGATAACAATGACTCATTATCCACACGTAAAAGAGGCCCTGGTATCAAAACTAATAGAATTTGACACCCATTTATCAGTGAACAAACACTAAAAGGAAGAGATAAAGTAATATTCGTTTTCTTACCTTTTAATACAGAAAATATTATTCTTCATTACGTAATTGTATTGAGTTAGAATTATATAACGCAAATAATTTGAAATGTGTTTTTTTACACTATTGTTTAAATATTAGTTTAGACAAGAACGAATGAATCATTAAACATATTTGTACAATAATTTTATCTAAATCATTAAGGAAATAAGAAGGGAAATAGGTTTGAATACATGATAGGCCAATGTGAGTATGTAATACATTAAATGGCAAAACAATTCACAAGTCAGTTTGGAATATCGATGAATACCGAAATATTTAAACTGTATCAGAATAATAAAACTCACAAATATTTAAGAAATCAAACGGATATTGGGAATAATTCACTTAATTACATAATAATCTTGAATTAAATTTGTACGCACTATTCGAATGTTCCTTTAAGCCTTCTTTTCAAAATTAAATTATATATTCTGAGTCTACTTGACTATTACTTCATGGTTAACTATTGTTGTGAAATTGTGTGTGAACTATGTAACCTTGCCTCCAAAAGTCTAGGTACAGACATTCATCTTACGTGTGTGTGCTATAATTACTTAAAAAAGCTCGCTTTTGAAAATCAAAATACTAGTCGGCAATTCTCTAAAGTTTCCTTATTCGAACAACAGCAAAATTCAAGCTTAAAGAGAAAAATCAAGTATGACAAACAAATAATCAATACCCATCCGCGTCAAACGTCTTCGTACACTTACATAATATAGCTTTTAAAGACCTTTTATTCTAAAATAATTGCACTAAATGGTAATTTTAAGGAATTATAGGCTTCCTTTATGATTTATTTAGGAATTGAGATTTAAAAGCTTTTGTGGTTTCATGACAGGCAAGAGAAAAAAAATCGATGTATTATTGAAAGAAAAATCATTTTAGATCGTCCGAAAAGGAGACAATTTTTAAAGCAATTGTTGAAATTGTTAATAGGTGACATTCACATTGATTCAAAAAGTGTTCAGATACTACAAATCAAATAAACGTTTAACGTCCAAGCCAAGATTCGATCGCCCGTGTGCAATGTCACCTCGAGAATCTTGCTTTGTAATACGCTCTATAAAAATTAATGCAAGACTATAATCTTCAAAAATAGCAAAAAATGTTGCTGAGAAACAGCAAAAAAGTGTGATCTTAATTTAAATTCGAAGAAAACCGAAAAAGAATGACTATCATGCCTGAATTGCACTCAAGAACCATTTATCTTCTTTTTCGAATGAACAGAAAAACACCTAAATAGGACACATATTTTTAGAAATATGTAATATATTCAATTAAAAGTAACTTTTATAATTTAGCATCAAAAAGCACAAAACTATGCCTGCAAATATTCCTGGACAGATCTCAAGAAAGAGAAACTATTTTTGACTATCATACATGGATAAGGCATAATGTTTGTGGGTGCTTTCAAATCCTTTCGGCTGGGAATCAGCGATTTATTAAATCAACAATGTACAAAATTGGTTACTTGAACTTATTGAAGTAAAATTTTAGGACATATTGCAAGAATTTGCGTTGAATAATGATTTTTACTTTCAGTGGCAAAATATACCAAAGCAAATTGCTCACATTGTGAAGCCATGACTGTTCTGACATGTTCCAAACCAATTCCGAAAGTCAATCTAGGCACAATGCTGTATTTGTGGGATTTACTCGAGTGAATAATCAGGCAGAACGTAATAACATCCAGGGAATTGTTCAAATCTGTCTTAGTAGAAGAATGGAACAAAATATCCATAGATTAAACAAGTAAGCTAATTAAATCCTTCCAAATTAGTTGAGAGAATTATAAGACTAATGAAATAGCTTAAAAAGAATTAACCTTTAGTAACAATCCATTATTGTAAAGGTTTTTTCCAGTGCCCACACACTTTTGATGCACACGATTTGTGTCGTTCTCAAACTATAAATGTTTGCATCATTTTATGTAATATTCAGATGATTGTTGCTTATACTATTTGAATTTATGATGTTAGAGTAATCAATAAAAATAGTATTGATTCAGAAAGACTTCATTTAATTAGCGATCTTTGCAGGAATATGAAAGACGATCGCCTGTACACTGACTTTCGGAGTCAAATGCATTTATAAGGGCTGTTGTATATGTTTTATAAACACAATTATAAATGTAAACTTTGATATCAGACATATATAATTACGTACTGTGAATCAATTATTTATTTTTATTCCCATAATAGTATCATTACTTGTATTTTATTGAAAAATGGCGCAATATTTATTTTCTTACTTTTTCTCTTATATCTTTAAACTGTTTTTACAAATATGTTTTAGATATTGAATTTTAAAAGCAAAGTTTCAATAGAGTTTCAAAGCTTAGTCATTTTGTCTAATATTGCTTAAGGACTAGGTAGAGAAGATCTGTGGCGTAAAACCTAAAATTTAACAAAATTTCCCCACACACACTTTGGAAACCATTACATAATAACAACCATTTAAAAATTGTTTAAAAATAAATTTATTTTCAAAATACGAGTGTTCTATGTATTCCGTATATTACTTTTATTGCATATTGCTATCATAAATAATTTCTAAATCAAAGAATTTTTTCTTACAATATATGATTTTACTATATTTCGTACGTTACTGAAAGTTTTAAAGTCATTCTTATTCTGTAAATATTTTATGAGCAATTTTTTCTCAAGACTATCTTGCTCTTAAAGTGAATTTACATCAATCTTCATTATCATTACTGTTTCTTCACTTCCTTGAGCTAAAATAGGAGTAATTAAATATCAAATTTATCTTAATTAGTTGGTTTGATCTTTTTCTATAGTTATTATATAATCCACACCCATTATCTAAATTATAGTTTCTAAACCCATACTCTTTTTAATCTGATGTAATCCATTGAAATGAATCTGTACTTAAAATGTAACGGTGCTCTTGAGTTATAATTCTTTATTTTCTTTTACTAAGTACAAACACATGTTAACGAAGTTAAACACATTTTCAGAATAAATAATATCGCTTTCGTACATACTTTAAATCCTGCTTTTACGATTTTTTTATTTAGTGTTCCATTGTGATTGTGAAATTGTTGAAAAGACTATTTTTTTTTTTGAAAATTGTTTTAAAAGTGTTTTGCAAGAATGGGGCTTTAAAATAATTTATTATATTGATTTAAAATTACGAAGATATATGTAGTTTATATAAAAATCAGCTATTGAGAATTTGAAAAAAAAAGTGTTTTAAGAATGGTTTTTCAAAGTTTCAAAAATATGAAGCATGAAGAAAGGTTGTAATGCAAATATTTTCACAATTATTTTTAGTAAATAAGTATGTGTATTTAGCTTCCTTAGCATAATTTTACTCAACAATTTTAAAGTAATCAGTTTGTAGCATATTTTTGGATAGAAAAATATAACAGTATCATTCTGAGTTTTTCTGGCTTTTACTCGGTAAAACGTCTACGTTATTTTCTCCCTCTATATAGCATTTAGAAATTCTCATAGTATTAGTCATACATTTGTAAAAATGTTTTAACTCTATTCATATGATGCTCCAACCTTTCAATTTTTATACATTTTTAAACAATGTTATCGTATATTTTTTTCTGAGTTGAAATTGTAGATTTAGAAATCTAGGAAACATTAATTATTAGTTAAAGTAAATGTAGAGTAAGTTTAGTTAAAGTAAATTGAGAAATTTCTTGATGTTTGTACTACATCCCAATATGTTCCAATTTGCATTAAATTATAATGTTTAAATTTTTTAAATATAATACTGCGTTTACCATGATTCCCCCTCTCATAATTATCAGTATTGTTGTGCATTGAAAGTTTTTTAGATGGCTTCAATTGATAGTTACTTTAAAAACTCATTTAGAATTGCATCGATAATGTGTAACACAGTTATTTATCTAATTCTTCGTTTAATCATTTGAATAGACTATATCTTGCTAATGCTCTGTCAGGTGTTTTGAAGATATCCTGATTTCAATATTTTGATATAAACGGCCGTTCTTCATGACTTGGTATCTAATAGTTTTACTGATAATATTAGCTTAACTATTACATGATAAGCTAATCGAACTTAGCTAATAAATAATAATAAACAAATCAATATTAACTTGCTTGTTGAGTTACCTGGTTTCAGAAAACAAGCGTATACATGTCATAAAGGGGTTTCAGAAGATTCCATTAGAACGTAATATGACTACAAAAAGTAAACATTACCACAAAGTTTTAAAAAAAATTGTTCTTTCAAATTCTTAGATAGTAATTTAAAAATTAAATAAAAAATAACATTATTAGTTTTACTTTTCTCTAACAAAATGGCTCTCTTCAAAAATATTATTAAGTAAATATTTTAAGAAAATACTGTGTAAAATATTTTTACTTATTTCTATTATTTATATTTTTTAATGATTTCTCAGTTAGGTAAAACATTTCTGATTATAAAATTTAATTCTAGTTATTTTCTTTCTTTTTTATCAATATATATATATATATATATATGCTAACTAACTGATTTTTATTATTTCCATAATACACTGGTTATGAAGCACCTAAAAAAATCTGAACACATTTCTATTTTTCAAAAATATTTTCTTACAGTTTGTGCGCAGTTTTCCTGAATTAACATTTTTAATAGAAATGTACGTTTGAAAATAATAGCTAAGTTCAAGTGGCATTAATCTGACGTTTTAATTAAGAAAATATCTCCTCAAGAGATTTTGATATCAAATTTTTATTTCTAACTTTGCATGCTATGCTTGTTTTGGAAGAAATACTGGAGTATTTAAAAAAGAGCAACTTTTCTAAAAATCTTTCGTCATACTTGGAAAGGACTGTAAATTATTTAGCATTTATTTTGTAAAAAAATATCAAAGAAATAAAATATCTATGGAGAATACATATGTTTTAAGGCGCGTATCCATTTTTAGTTTCCAACCTACAATATTTTCTTTGTCATTTTATTACGCAGATACTCAAATAATAAATATATTTCACTAAGCATATGAGGCATCATTTCGAGCTCTTAGAAATTTTACAGAATAGTGCTTTTTGGAATATATATATATACTAACTTACGATTAAACGCAGATCATACTTAATGTATTAAACCTAAATCAACGTAAAAGGAAAACTTATGCTGCATGACGGAACAATTTTATCTTCTTAGTGCAATGCTTCTCAAACTCTTAATAATTGTGACCCAGTTTTCATCGCAACCCCTACATAGCTATGTATTGAATGCAATAATACCGCCCTTTGACCCTAAAGCATCGTTTCTCAATATGTGGGACGCAGCCCCTAGAGGGTCATCCTAACATTTTGTGTGAGGTAGGGGGGTGTTGCGCTAGCATATCAAAAAGTCGAAAATAAACTATTATGTAAAACATTATTAATTTACTAAAATGTAGCACATTATTGTACATTCCGACGTAACAAGAAATAAAATACACTTTTACACAGATAATAATACACTTATAAATATATTAGTTTTTTGTGCAATGTAATTTATAATTAATTTATAATTACTAAATAAGAATGAATTTAATAATTACTCGTGTCTCCCATGAACTTTTCATGTATAAAATTATATACCAAATTTAATACTTATCTTGATAATTTGTACATTTTATGGTTAAAGTTACATTGTGTCTTTAGGGTAGAGCTTCTCAAAATTACAGTATCTGCGGCCCAATTTTCAATTATAATTTCCATCACCCCTCCCATGCAATAACAATGTATTGAATGTAATAATAATGAACTTCCACGCAAAAACTACAATACTATCTTAATTATGCACCGTAAAAACTATCAAGATAAGCATTACATTTTATATATATTACTTTTAAGTAAATTGTGATTATAATATATACTTTAAAAAATTAATTACTTTAAAAAATATTTAAAAAAAATATTTTCAAGTATTCGATATGCTTATACCCCCAACGTAGGATTATCACGCTCCCTTAGAAAGGCGAACACCAGAATTTGTCAATGAATGCATAAAGCCTAGAACAGGGCTTCTCAAAGTTGCAATATTCGCGACCCAATATCCAGTCATTCTTTTCATCGCCCCCCCCCGTACAATAATAATGTACTGAATTCAATAATACTATACTTTGAGGCTTAAACTCTGTGATACGACTTAAACCTCTTAAGCACCTTCCACCCCCCTGTGTATATAAACGTCTCGCTAAGCCAAAGCGTTTATTTCCTCAGATATATATACACGTCTTTCCGAAGTACGATCTTTTCTGAGCACGGCTATCCATAAAATTATTCCGAAGACTTTGGAATGCAATAAAATGACCTTGACAATGTTTGAGAAGGATTTACTTGTTTTAGATTATATTTGCTTCTTTATAACTCCCTTCTGTCCCAATGCATGACATGCGCGTGCCTGCGTGGAAAATGGTTGGCATTTGGACGCGAATCGCGAAACTTTTGATCGGCATTTAAGGTTTAATTATAAACCGTACAAAAATTATCAAGAAAAGTGACAAGCTCATGGGGTCACTGGTAATTAATAAAATTGCTTTTAACTTAGTATTGTTAAATTAATTATAAATTACATTGTGTAGCACTGATATTTTTCTAAGTGTAACATATCAATGTAAATGTTTATTTTATTTTTTAATATGTCAGAATGTATTTTGTTTGTTTACTTTCAGTAAATTAATATTTTTAAAAAAATAATATTTTGTTCTCGAGTTTTCAATAGGGTTGCGCTCCCCTTATAGAGTTGCCACGCCCCTCAGGGGGGCACGTCCCACAGTTTGAGAAACGCTGGCCTAGAAGTAAACGTAACTGACTGAAGCGTCTATAGAGATAAAATCTATCTTTAATACAGTCCACCCTCACCTTTATTTGAGTTCTTACTTATTATGATTTTTGTCAGAGGGAGGTAAAGATGTTTAAGTATGAGATTCGAATTAAAAAAACATGGTTTTTAACTTACAAAGTGGCCCTCGTTAAAGTTAAAATTCTTAAATAGAAAAAAGTACCTAGAATTCTCTGGAATCTCAAAAGAATTTAAAGAAACTGAGGTCATTTTAAAATTAAAATTATAGATTTTGATTCATAGGAATTAGGAATTAATTGATTCGTTACCTTACAGAATTTCTGAAAGATATTCACATTTCAGTATCTTCAGCAAGAACCGAAAATATTGCTAATGTAGCTGACGAATTTCAAGTAGGTTTAAATTTAACTAAATTTCTGGAAGTATCAATATGATAGCTGCAGGGTTTCTCAAAGAGAAACATTTGTTTTTCGAAACGTGCCTACGTGTAGAAAAGTTTGTAGAACTAAATTGGATGGAGTTAATACGCAAAAAATCGCTTTTATTAAATATAACAGGAGACGTGAATGTGTATTGTATAAAAGAACTCGACACTGTATTATTGTCAGACATATCTAACTGTAAGTATTTAACAGGCATACATAAATTATAAACAAAACTTATCAGATTATCGATCAAACCTGGTTTGTTTAATTCTCAAGAAATTTTATAGTCAACGCACTTTGCTATGCCATGATTTTAAAATTCAAAAAGCGACAGATCTGAACACGACTCTTGTCACGAAACTCCGTTCCAAAATATGGAAAAACATTAAAAGTCATTCCTATGAGTTCGTATAAATACAGTAACAACAATGCTTATAATACAACCTATTGAATTTAAAATTTTGTAATAAATACATAAATAATATTTAAGAAAGATTAGTAAAATCAAGAGATATCAATGTAGGACAGTTCTTTTTGGTTCCTGCAGAAGCTGTGTCCACTTTATGGCTCTACAATACATAAATAATTAAAAAGAATAAAAAGAGTGTCCTGATTAACGCTTTAAGGGGACTTGGCACCCTTTGAGCAAACTTCTTTATTTACGTATTTAAAAATTATATTTTAACATTTTATACAATGTTTCTATTCAAGAAAATGTTACCAAATGAAAATTTTCAAATATTATTCACACAATTTTAAAAATTTAAATTTTTTGAAGAAAATTGGGAAAATTTTAAAATCCTACTCCTTTTGTAAAAATTAATTTTTTGACCTGGAATTTTTTTATAATATTCTTATAGATGTTCCTAACAACTTAAGGGATCGATTTTAGAATAACTTCAATCGTTTTCGAGAAAAAAATAAAATGTTGATATACAGGCTAAAAATCAACGAAAAAGCCAACATGTCTTACATTTTTTTTTTTAAAAGTATTCAGTTTATAGAAAAACGGATCCCTAATTTTATTACATGCTTTATTTTTAACACGTAGGAAAAAAATTGAAGTGATTGGTAAATAATTGTCGAAGGAGTAGCATTTTGAATGCACTAAGGTTTCGAAAAACACAAACTGAGAAAAACCATTTTAAAGTATATAATTCCGAAAAAATAATTATTATAAGCTTAATTAAACTTAAAATACCACTTTAAGATATTACTTATACGTTTTTCTTTAAAATAATTGCATTTTCATATGTTTCCAACCCACACATTTTTATAAATGATCAACTTTCAGAGAGTACTAATTGCACAAGAAAACTCAAGAAAAACTTAAAAAATTATTTTTTTCTGTCACGACAGAAATTTTAGCTGTTTTTCTTCTTATAATACTAAAGTATTACATTTGTATGAAAAAAATATATCAGGAATAAGAACTGAAATTATATAAAATTATTAATATAAAATGCCTTAATTTAAAAATTGTACATGCACACATTTCACAAGGAAGAAAAAATTACATTATTTTATTGCCTCGGAAATATTCTGCTTTTTAATACTACACATTCTTTTTTATAGTTATTATTTCTATCTATAAAATAGATTTTTTAACATAACGCATTTTTTTAGCTTTTTTTTTTTTCTAAAAAGGGGGTGTGGCTGAATTGCCTAATTTGTTTTCAAATGAAGTTTTATTCAACTTCTAACTTTCCGACATGCACAAGTGATATATCAATCGAAAGATAATAATGCAAAGAATAAGATTAAATGAAAATAAAAAACGATAGGTTTGTGATTTTTAGGGTACCAAGTTGTCTTAAGTGGTTATACCTTAAATGAAAATTCGAAAACCACAGTTATTGCATTTAATGCAAATAAAGGACACGGTAGATGAATGACCATGGTCATGAACTCGTGGTCAGCATTGTCTAGTCTTGGGTTTCAATTTTAGTGTCAGTAAAGATTAGGTGTTTATAATTGTTAAAGCTCACTATAAATCTATCGTAATTCAAGAAGTTACTCACATTGATGTGGAGTGAAAGATTCCGGAAGGGAGTGGCAGTTGATGTAGTGACATTGTCACTTGATCAAACTTCAAAATTGCCTCTATTTCTCACAGTCCTCACGTTGCATTAGAAAGAGATTGTAATAACAATTAAATCAAATCAACCAACACTAATAAAGAAGATCAATAGCTAAGTATTTTATTATTAGATCTTATAATTGTATACTGGCACAAATGCTGATGTATTAGGTTGATTTTTAAAATGTTGAATACTCTCTGATTGATAAATATTGCAAAAGTGGAATTAAATTTTCCTCTAAAAATTGCATTTATTGATGCAAGTTAAACTTTTTTCTAAAATTTGGAAGTTGAGAGTACTAAACTACAAATAATTAACATCTATAAAGCCGCTGTTTTGGTTACCTTTTTTTCATTAACCTGATACATATTTAGATATGTAAGAGAATGCAGTATTTTGCTTACAAATACGCATTGTCTGGTTAAAAAAAACTTGAAAATTTTTTTGGATTCCAGAAAATCATGAAATTCCTTTAAAAATTGTACTATTGAAGAATTAGTTTAGTGTAATGAATATTTTTTTTTCAAATCTAACGGTAGATGTACTGATTAGAGAATAAATTGTTGAAAAGCAAAAACTTTATTCATGTCTTAAATGATTGATGTTAAGAGGCAAGTTAATTTATGGAATCGCTTAGAACCTGTTCTTGCATTCAAAGCTCTGCATTTTGAATCCTTAATACAGTATAAAAACTATAATCAGATGAAGGAAATGTTTGCATATGTAGATATATAATAAATTTCTTAGTTTAGTAAATATCATCCTATAAGTCATAGCATTCGATTAATAATATTCTTCAAAGTTGGCCAGCAGAACAATGAAATTCACTAAATTGTGCTTTGCAAAAAAGCAATTCTCCAGAATAATGTCTTCTCAACAAAATAATGTAGTATATAATATGCAAATATATTTTAACAAGCAAAAATATACATTTATATGCGCATTTGGAAGGTTTTCCATTAGATGTACATCAATTCAACTTTCTTTGAGTAAAACAAAGCAATCTTTGCTAAGCAAATAAAATTTGTCAAGTATATCGGTTAACCCGAGATCACTCGTGCGGAGTGTTCTGTACAGGAATCTAAAAAGAATGCATAGAACCACAATTTTTTTCTGTAGCTGCACATTTTAGGTCATTGAACCTTCAGGCCTGATGCAATCCTTCTTTTTTGAACGATTGGAATGTAATGACCTTCAAAAGTTTATCTGGGGGGCTGAGAACTTCCGCGAGAAGTTGAGCCTATGTATACAGTCTGCTTTGAATGTTTGGAAAGTGATTAAAATATTATTTTTCTCTACTTTCTACTATCATTATCTCATTAATTATAAAGTATATTTATTACTGGTATATACGTTTTACTGGTTAATGAAAAAATATAAAATTATGTTTTAAAATGAAAATTTTATATATTAAGTTTAAATTAATGTTAGTCTCATTTGTATGCAATAAATTTAATAATTTTATTTGTATAATATAAAAAACATATTTTACTTTATAAATATGTATCGTAATGACTTAATTTTATTTTCATAATTAAATACACGTGTTGAAAGTTTGAGGTGTTCTCTACACCCCATGAGTAATGACGGTAGCAAAAACAGGCACGAGTGACCGCGGGTTAAATACAATTATTTATGTAACGGATCACGCGGCATGTATTGATAAATAAAGGTTTAAAACAACTTGCAGTTGAAGGGAAGTGATTTTCTGCTAATACTGTTTTACAAGATATTTATAAGAACCATTGTTTAAGAGGTTCCCCAAATCTTGCAGAATTCAGACAATTATGAAATGAATTGTTTCGACTTTCCTTTAAAAATGAATTGAATTGCAAAATAGTTATAACAAACAAGGAACAGCACGGAAGGGGGTGCTATCAAAATGACCTTGAAGGCAACTTCGGAAACGTATTACAATCCAACGTGCCGTATATATGTGTATATATATATATATATATATATATATATATATATATATATATATGTGTATATATATATATATATATATATATATGTATATATATATATATATATATATATATATATATATATGTGTATATATATATATATATATATATATATTATATTACATCGGAATTCATTACAAACATTTATTTGAATAAGTATTTAAATTATAATGAATTATTATTACTTTTATCATTTTTTCATGCATCGAAACATAGATAATAAAAATTTTGCAATTATATCAAATAATGTTTATTTAATTTAATTATTGAGGTAATTGTTCCTAATCTCTTTCACTTAGTTTTTGCAAGTCGATTTCAATGCTTGTGTGTATTTGCACTTCAAAATTGATGTTGCAGGATTTTGAGGACGATTTATGTTTGTTAAATTTCGTTTTCGAAAAAGATGATTTGCAGGTCTACTTTGTTCCAAAAGCACTCACAACATTTTGTGCCAGATCTCTCAAACTGGAAAAATTTTATTCTATGACATAACTGTTATAAAGAGTCTGTTTTTGATTCTGATGTTCCAAAAGTGTGTTTTAATTTTATTACTGTATTGTAAATCGATCAGTTCCAATTGTAGAAATTCTTGGGCCGACTCGACATCAACATGGAATTGAGATGGATATATTTCAAATATTTTTATGTATTTCCCAAAATTAGTGAAGTGATTCTCAAAAATAACTTATACATTTTGAAATATTTAATTGTTGCTTCAATGTAAATTGTTGAATATATTATTATTTTGCAATCAAAATCAAATATCAATAATTCCTTCTGGAATGCTTTGATGTAATCAAATTCGACAATTATTAAATTATACTTTCCTTGTAATGATATATTTAATTGATTGTATTTTTCGCGATGATATCTACTGAAAAACATACATTCAATAATCATTCATCATTTCTTAATTCTGGTACTGGTATATATTTTCATTCATAAACAAGTGAATTTCATGGCATAACTCATGAAATCTCTGTAAATATAAGTATTATAAAAAAGACGCATTTATGAAAATAGAAACAGTTATAAGATGCATTTTTTTTAAAAAAATACCTCACTAAAAGCAAAAATATTGCACAATATAATCGTATTTTGCAAAGTTGTAATGATTCTCATGGAGACCACAAAATCACTTAAAGCGGACATGTGCTGCTCGTGGATGAGGCAATTCTGAGATAGCAGTTATTTCTATTTGAAAAAAAAACCCAGCACATATGAAATGATAATACAAATTTTGGACACTTTTAAGTTGAAGTTGTGATAAATTCAAAACATGACTATCAAAAGCAGCTCATTTGTCATAAAGGGAGAGATTGTATATCTCATTGGTAAAATTTAGGATTCATTAGGCTTTTTAAATCCCCTAATTTCAATAGTTGTTTACATAGCACTTATGATTGCTTAGAATAGTATGAAAATATATCATATATTGAAATGAATAAAACTATTTATGAAGGCATTATTAAATATTCAGTATATAAATTAGTATTCCTAGATACATTGTAACGTCGAATTCAAAAATTATTATCTTTTGTGGACTTACAGATGCATCTGCGGAAAAATATGGAGTAGTAACACATGCATAGATATTATTTGAAAGCAGACAGTGTGTAAAATATTGTGCAGTAAAAGGAAAGTTTGAAAGAATTTCTGTTCAGAATCTGGAACTATCATTGTGCTTACTGTTAATAACATGTTTCTACATGGCTTGAAATGAATACACATCAGAATATACTATACTGGGTGTGCCGGAATACCGAGTACAAATATGGAGGGATGGTTGAGGGTTGGGGAAACTACTTATGAAAGTGATAGGTGGAACTGTACGCGATTTTGGCAAGTGTAGTTTCCTCATTTCATACACGAACAGCGTGCCATGAACATGAATCTTTATGCGAACGCCGAGTTGGCGGATACTGACATCATCTACGGTTAAGCAAACGGAAATGACCGTGCTCTTCTTAGTTGTTTCTGGGAAAGATTTCCAACGATGTGTCAACCAAATCATCAAACGTTTCCTAGAGTGTAACAGAACCTGGTGGCTTATGGATATTTCAGAATTACGACTGAAGGTACTGGGTGGCCGCCAATGACACGAACACCCATGTTCTAAAAGGGCGTGTTACATAATGTGGATCGAAATCCCGGTACTATTGCATGGGTTTTTTAAGTTCCAAAGGGAATATCTCAAACAACTGTCTATCGTGTACTGCAGGGTGAAGTCATACATCCTTTTCATGTACAGAGTATACAGTTATTACAGTTAGATGATCATACACGACGTGTCGCGTTTGCAGAGTGGTTTGTTCACCTAAATGTGGCAGACACGCACTTAGCTTATTCCATGTTGTTTTGTAATGAAGCAATATTTTCACGTTAAAGGATGTTCAATACGCACAACGCCATACATGTGTGCCTTAAACAACCCGCACAGCACCCGACCATGAGCAGCACGACAAGGTTTCATTGATAATGTGTGAGCAATTATCGTGGTGAACACTTTACTCTTCCCCTCGACTGGACTCTTGACAATAAGCTGGTCTTTGTATAGGAGTACTTCTAGATCTGTTGACCGATGTCTAGCACCTGCTTGGTGCCGTATTTGGTTTTAACAGTACGGTGTGGCATCTCATTATGGAAGGTGTGTAAGTTACCATTTGGACCAGGTGTTTCCAAACTGTTCGAATGTGCGTAGTGGTCCTATCGCTTAGCCTCCCAAATCCTCTGATTTATCTCCTCTCTCTCTGGTGCGCCATGAATTTGCCCGTCAATTCTGAAATGAACGTGGTGGCACGAATACCGTAGCCGCTGCTACAATCCGTGAAACACCTGGTATTTTCAAATATGTACGCGAATTCGTGTCACGTATGTGCCATGCGTGCATACATGCCGCTGGACTCAATTTCGAGCACATGCATGATATTTAGTGTCACTTAGATTAGAATATATACATAAAATTGTTTTAAGGACATTCTGACAAAAAATTATTTAAATACATATTTCGGCAAAAACCTAACTTAGAATAACCTTTTTTTTCAAAATGTTTCCTTTTCTTCCATTATAATAATATTTTGCTTGTAAATAGCTCAGGCCTCTGTATATAGGCTCAACTATGATTTTTGAAAAATTCGCATTCTTTTCAGAGTTACAACCGATTGAAATAATTATCGGCATTTTTTTTCTTAAAATTCATCCCGTCTGTTGTCGTAAAACATGGATAAACCCACTTCTAAGTTATATATTTCAAAATTTTAGTTGAACATTTGTACAGATTTTTGAGCTATATACAGGCAACATATTATTATAATAGAAGCATTCTTCACAAAAGGAGAACATTTTGAAAAAAGGTTACTTTAAGTTAATTTTTTGCCAAAATATTGTGTTTAAATAATTTTTTTTTGTCACAATGACCTTAAAATAGTTTTATACATGTATTCTAATCTAAGTGACACTAAACATCATGAAAATTATCCATTTAGGCGCTTTTGCAAAATCACGGTTCCGAACGTAGTCGGATATCTTTAATCATACTTTTCATTTGTTAGTATTTCTTGTTGTGTGTGTGTTTAATAAAGCATTTTATACTACATTCTGTCTTTGTGTCTCTTTATTACGTTACAGTTAGTTCCGTTCATACTTTTCTGTGTAATTATGGCTTCTTAGAATGTTTTTTTACCTCCCCTCCGTGTTTGTACACGGCATTCGGGTACACCCTGTAGAGAGATTATATTGCTGGTCTGGTTGTATTCGAATTTCAAAGCACCAAGTATAGTTTAAAGTTAAAAATCTCGTATCTCGAAAGTTGTAGTAGCTACAAAAATTTTTAGTGCAGGCCTGTTGCCTCAACCAAAAATTCGGGATATGTACTGCTGTCTTTTCGGCAATTAACTTCCGTGTGTTACCAACGAAAAAAATATTTGAAACTTCCTAAAGATACTGCAAGTTTGTGCCATGTAGTATATCTTAAAGAACTCACTTTCTGTTCTAAAATCGTTCTAAGTATTTCGCATATTTTTATCAAAAATTTGCAAAAAAAAACTTCACTTGGGTGAATCAATACTAGAGGGAACTCAGGTCCATCGCAATGAGATAAAATGCTTTTCTGAAAAAAAATATGCATTTAGAAGAGAAAAATTTATTGTATCAAGCATTAAAATAAGATATTTTTTATCATTTCTAAGTAATAAAAAGCTTGTTGTAGTTTAGAGATATGATTAAAACATCCACTATAATTACCAGAAAGTAATAGTTTATTCAAGCGTATATCTTCTACTATCATATATGAAATTTTCATGATGAATATCAATATATTTTTATTACGTTTTGTTTAATATCTATTTCAACACCTTAAGGATAGAAACACGGTTCAACAAGTTGTACCAGAATATGCCTAATATTTTTTAAAGTCAAACCAAAAATTTCCAATCAAACTATAAATGCTTCATTGTCCATGAGCCTGGGTCTACTTTTAACATTGATGCTTATCTATGTGATTCCTTTCAGGTGAAATATAGGTGCCAGAGGAAGGAAATCAACTCTACAAAAATGTACACTGTTTCCTTGCAAGTTTAGAAAAATATAAAAATTTTTGTAATTCGTTTCAAATCATACTTCAAAAGCATTTATTAATTTCTATCAAAATATTTTTGCTTGCCGATGAAATAGTTCTAAAATGATAACCAGATAAAATAACTAAATTTATAAGGTTAATCATGGATCTAAAAGCGTCAGATAAATTATTAGCTTAGAATTCAGAAATCTGTAGCTATTTTGGCTCCCAAAATATATGAAGGGGATTTTCTGCCACCTAAAACTCCTTATTTTGGATGATTCTGATAGTTGCGTACATGCAAGTTCTTACAAATTGTACTCAGATAATGGGGTGAACTATTGAAGATTTTCGCAATGTTAACAGAAAATCTGTTGCAGTTAATGTTCTCACGCATACAGGTACATTTAAAATACTAATATCCAATCACAGATTATTGCCATCTCTTCAAATTCTAGAGAAAACAATCTTTATTGTATACTTTGTTTATTCAATTACGAAGACTGCCTATCTTTGGATCTGATTTTTTTATCATCAAAATTTTTAAATAAATATTGTACTTTTAAAAAAATTGGTTGTTTTCAAGGACATTTTATCAAAATTTTACTAAAACAGGTAATAGTGTATTAAAATTTATAATACAATTTTCATAATTTCCTTTATACACAATATACATATTATAGTGTTCTTCAAAATGAACCAAAATCTAAGCGAAATATTAAAATACAAAAAAATACAGAAAATTATACATATTAATATGAAAATTTTGATATTTTTAAAGGTTTTTCTTTATAAAAACTACCCTAAACGAAAAAAATATTCAACTTACAACAAAACTTATGATCCAATTTATGAAAAATAGTGTAATAGACCTTTCCACAAAATTTTCAAACGTTATTTGGTTTGATTCTTAAGATACCATGTACCTGGTAAAGGGTTTCTTTCGAAAACATAAAATTTTGAGAAAAACTCCTTTAAAATGTTATCTTACTGTCTTTTGCATAGAGTGATGCTTTTAAAATCACTGTAACTTTATTTCTATTTAGCTTAAAGGAAAAAAAACTGTTTTGGAAAGAAAAATGTTCAAACTAAGATTTTGAAATAAAAAAATGCCTTACTTTGATTAAAAACGATATTTTCAAGGTAGGCAGTCCCCTTAACTGTAATTCAATATCCAGTACCACTGTTCTTGCAAAATTGTTTGTTTTATATAATATTTTATATTGTATTGTTGTTTGTGGTATTTCATAAAAATGTTTGTAATTTTCCAAGCTGAGTGCCATGGTCAAAGCTGTCAATCACTTTTTTTGCGTTACCTTGAGAATTCTTCGATTACGTGTCCTGCAGATGAATGAACTATTATTGCTCCTATTTAAAGCACTTTCTGTTTGGCACCTGCTTAGGAGTCATGGGCTTCATGAATTTTCCCACAAATACTTATCGTTTTATATTTATAGCTTTAGTTTGTTTATTATAGGGGTAATTTAATTCATGTGTTCATTTTTTAGTTTAAGCGATCTAGAAATGTTGTGTTCATAGACATTCATTAAGACTTTAATATCATTTTGATCAGTGACCGAATTTAAAAATTGTACATCATAACTGTCATCCAATATAACTCAACAAATTTCTACATATAAAGTAGAAGTGATTAGGTCCAAAGGCACAGTCTTAATCCTTAAGACAATATTAATAAAAGTTGAAACAGTGTTCCTTGAACTGCTAATCGAAATGATGAGTAACAATATTTCAATCTTTAAAAGAAAACCTACTCTCTTTCAAGATTTACATTAACTCTTACTCTACTTGAAAACAGATATTCTTCTACACATCCCAGACGTATTATGCTTCTTTTCAATACATTACGTGATTGTTTTTATTTGTTTCCTTAAAGAAGTGTGAAAATTTTTTGAAACTCTTTCAAATAGTTTTGTTACATTTATTTGTCTCTTTGTTCATGTATATTTCTTGTAATACTTCTTTTTTAAAAATAAGTATGTTTTGTAAAATAAATAAACACAAACTGTTTTATTTTTTAAAGTTTGTTAAACATTTTAGATATGTTCAATAATAATTTATATGTATTATTTTTATTTGAGTGTATTATTTATTTCAATTCTAATACTAGCAAATAAATATCTAGAACAATTACATTTACAAAGTCATGTTAGTTATCTAGATAATACAGATGTATGAATTATTCATTAATCTATTAAATCAATTTTTAAAATATAGTTATTTTAAGTATCAAATCTGGTTGGCTCCGAATCCCTCAATTTTATTTTACATTGTACTGCAAAAATACTTTATTCGAAGAAATCAATTTGCCGTATATTTATTCTTCTACCTTTGAAATGAACTTCAATGTTATTTTTTGCCTTTCGTTCCCTCTATAAATATGTCCTTTATGTCCTTATGAATACATAAATTTATAGTACATCTTTCAGAGCCATAATGATTCATCGTAAATCTTATTTGCAGTTTTATGTTTTTGAAACTCATAAACAACAAAAAGGTCCCCCAATAATAAGAGAAAAAATATATTTTATGTATACTGAATAAAAATTAATTCAGGAAAAAAATTTCATTGTTTGTGTACTTGTTTAAACTTGATCTTAAGTTTTTGAAGCTCATGAAGTACAGAAAAACACGAATAATAAAAGAAAGCAATATATATTATGTGTACTGAATGAAAATTAATTCGAGAAAAAAATTGTATTTTTTGGTTGGTAAAGAAAATACAATAAAAAAGAAAAACTGTTATCTTAAAATCCCTCTTTTTCTTAGTGAACTAACTAAGTGTCTGCGAGTTACTTGGAATAATTTAAAATATTTTCAATTATCTATTATAAGCCTATGCCTAAAAGAAGTTTACCTTTTAAGATATGTGAATTGGGATTGTCCTAAACGTTTACTTTATTTATATCTATCTTTATATACACTGGTGTGCAAAAATTAAGGACGAGACGGTTTTTTCAATATAACTTTGTACAAAAGCTTTCCAAATCAACACATTTAATACCGTAAGATCCCCAATACGTAAGGACATGTGTAATGCAAGCAACACTTACGAAAAGAGAAATCAGAGGGATAAAAAGAAGCTTGATAGAAAAAGTAGCATGGAGCGCAATGCGACTGAAGGCCGAAACATCCCTGTGATGGATGTCCAGCAAGAAACATCCGGTCTTTAGTAGGGGATATGATCTCCACTTACTGCTAGGAAGGTTTCACAGCGTCTGCCCATGCTGAGAATGTGGGTGTCAATGAGTTGTTGAGGCGTTGCTGCCCATTCGTCTTGCAGTGCCAATCGAAGCTCCCGAATCGTTACTGGTGGTAAGGTACGAGCTGCCAAGCGTCTGCATAGAATATCCCATACATGCTCGATGGGATTGAGATCCGGTGATCGTGCCGGCCAATCCATACGTTCAATATCCTCACGCTCTAAGAGCTGTTCGGCAGCTACTGTTCGATGGCATGGTGCATTGTCGTCCATGAAAAGGAACTGCAGACCCAAAGCGCCTCTAAAAAGACGCATATATGGAAGAAAAATCTCGTACAATAACGGGTCCCGTTGACTGAACCTGCGTCGAAGATGTGAAGGTCTGTACGACTACCAAGCATGATGCTTCCCCAAACAAGAACCCCACGACCTCCATACCTGTCCCTGTCAATGATGTTCGAGGGATGATTGCAGCTTCCCCGCTCTCTCCAGATGAGTATGCGATGAGAATCGCTACTCAAACTGAATCTGCTCTCATCTGTAAAGAGTACTCGTCCCCATTCTTTGTCTCTCCTATTCCGGTGTTCCCGGCACCACAGAGAACGCCTTCTCCGATGGGCAGGCGTTAAAGGTACACACCGTACAGGGCGTCGTGCAAACAGACCACCACCGTGCAGTCTTCTGGCCACGGTAAAACGCGATTTCGGTCGTCCAGTCGCCTGTGTTCGTGTGTCTAGCGATTCCTCCCGCTGTCTGCCGCCTGTTTCTTCTGGCCTGTAAGACAATGTACCGGTCATCTGCGGGCGTGTTTCCTCGTGGACGACCCCTACTGAACCCCCGGATAGCTGCTCCAGTAGTTTGAAATTGTCTCCAAAGTCGTGAAACGATGCTGTGAGCAATTCCAAACTCTGCAGCCACACTTGTCACACTGCGGCCTTCCTCCAACTTCCCAATGATTCGACCTCGGGTAAAAGCATCCAGATGTCGTCTAACAGATTGATTATTCGCCATTTCTCGCTGAGGCAGCAACTCGGTGTGATTTTAACTGATATACGGCGTGCAATCTCTTTGCCAGAAATACTGATCTTACACCGATAACATGCTTTATACTACTCAGACACTCCCCCATTACGTCTACCTGCATATCTGCGCATGTGCTACCGTACATCACCTTACTTAATCTCCTGATTGGTCTTTCTGTCCGCTCTGCCTCTTCGTTCAGCTGATATGCTAATATTTCGACTTCGTCCTTAATTTTTGCACACCAGTGTATATATATATGATGAATATCTAAACTTTCTAAATTCCATAATAATCTGACTGTAACCACATTTTTATATGCAATACTCGTTTTTCTTTCTTTACATCGGGTTTGTTTTTCATTTTGTACTCCTTTCTTTTTATTGGAAAAAAATTCGTATTAGCCTTCTAAGAAGTATTATGTTTTACGCTTTTCCTTTAAAAATATTTCTACCAGTTGGGCTTACGATGTCGTAAAATTTAATCGATTTAAATTAAATTTCCATGAAGAAAAGTAAATGTGTGATATTTATAAACATCTATGAAACTCACTTTATTTTTGTAAGGTGAACTATTTATTAAAATATTAATTTATTTTAAATTTCGTTCAAAGAAATGTAGTGATTTTTATTTACTTACGTTTTCTATAAATTAACGAATTTGAACTTCGAACTACATTCGTGGTTGAAATATCAAACGGCTATGATCGTGATCCAACTACATTCCAACGGTCAGCAAGTAAAGTTTTTACGCAAGCAGTAAACGATGTCATTGACACGGGTGGGTCTCTTGTAGCAATCTTCAATTAATTTAAATCAGCATTTTGCAGAGTATGGAGACTGAAACTATATGAAAAGCTACATATCTTTTGAGCACATAGAAAATGATTTTTTAATGGCTAAAACACTTAACTCAATAACACTTTTTCGCCTTCAAGTATGGTAACTATACTTCAAAATTTAACCTATCTTCCTTTGGTTTTCAAGAGGGGTGCGTAATGAGCTCGACATTTTTTAATATTTTTATCAATGACTTATTCCACATTTCTGAGGGTGTTAATGATATAGGTTATGCCAAGTGGGTAGATTATTTAGTTATTTGGTCATCAAGTTTTCATACGAAAAAAATGTTTTGGTGGAAAAATTAAATGATGGACATAATAAACACTCAATGATGTGGGATGTGAATACTGTATAGGTAACCATTGAAAAATATGGATTTGATATATATATATATATATATCAAATCCATTTTGTAAATTTATAATTTAATGTGAAGGTCTTGTAGAATGGCTTTTTTCTTATATATATATATATATATATATATATATATATATATATATATATATATTCAAAATCATTCATTCATATTCATATATATATATATATATAATTTTACTTTAAGTGAGTCTCATATTACAAAATGATTGGGTTGCACTCTTGACAAAATGTATACCTGGAAACATTATAATGATGAGATCACAAAAAATACTAGGAAAAAGTTGTTGGCCTTGAAAAGGTTTGCCGGCGCAAAATTTGGTTGTACTAACATTAAATCTGACTTACAATATGTATATAAATCGAGTTATGACTTATTATTCCAAAACACTTATTACATGTGCAAAAGCTCAGAATCTGCTTTGGGGACTACGCAAAACCTAGATCCAAGATTAATAGTAGGAACATTTAAAACAATCACAGTTACTGCTGTACTGTTACTATACACTTTCCTATCGAAGTAATTATTCAGTAGAATACTTTGTGTTTAGCTGAAAAAATAATTCGATTACAATCGAATAATTTTTGGATAAATTATAACTATTGCAGAGAGAAGACTAAAAACACAAGAAGAATTTTTTCTTCAAAAAATAGTGAAAATTAGAAATCATTTCAGCATCCCTTATATTTAGGAAACGATGTCACCTCCAATTGATCCTTTTATACCCTTGTTAAGAGGGAAGGATGAATCTTACACAAGTGGTACTAAAGGAATAATGTTCTGTAACAGTTTTAAAAACCACTAATATAGAAACTATAAATATCAGATATATCACAATAGCCTGATGTGATCGTTCTTATACTGATGGATCTTCTGCTTGGATCAGAATGTAATCATAAGCGCTGGGAGTTTTTCAGAACTGTTTGTAAATTTAAAACTTTTGTCGAGATACAATTTTGTTTGACGGGGAAGAATAAGCTATTAGAACGACTATTCAACAATTATTGTCTGGAAAGAAGGCTCTTGTGAAAGTCGTTATAATTTCTGATTCCATTTGTGCAATGCAAGTTGTAACATATCTGCATTTTTCAGACTCTATTTGAATTAAGTACTGTAAAGAGAATCTTCAATTGCTTTTGATTAAAAAAATAATATAACTTTATAATGGGTTCTTGCCAAAAAGGGCGTTAATGTTTTTCACTTTTTGTTTTCCAGAAGTAATCCTGTACAACACTTTAAGCATTGTTATTAAAAATAGAGTGAAAAAAATTATGGAACTTATTTAATTGAACAAATTTGTGATAAATCTGGAAGGGAGATGCTAAATGAGATCCCATACCGCCAGAGACGGCATGCGTTTGCTGCTTTCAGGGTGTAAGCCGAGCATGGCTGCCTTGAAGGTTTCCAACATAGGCTAAATGTTTTTCTCTTTTCAAATTGTATTTTTATGCTAGGAGAATTTTCTAAGGTATGATGATCACCTAAAGATTTGGTAGCCTCTACAATATATATGAGTAAGTGAGTATTAACGTCGCAATGTTCAGCTACCCGAGGGCTTTCGATGACGGACTTTGTAATTTTGAACTATGGTCAAGTGACGAGAACGACACTTGAGCTGGCACCCCTCCTCTCCTAACTACCACACGACTTCACACTAACGGGAGGACGCTTGAGCTCTCGTCACATTTAACGTGCATCGTTCCCTACACAACGGGTCTTCAGTGGTACTGGGTTCGAACTCGTTCCGATACCTTAATCACTCGGCTACCGCGGCCGCATGATATATACGAGAGAACTACAGAGCAGTTACAAGCTCTTATATCTAACTTACTTTTTTATGGTGTTTCTGCTTCATTTCTTACTCTTTGTTTTTTCTTATCCTAATATATTGTTACTTCTTGTGTATTAGTGCGGTATGTTTCCACTCCATCAAATTTTTAAATATATATATATATATATATATATATATATATATATATATATATATATATATATATATATATATATATATATATATATATATATATATATATATCGTGAACTCGCGACCAGCAGAGTTTTTGTCGAATTGTAGGTTTGAATTATTGAATGCTTACTGTGTAAAAGAGTTGACACGTTAAAACTTCCTAGGCTTAAATTTGGGATGTAAGCATGATTTGAAAGATTGGAAACGTTGAGCCAACTTAGGTATTGCATTCGTCAATTGACAGAGATTAAAAGTGCTAACTTCGTCTCCAATTACAATTGTGTAGCTTCTAAGTGTCATTCTAATATACGAGTATAATTCAACCATAAATCATGCGATATTAAAAAATATATATTCTTTTAGCAAACAACTAAATCAAAGGTCAATGTAAATTTATGTTACGTTAACATATCAAAATTTTCCACTCTTATAACAAGTGTTACATGAAACTTAAGTATTATCTTAAACAATGAGGTAATTCATTTGTTTCTTATTATGTAGTTATAATGAAGCAAAAGATAAAATCAATTGTATTTATGTAAATTAAGTGATCACACTATTTTTTTCTTCCTACCAATGATTATTTTCTACTAAATAAATTTTATATCTTTGTTAGAAGTGTACAATTACTATTATGAAGGTGTTTACCAATATATTTGTATTGAAAAAAAAAACGTTTATAACTTATTATTCTTATCATTGTGTACTAACGCGTTTTTTTTTTTTCGGATTAACAATGTATGAGATTCATAAATTGTATCCATTTTGAGAAGTAGAGATAATATTCGAAAGCAAAATACACTGGTAATACTCGCTGTTAAGAGATAAATACTATCCTTAATACTGGTATTGCAGTCTCAAGAAAAACAAATACATTTCGGCTTCATAGAGCTCGAATTTTTTCATAAACAAATTAATGACATCAAACATTCCTATATAACTGATTAGATAAAGAATGAATAATCGTTTTTGTCTGTTTTTATCGATAAAGGATAGATTGCTTTATCCACATATCTTGGAAATAATGATCTTTTCAATACAATTATTTGCTTCTTAAAATAATTTTGCTATTTGTATACCATTATTTTTTTTAAAAAAATACATTTCAAATAAAAATAATTCTTATTCGGCCATATATATTTCTGCACATATTCTTCCTTTTGAAAAAGCTCATTACTTTTATTCCAAAAGTTATTTTACTTGAATGCTCTTTTTTTCGAAGAAATAAATAGATCGTCGTTAGAATGAAACAAATAAAGGTATTGGAAAAAGCAGGGCACACACACTAGAGATTCTATCTTTCAACAGGGGAAAAATTATACATCTCATTTCTTGAATATGATAATATTAGAGGAATTTCTATAATAAAAAGATAAAATATTTTGTGAACTAATTATTATATGCTAATATTGTGCACATTTGTTAAAGTGCAAGGGTAAATCTCAAACTACTTACACTTTTAATTTTCCAACTTTATTAAACAAAGACAGATAGCGGCCTCATGCAAATGAGTTTAGTTGGTGCATCTGTGGTCCATAAGAGGAATTTAATCTTAATTGCGCCAGTCGGCATATTGCTTCAACATCATAAGCATGTCTCTTCCGCTATCAGATTGCACCAAAGAGGACCAACGAAGAGTGGATCAATTTATGTGACTAAAGTACTGAGATTCATCGGAGATTTCTCTCGATACTGAAAACGAGCTTTATCTCCTAAAGCAATTTGTGTGTGAACTGAAATGCTTAAAAGTGACTGAACGTGCCCAACGCCAAAATAAGGAGTTGAGCAACAATCAAACTCGGGCAATGACGAGAGCATTCACCAATCTCGAGAAAATATTACAACAGAATAGTGAGTTACCATAGATGATGATGCATGTTCTTCAAAAATCAGTTACGGTTCTTAGTGTCAAACTATCCACGGAGAATTAAAGTTCATTAAAGAGTAATTGCGATTGATACCAAAAAACACTTACCCCTGCAACACCCTAGGACATCATCCCTATAGCTCAGATCTCATTCCGTCAGATTTTCTTCTCTTTGGATCACTCTAAAGGAGCTTTGGGAAATCGTAAAGATTGATGTTTGGGATGCGGCGGCATAGTTGCTTAACGATCACGGGGAACCTAGTACCAAGAAGACATATAGAAGCTTATAGATGACTAGACAAAACACATTGCTCAATGTGGAGACTATATCGAAATATATAATGTATTTGTCGTGTATACTTTTATCCCGTACAATCTATCATTCTATCTATAAGTCAGTCTGTTTTCCCAATTTTCTTTATCGTATTTTATCTAATCATTAATTTCTAATTTAAGGAGCATAAAGAATAATAGATTATTTAAAAAGTGTTAAAAATTTTATTATGCAAATACTAATTATAATTTTCCATTAGAAAAAAAGCCTTCATAAATTTTTTTTTAAAAAAAATTCCACGAACATTAAATCAAAGGAATTCCACTTTGAGTACGGCTACGAGATGCATTGAATTATCCAATACTTCTAGAAATCTCTGTTACGCACGAAAATACGATAAGGAAATATTTAACAGCAACATACATTTGTGATCAATTTAAGATGAGATAGAATCGAGAAAATAAATAAATGAATAGGAAGAATGGGCGATCTTTGCTGTTTTGGTACATTCAAAGCAATAGAGTAACTTCTGAGACTTTTCCGAACAAAAACGTTCTGTGATTCACATTGTTCCAACTGAACTCGCTACATGTAGTTTCACTAACCTTTGCTTTATATTGTTTTCATTAATTTATTACATAAACAAAATTTATCACTAAACATTGTCATTTGGAATGAAATAAGAGACATTTTTAGCTGTAAAATACTTTTATATTATTGAATTCAATAGGCGGCACTTCTTTTTTGATTTGCATAATACTTGTTATTAGGATTTAGTTATAGGTAACGTACAAATCATTTTCAGTAATTCAAGATTTGATTTCAATTAATGCGTCTGCTATCATCAGTGTGGCAGTGATTTGTTCCTAAAATGTATCATAATTAACTGAAGAGAATTTGGAAGACAATAAAATATACTTTTTTTCAGAAATTTGTGTGATGATCATTTCAATCATTACATTTTAAATAAGGAATAAAACATTTTTTTTACAAATTCTTCACTGGTTGCGATTACATAAGATTTGCACAGAATTCTTAAAGTGTCATAGAAGAAGTTATATTTTTCGGTCGATGTCTTTTCCCGATAATACATGCAAATTAATACATTTTCGCTTCATAAGTTTTAGTTTTTTTCCCAATGGTAGTACTATTTTCATTTTCTACTGAATAGTTTTAAGCAGAAAGTATTAAGTGTTTATAGTTAAATAAATATAAAAGATAAATAGATATACGCAATTAAGTTTTCTTTCATTTTATAGACTTACTATTGTGCAGCATTATAAAACCTTTAGAAAAATTCCTTTATTAGGTAATATAAGCAACTACTATAAAATAATTTAAAAGACCTTCCTTTCTACTCTGGAAATTACTAAGAAAATGTTTTTTTAGTAATTTAAGAACAAATTTTGAAAGCAGAAGGAAATTGAAACTTCTTATCTTAATCGAAAATAAAAGGAAAATGCGTTATACATCATGTAACAGACATTGTTAAAATATCTTATGATTTACTCTTTTTACTTTACTTCGAACAAATATCTTTCTAGTTTAAATAATCAACATAATTCTGCTTATAAAACATAAAATGGAAAATGCGTATTATTAACAAATATTTAATGTGTTTCCAAACATAAATATAAAGTCTTAAATCAAGTTGTTGCAGAAGCTTAAAAATAACATAGTTTGTTTTGGCAATGACATTATGTAGACATATTGCATTTTCACATTTCAATTTTTAGAGCAAATAAGTAACTTTAGTGTAAGGATTGTTTTCTAATTAAAGTTTTATAAACTTTTTGATTAGATTACACATTTTGAATATTTGTAAATATTACTTCATTTCATACATGTACGTTAGAAAGGAAATGCTTTTGTCTGAATAGTAGTTTCTCATAACCCACCAATAAATTTGAAATCCATACATTAATTGTATTTCTGATATTTCTTCCTTAATATCAGAATTTCAAGGATTTTGTTGGAAGCAGTAACTATTCTTCGTTATTTTTGATTTGTAATTTGAAGTATGCGGCCAAGGACTAACTTGATGATAGTAGAATTTTTTCAACGTATTATTGGTAATCAACGGGATATAAACAAATTTTTTTGTTTTATATCAATGACTAAAACAATTTTTCTTATACTACGAGCTAATTTCCTTTTATTTACGCGAATTTGCCTAAACTATCTGTTTGGTTATAAAAGAGAATACTGTATATATACAACGAAATGCGCTTAACGCAGTACTTCTCAAAGTTGCAATACTCGCGACCCAATATTCAATCATTATTTTCATCGCCCCCCCATACAATGAAAATGTACTGAATTCAATAATACTATACTTTGACGCTAAAATTACGATACGGCTTTAACCTATTAAGCCCCCGTGTATATAAACGTTTCTCTAAGCCAAAGCTTTTATTTCTCCAGACGTATATATACGTCTTTCCGAAGTACGATTTTTTCTGTTCACTGCTATCCGTAAAATTATTCCAAGACTTTGGAATGTAATTAAAGGACCTTGACAATGTTTGCGAAGGATTTACTTATTCCAGATTATTTTTGCTCCTTTATTCCACTCACCTCCCCTAATACATCACATACGCGTGCCTACGTGAAAAACGGTTGGCATTGAGAAGTGAATCACGAGACTTATGATCGGCAGTCAAGGTTTAATTATAAACCGCACAAAAATTATCAAGGTAAGTGTTAATTTTTGTTACAAACTATATATATATGACAAATCCATGGGGTCACGGGTAATTAATAAACTTGTTTTTAACTTAGAATTGTTTAATTAATTATAAAATACATTGTGTAGCTCTGATATATTTATAAGTGTAATATATCAGTGTAAATGTGTATTTTATTTTTTATTATGTCAGAATTATTTTGTTTGTTTACTTTCAGTAAATTAATAATCTTTTTAAATAATCTTTTGTTCTCGACTTTTCAATATGCTCGCGCCCCCCTTGCCATTCAAGGTGGGCGCGCCCCACAGAATGAGAAACACGGGCTTAACGTGAAATCGTTTAAGATGAAATATCGGTTTACATGACATAATACAACGGTCCTGGCAAACTAATACCTTTTTGTCATACATTTTTTTTCTCTTAACAGGAAACGAAAATCGCTCAACACGAAAAGATTTCCCTTTAGGGAATGAATAAAATACGGAAATCACCAGACACTTAATGAAATGTTTAAAAAAAATTTCTTTATTATTGGACTGGCCTACTTTTCATCGGAAGAATTTGCTGCAGAGACGAAGCCATTTTGGAGTTTGTTCAAAGCTCAAAAAATATCATAGATGCAGATTCCAAGGACGGAAAAAGAATAATGTCACTCCTTGTTTCCATGTCACCTGATGTAAGCATTAAGTGAAGTATGCGCAGTTATTTAGACTCATAATGTTGAAATAAATAAAAAATGAACGACATCCATCAATTTGTTGACAATTTGATGCACAAAAAAGGTAATGCAAATAAAATATCAAACTATTTTATAAAAATTAAATAAAGGTTTTGTTTTAGAAAAAAAAAAATGTATTAACTTTCTTTAAATTGTTGTGAATGTTTTTGTTTCATTGTTTTTAATAGATACATGCTATAAAATGTTCCCCAATAAACTTAATTTTCTTAAATATATGTATACAAAATTATTTTAACATGAAAAAGAAACATATTTCAATCCCCTCAGTTTCACTGTAATATATTCAGTACATTTCAGTACGTCTTCTTACATGCGAATTTTACTACAGCTAGTGTTACATTGCGTGTTTAAAAAGCATCAATTAGAAAGTGAAATAATAGGGATATATCTGAATGAAACATATTGCTTGGTTATAAAGTATTTAATAATATTCATACTTTTTATTGGTATACCAATACACTATTTTAAATGTACACTACTAAAACATTAATCTGATTCCTTCTTTGTGAAAAGCTACTATATTTAGTTTTTTAATCTTTTGATGGCATGCGATCATAGGGGCGAAAATTTGCAGAAGCAGAAAAATAAGAAACATTAATGATACATTAAATAAAGCATAGTAAGGAATTTAATTTAAAAAAATAGAATGCTTAATGTGTACATATTAAAAGCTTTGACAAAATATTCACACACACAGAGTTTCATCATGTATTACCTAAACTATTCAAAATATGAAATATGTAACCACAATTTAGTTGCAAAATGGACACCCATGAATGATAGAGTATTAAATCAACCTGAATATCGAGAAACCCTCAACAAATATTGTGAATGAATTGAATTGTAACATATATTGAAATTCTGGCAAAGACAATAGGACACACTAATAATTGTACCCAAATCTCTCTCTAGTGCTATAACAGTGTACTACAGATATCCTCTGGATCATAACGCATATAAACCGATTAAGTTTTGCCACACAGTTAACTGCAATTGTATAATCGTTAGTGAAGGGGGTAATGTGGTTTCTCCCTCCATAAGCTTTGAATATGAATAGCCAGAATTCTTCTACTTACAATAAACTGTTGGTCTGTCACTTTGAATTTTGTGAACACAGAGTCTAATAAAACAATTATAAGACTAATATGGTGAAAGGAAATGTTATATCTTCTGTTTGAAATTGAGTATTGCAGTAAATTTATAAATTAGCATTTAAAGTGATTCTTAATATTGCATTACAGCAATCAATTTCATGCATATATTTATATCTTATCATATACACTGGTGTAAGAAATTAAGAGAATTTACAGACTGGATCGATTATCTCTAGAATTACTGGAACGATTTTAATGAAACGTGATATGTACACACATTGATACAATACAAAAGAAATAACCCTTCAATAATTGCAATACATCCTCAAGATCATGCATGGCATTTGATGGAATTGGAAGGTATGAAACAGCGGTGGCAGAATAAACAAAACAAATGGGCTAATAGTGGGATATGGCCCCCTATTATAGCTATACAGGCCTCGTAGCATGATATCACATATGGGATAAGGCAGTTTATCAGTTCTTGTAGTAATTGGTCTCACTTCTTCAACAACTCTGTTTTCATTTCCTGGATGGTTCGTTAGGGGGTGTGCAAGTTGAATTGCCCTTCTCAGAGCTTCTCATGTTCTGCAGTGTTGATGTCTGGTGATCTGGCTGGCGAATCCCTATAGCGAATATCCTCACTCTCTAGAAATTCATCGACCGGAAGAGCTCTATGTGACCTCACTTTATCGTCCATTAAAATGAACTCGGGGTCACATGCACCCCTAAAAAGGGAAACATAGGTCTCCAAGACTTCATCTCTATACCTTACGCCACTCACAGAGCCTCTTTCGAAAGACATGGAGAGGTGTACGGCCTTCCAACATGATGCCTGCCTAGACCATTAAACCTCCTCCCCCATAATTGTCGATTTCCCGGACATTGGAGAGTAGATGATGGGGCCCTGGTTCTCTCCATATTAACGTAGGGCGAGAATCGGTATTTAGGCTGAAAAGTGACTCATCGGTAAACAGAACGGTCGTCCATTGACAAATACTCCAATCTCTAACCTGTCTGCGCCATGCTAAACGTATTCTCCTGTTCGTATACGTGAGCGGGATGCAAACAACAGGTCTTCTGGCAAACAACCCTTTTTCATGAAGTCTTTTTGAAATAGTCACCCTTGATACACGAGTTCCTGTGGCTGCATACAAATAACGAGAGAGCCGAGAAACTGTGGTCCCTCTGTTACGCCTGGCTATAATCTACAAATAGCGACCTTCTCTGGACGTCGTGGCTTTCGGACGACATTGCCGAGCTTTCACTCAATGGATCCAGTTTCTTGGAACTGTTTTCATAAGTTACACATGACAATTGTCATTAAATTGAGCACTCTACAAATCTAGACTTGATATCGGCCAGCTACTAGCCTCCCCACAATTCACCACCTCATTCCATCACCTAAACATTGGTAGTTATGTTTAATGTTATGATTTAAATGTTGAACCGATTGCTTCGAAATAACACCAAGAAGTTCACCGAGGTATGCTGATGAACGAAATACGTCTTAACTTACACGTGCTTATAGAGCCTGTTTTCCTGCTGGCTCTACCTACACACACATAACGTACACAAACATAACGTATTTTTCGTACCAGATTTGCATTTTTATCTAGAAACAGTGATTTTTTTATTCAGTTCTTTCCATGCAATTTGATTAAATATGCAAATTATTTTACTTTCATCAGTGTATAACAAGTGAAAAAGTTACTTTAAAAAAGTGTGTGTGCTTATGATCACACAATAGAAGTGATAACTTCAGATTTTGTAATGTTATTTCAGGGGTTAGTTAGATGAATAAAAACAAGGAGATGTTAATATTGTCCTAAAAATTATTTATTTATTTGTCTGTACTCTTAAAGTAATATTTTTGTGCGAAATATACAATCATATTTAGGAATTAATTGTATTCCAAGAAAAAACAATAGATTTATGGTAACTGAAATAGGTTATAAATCCCTTAGATTCAAAATTTATTTAAATATGTATAAAAAAATCTCCGTCAAGCGTTGTTCCGTACATTTCACATAATTAAATTGAATTTTAATTTTTAAAAAATCAACTAAAGGTTTTGATTTGTCTTTTGAAAAAACTACTTTAAAATTCCCACTTAAAACCATAGGTAATTTGTTCAGAAGACCCGATCCGGCTTTGTGAATTTTGGTTGAAGTTTAACGATATTGAATTCTATCCATGAATTTTTATAAGCAAATTATAGTAAGACTGGTAGTTGATTGGGAAGAGAGGAATCGTGGTCAAAACCTTTAGAAAGGGATTTAATCAGAAGATTTATATCCCAAAATCTCTAGCTTATTCTAGCTATTTTGTCATTGTATGGGAGTTTTGTACAAATATATCCGGCGCTGCTGCAAGGAAAGTCTTAATTTTATTTTGTTTTCTTGTATTTAAAATACTTAATGTAACTTTTTCTTAATACCTGTATACTTTATTTTCTAATTTAAATTTTTTAATTGTTTTAATATTTATTTAGACTCAACGTATATTTATAAGTAATGTGATTAATAGAACTATTTAATCATTGCTATTCCGATTCACTTACAAAAATAGACTTTTATTCTTAAGATTACTGTAATATTCCTAATGATAGTAATACTATTTACTTAGTTCTATAAAAATGTGTCCTTTTTCTACATTTTATGTTTAATTTTAGTGTAGGATTTCTTTTTCTCTTTAAGCTTATTTTTTTAAAAAAAATATTACGTTTCATTTTAATACTTAAACTAGGATTAGAAAGAATCACACATTAATTCCCTTAGAACAGCGATGTCCAACCCGTGGCCCGGAGGCAGCATGGGGCCCACCTTGAATAATTTTGCGGGCCGCGAGATTCTTTATAACTTTACAAAAGTCGACTATTTAGTACAATACTTTTTTTTAATAAATTTTTTGTAAAAAATAAACCTAATAACTGTGTTATTATATTATTACGTTGCTCCCGTTACTTCGAATCTCTTTTTTTTTCTAAATTGAAATTTTTCAAACATAAATCGTGCTTAGACTTAACGCACGAAAATCTGCAACATCAATTACGATACGCAAATAAACATGCATTGAGATCGACTTGCAAAAACTAAGTGAAAGATTCGAGAAACAGCTATCTCTCTCTCACTAATGAAATAAACTAAACAGTATTTAATTATTGCATTATTATTATTATAATATCTATGTCTGTATACATGAAAAACAATGAAAACAATAATAATATATCGGTCTGTTTTAAATTTGCACTCCAACAAATGTTTGTAACAGATCCAAATCTAATATAAAGATATATACATTCATATGCGGCCCCCGGTATTGTAAAGTTTTTCCGAAGTGGCCCGCGAGGTCATTTGGGTTGGCCAACCCTGCCCTAGCTGGGGGAGGGATCTACCGCGTTCCATAGTGGTGGAGGGAGAAACGCCCATCCTTTCCATTTTAGGGGTGTGTATGGCCGACTGAAGCCGAAAAAAACCGAATGAGCATTACATTCCCGAGCGGGACGTTCATTGAAGTTCACTCTCCGGCAAATCACTCCAATAGAAGTTATCAATAATGTTTATTTCTAACAAGTTTTAAACAGTTAATAAGTTGATTAAGTTTTAATAAGTTGACAAATGTAATATTTAATTGCCTATATAATTAACTTAGTATTCAAATTTATTATAATGATGTTTATATACATATATTTTTAATTGAATATAACAAAATAGTTTTAAGTTATTTATAAATAAATTTTATAAATAAGAAAATGCTGTTGGAGTCTTGGCTGCGTATTGCATTAATGAATTTAACTAAGCATTTTTTATTACTTTCGGTAATGTAAATTTTCTCTTTAATAATTCTAGTTTATACAAAATATTATGCGTAATAAAAGTAAGGCAACTTGGATGAAAATAAAAATATTAGAAGTTTATAACAATTTATAAATGAGACTAATCTTTAAAAAATTAAATTCAGCAATTCATTTTATTCTGTAATATACCAAACAAAATAAGAATTAATAACAATTAAACATAAAAAAATACAATAATGGAATATTCTCAAAAACATATTTTTGGAACAGTAAGACGTATGTTTAAGAATTTTTGAGCTTTCGACTGTTGTAAATGCTTAAAAATTCTACTCATTAGCATATTTTTCTTGTAACATGTATTTAGATTTAAGAGGGAATACATATACGTTACTTTCCAAAATAATTGCTTACACTTTTAAAATGAATTCGACTTGATGGGTATTAAGACATTTAATCTACCCTTTATTTAATTGAATTTGTTGAAGCGATGTTAAAATTAATGCAAGGGTTTCAATTTTTCAAATCAACGACATCGCATTGTTAATTTACAATGTCTTACCTGTTGTTTAAACAATAGATCAACCTTTTCTGAAATGATATTAATAATGATTTTTAAGAATTCTGTAATCTTAATTGTGCTAATCTTAATTGTGTAATCTAATTGTGCTTAATTGTGTGTAATCTTAATTGTGCATATCCACTTAGGCATTGTTATCTTAAATACATCTATTATTTTGATACTAATATAATAACGTAAGTACTAAATAGTTCTTAATTCGCACTCTGTTTAAATATAAAAAAAATTAGAATTTAAATACAGATAAACTTCTAAAACTGTTTCATATAAAATATAATATTCGAAAACATTTATAAAATATTCAGATATGTGTATTTTATATTCTTTATTTTTAAAATTTATCTATATTTAACTACTATTAATACTGATGAAATATTGCATTTTAAACGAAATTTTAAAAATTTAGAAGTAGATTTCAATAAGATGTTATGAATTTGTGATTGTGAACCATGTAAAATTCCAGTTTTTATGTTCTCTGTGCTAAAAATAATACTATAAGGGGTGTGACCCAATGTAATAAAGGGACACGCGGGGAAGGGGTTCTTAATTAAGTGCACTAGTTAATTAAACACGTTTATTAGACAAAACAAACATTTACATATATAACTAGAGAACTAACAGTTACAATAGAATTGAAAGTGATCGGAGCGCATGCTCGTACGTCCTTACAGTTCCGAAGCTTGGCCATTACTGAAGATTGTTCAAGCCGCTAGAGGGCGTGATAGTCTTTCTACTGTTCATATGAGAAGAGTTTAAACTACGGGGGGTTACAATACACTAAAAATAAAATCTTCGCACATTTATGATAACGATACGCAAATGTAAGTTTGAGCATCTTTTACTTCTTACGTATTAACGGTGAACTGTTTTCTAGTGTTACTTTTGCATCAAAATGTTTTATAAATATTGAAAACAATATATAAAACAACACAATATTAATATTTTTGTAACAATTCCTTTCTTGTGACAAATATAACTATCTACTAGATTTAAAGTTAATGAAAATGAATCATATTTCAATAAAGTACAGATGTTTTGGAATAATTTATCAAGTTGCATTATATTGTCAATTTGAGTGCTCTTGCAACACCTCTGCAACCATTATTCCACCAACACGCATGTATACGATTATCCAGGGTGCTCAGCCTTAAAGTGACCCAATAGCTAATTTCCGAACCGTTCAGTTTAGACATGCACTTCCAATTTGTAAAATGTTTAAAAAAAGGTAAAGAATGTTTTTACGTGCTTTTCGAACCAAAAAAACCCATTTAGAAAAAAATTACAAAAATTAAATTTTTATACGGTCCCCTGGTCTTATCACTTATAGTTAAGAAAAGATGCAGTCCACAAAAACAAAGTACAAAACACAAAATGTTTCATTTTATTACGATAAAAACCGGCCGAGTTATGGAACTTTGAAAATCATACATTTAATGCATTCTCTGGGCCATTTTCAAGAAGCTAGTAAGGTTTCGCTCTTGCACGTCACTCTTATGTAAATCATTTTTAAATTTAAAGTAAATATTACAATAATTGGGTACTTAAGAAATAATATTTATTATCTGCACATGTAAAACATAGACAAATAAAAATATTATGGAGTAAGAAAACATTTCAAAAGCAGTTCCAAAAAATAGGTTTATTTGTTGCAGCGTCAGACTAATTTGCCGCGGTACTAATCATGGCGAACATTAAAAGTCTGTTGTGTAGTCGCTTGCAATTGCATGCAGTTGGGACGAATCTGTAGGGAACCTTTCCACTAATCTTCTTAGGCGTCTTTTTGGGGAATATAAATTCGCGTATATTTCCAATCAACTCCAAGAAGATGAACGGGATATGCAAAATAGATAAGGTATTTAAGTCGAGTGTTGTAAGCTAGCAAAGTAGATGATGGAAGGCTATTGAGCCAGCAATTTTAACCGCAATATTAGAGGATTCCAGGATATTAGAATCGTGAAGACGTCGTGCTGCTATTCGACGGAAATACCAGAAAGGTGATATAGCCAGCGGTAAATATAATTTACGTACGCTTAAAATAAGCGTCAGTTCAGTCGAATTACTTAAAGTTAATGAAACTTAAGAATTCGAGTACGCGCACGTGTATTTCTCAGATCTCCTATTTCGGTAGACCTTACTTGATCTTGAGCGTAATTATTTATTAGTTGCATCATTCGTAATTTAATTTAGTATAAAGGTAAATCCCTTTATTGGACGTAACATAAAAATATTATATGTTATTAGAGTTTTTTTGAGAAATTGAAATAATAAATAAATATTATTATTAAACCAAATGGCTCTCTTAGTGGTTCTTTGCCTCAAATTAATCTTGGTGTCAAAGGTGAGATCCAGGGAGTCTTCACACAGTCGTCTTCTAATATTACGAATTCTAGTACGGGAGAACGAGATGTATACAAATGAAGAATACTGTGAAATGTTACTGTTGTAGGGGCAGTGCAATCGCAATAAGAGAGAGGCGGCAAGACGTTATGCCATTAAATTTCCCAGCCGAAGACATCCATCTTATTATGCAATTGCCAGTGCTGTTCAACGCTTGTATCAGACTGGGAGTTGTCATTGACGTATTCCCTTATTTCGTGCCACACCTTCCCCGGATACCCGCTGAGGATGTTGTAGGATATGCCCTGCCTCACCCTGAAAGTAGTGTCTGGGTTATTAGCAAGGCTTGTTCCTACTCAAAATTGACGGTGTGGAACATATTACATACATACGGTGTATATCCTTATCGTCCAGTCATGGCGCAGGACTAATGCCCGGAGACCAGGAGCGTCGTTTTGATTTTTGCAATTTCGTGTTAAACACACTGGCTGAAGATCCATATTTTTTGAATGAAGTTTTGTGGTCGGATGAATGCCAGTTCTCCAGACAAAGCACTATCAAAACACAGAATACGCATTATTGGTCCCTCGAAAACCCACATCTAATACGATCGAATCACCACCAAGTGCGTTGATCGGTGGATGTGTGGTGCGGAATATGGAGGAACACCTTAATTGGCCCATTATATTTCGATGGACTTTTAACATCAGAATCAGACACATAAATTTTATCTGTACCGTTAGCCTATTTCTTAGAAGATGAAGTTTCCTTACGGGATTTTCACACATGTGGTACCAGCATGATGTTGCCCCCTCACACAAATCTGCGCAAAAATGAACAGACATTTGACACTCGAATAATCGGTTACGGAAGTTAAGAGGTTGAAGAAGCTACAGGCGGAGATTTTGACTTGGGTTTGGTACTGCATTTCTACGGAAAGCAGTCATTTTGAGCATTATTTTAATTTGGTCATTCTGTATTATAAAATCCCTGATTCATGATTGGAGCATCATTCCACATTATGCTATAATTTGAACGGCAAATCATGTATTCTTTTGCTGCTATTTGTTTAAACAAACTGTTTAAATCTTTTCGGTACAAGTTGTATTTCTTTAATTTCACTTATATTGTTTGCCATATAGCAATACAAATTATCAATCTATAATGTTTCTACGGTGTTTTATATAACAATGATGTTTTTCTTTTGATCTTTCGGTAGATAGTGAATATTACTGTTCTTTAAACTCAATTTGTATACGACCAGATTTTTTGAGCAATTCAGATGCTTCAACTTTATGTAAGCATAACTCGACCAGTTTTTATCGTAATAAAATGAAACTTTTTGTGTTTACTTTGTTTTTATGAACTGTATGTTTTCCTAAATATAATTGATACGACCTGGGGACTTTATATATATATATAAAAATCTAATTTTTGTAATGTTTTTGCAAATGGGGTTTTTGGTTCGAAAAGCACGTAAAAACATTCGTTACCTACTTGAAAACTTTTTTAAATTGGAAGCGCTTGTCTAAGCCGAACGGTTCGGGAATTAGCTTTTGGGTCACTGGACACCCTGTATATACTCATGTCCAATATTAAGGTCTCAAACACGATTTAAGTCGTAATTTTAAAATGCCTTCAGTAAAACTGATAGAACTTGTATTTTATATGTTTAGAACAACAGGTAGTACTGTATTAACCTTCAATTAATGAAAAGACGTTGTTTCGCGATAGTCTGTTTATATACAGTGATAATGACTTCTCATAAGCTCTTCGAAGTGTTTCTTGAGATTTAGAGCCGTTTTTAGGCTGGAAGCCAGTCAGTATCAGGCGGAAGTGATTCGATGTGTACAAGTGACCCTAAAGTGATCTTTCTATTATGAAATCAATTCCAGACAATTGGCATTGTCACCACGAAGGTCGGACAAGATCACCACAGAGCATCCACCTATACACAGGATCGTTACTTGGTATTAAGCACATGACATGGGCTGACAATGGCTCTTCAGCCTGCTCGTAATCTTGATTCTGTCTGGAAGAAGAATTTCCAGGCACACAGTCTTCAGGCGTTTTGCAAAGACCTTCCCTTACGCCCGAGGTCCAATCTGGTGTCCGGATATTGTGGAGATGTAAACATCAGTCGTCGACACCACAAGAATGTGTGTGAGGACGCGTTATTTTCAGTAAAGAGTCGAAATTACTAGACAAAGTGATTCTCGTCTAGTGGAATAATGAACAGAAAACGGAGCTCGGGTTTTTAATTGAATATGTTTAGTATATATATAATCTAGGAAAAGCAATTTCTCAAGGTAGCTTCCTTTCCAGGACCTCTAAGGAATTAAAAGTCCCACTTTTGGAAAAATTGGCTTTTTTGCCTCAAATACGCATTGATAATGTCATAAAGGGTACAACAGCTTGTTGTGCGTCTTCAGCAGTTCAAAGTAGTCACACATATTAGAAAGGCTTTCCCCGAGGTAAACTATTTATCGCTGATTCAGGATTTCACATGTTTTGTTATTACTTGTATCTTAATTCGATATTAAAATTTTTCCCATATTATTATGTTGCTGTATTCTTTCTCATATTGTAATACGCCTTCGTGCCAAATTTTGAGGTAACACAATAAATAGTTGTTCAATTTTCAAATATTTTATGTTTGTGACCATAATTTTTAAATAAGTGTATTTGATTCTTAACATTTACATTGTTCTTCAGTTTCATAACTAGTATTTTGGTTTCAATAAATTTGTAAAATTGGCATTGCTTACAAAATTTTATAACTTAAATGCGGCTATGTTAATGAATACATAAAACTGCTTCAAATTCATTTTGATGGGAAAAGTGGTCCAAAGTATTTGTAAAGTAGTAAAATCTACTCTACCAGTGCTTATTTTAAGTTGCTTTATATCTATTACTGCATATAGAATTTTATTTTACTGAATACGAATGCAAACAAATAGCATCTAATTGCTTACGTACAGCATTTAGTAAGCAAAAATAATGTCAAATTTCACTCACGAAATGATGAAGTGCTTATAATAAGTACACGGACAGTATTTGCTTTCAATATTCACCTAAATATGAGCAATAATTCTCAAAGTAATTCACTTTGGTTATTAATTCCGCAACACTTATGATCTTCTGCAGAAATCCCGGTTATTTCCTGAAACACTGATGGCTTCAATTAATATATTTCTAACTTTAGTCTGAGACTGACGATCATCCGTGAAATCTCTTTTTCTCTCTCTCTCTCTCTCTGTCTTCGCTTCACTTTAAATAGCAATACGCATTTGCCAAATAATGGTTTTTCCATGGACAGTTATTTTGTAATCATACAACAATTGAAAAGGATTTCCCTGGATGATTAGTGACAGGTGTGAATAGGACTCGTTACAAATTTAATAACAAATTTATTCAGGAAAGAATTTTGTTCTTAGGTCATACATTCAAGGTTCTTAGAAAGTTATAACAACTGGTTCAACCCCATCGATGCATCACTTTTGCATAATAAGGGAGATTAGCTGCATAACATTTTTAAAAAATTCAATTTTTAAAATACATATATATATATATATATATATATATATTTAAATATATAAAAACAATCACAATTATCAATTGAAAAATTGAAATATATGAATCCTATAATACCAAAACACTTCAGAATACCAATGGCGAATATAAAAGATAATATTCCATCGTTTTCAAACAAAATTAAAAAATTATAAAATAAAAAAAAATTATAAAATATCCAAGTGCAATCTCGGACTTAGGACCTTTAAGTGGGGTTAAACTAGTTTGATGGCTCCAACCTTCCCCCTATTGCAACTTGGTAAATTAATTGGAAAATATCCAAATTTCAAAAAAAATTTCAAAAATTAAAAATTAAAAAGTTAAAATTAAATCATTATATTTGAAAAATAAAACTATTCGCCATCGCATTCTGAAAGATATTACTATATTAAAATTTAAAAACAATTTTAAAATTTAAAAACAATTTAGTGCATAATATAAGTGAACCATCAAACGCCCAAGATGATGCACCCATCTTTAAAATAGTTGTATAGGTAGAAAAAATAAATATTTGAGATCCGAAAGTTCAAATCAAAAAATATTTGAGATCCGAAAGTTCAAGCTAAAAAATCTGAAAGTTCAAGCTAAAAATCTGAAAGTTCAAGCTAAAAAATCTGAAAGTTTAAGCTAAAAAATCTGAAAGTTCAAGCTAAAAAATCCGAAAGTTCAAACTAAAAATTTCTAAAAACCGAATGTTCACATTAAAAACACAGTATATTCACAAATGAATAGAGTAAATCATTAAAAACTCACCAAAGAGTATCCCATAAAGAATACGATCCATTTCTTATAGCACGACTTTTCATATTTAATATATCAATTACGACTTCATATTTTGCTCATAACATCTAACCAATGCCAAGTCATTCAAACTATTCTTGATCCAACACTAGAGTTTGACCACTTGGCATTAGATGCAAACCAGACAACATGTAAAAAACTTGCTTGATTGATTGGTCATAAATGTGTGATTGGATATAAATGTTTAATTGGTAATAAATAATTTTAAAGTGTAGTCGTGTAAATATTGTTCTAAGTGTGTGTGTATTAAAATGTATCCTGTGTGTGGAATGCACAAATTCTTCACAGCTGGACCACTAACAAGCTGACTTTGTGGACCTAATGTTGTGTGGTGGATTTGTGCATTTACGAGTTTAAAAATATTTTTAAGAAATATTTCTGATCTATATATTTTCTCAGGAAGTTGATGGGATAATCATTTTGTATGCAACATAATATAAATTTCTGGAAATTTTTGAATTTATCAATATTGTTCGTAGTTAAATTAATATTTCTCATCAGAAAATTTAAAATTATATTTCTAAATACTGATATATGTAGACAACTATTGAAGTTTGGTATCTTTATGACATTGAATTTAAATGCTTCCTTTTTATCATATATATTGCTATATAATTTGTTGTCAATAATAGTTAAATCCAAATCTAAAAATTCAATATATATATATATATATATATATATATATATATATATATATATATATATATATATATATATATATATATATATATATATATATATATATATATACATATATATATACATATATATATATACATATATATATATATGTATATATATACATATATATACATATATATATATACATATATATATATACATATATATATACATATATATACATATATATATACATTTATATATACATATATATATACATATATATATATATATATATATATATATATATATATATATATATATATATATATATATATATATATTATTATTATTATTTCAAGCTAAACATTTTCATATCAAGCTTTTAATGACACTAAAATACCTTCAAAAGCTATTTTTTTTTTAAAAAATCATAAAATATTTTAGCTACATCATCATTTAAAGACAAATGCAACTCCAACCAATCTTCGATTTCTGCTTTGTTTCACATTATATTGCTTAGTAAGTCTCATTAAACATTTTGAATCATCAGAAAGAAAACTTGCGACTAAACATTTTGTTTCTGATAACTTTTTTTTTTACGGTGCCAAATATTTCCGCAAACATTTTGAATGCATCATCAATGAACCTGCATCATTGTTTATTTTTCTCTTTTGATTTGTGAAATTATATTTTAAACAGTAAATATAGCGCCTTCTCTCTGATTGAAAAGAAAACAAAATGCTGTTGAGCTCGTGTTTAATGTAAGTATTTTAAAAACGAAAGGTGCAAATAATTAAAAATATAATAGAAACATGTTTTCATTATTTTTCTTTGTTGAAAGTAGTTCGAATGTAAATAAAACTTACGAGGAAAAATGTATTTTGTATTTATTTTAATTGTGTTATATATGTTTAATCCTGCTTGATGTATGATGACAAATCAAAATATGATCTATTGAAATGGTCTGTAAAAACTTAAAGGCATTGCAAGATTTTTTAGCTGTGGAATGACTGGTAACAAAAATAATGCCTACAGAAATCACAAGGGATTTGCTTTGTCTGTTAAATGTATATGGATATAATTTTTGAAAATGATGTACACAATGGTGATTGTTTCCCATTTTTTTTTTAAACTGAAAGTTCAATTAATAAAAAAATGCGAATGTTACGAAAATGCCATGAAAAAATATAAAAATGGGAAACTGCATAAGAAACATTCAATTTTCTGTAATATTTTAATTTGCAGCTCACTTAATTTTAGGTTAGTATGAGGAGCAACCAGAAAGGAAGAGACACATTTAAAAATCAACAACCTTTATTTGAATTAAATCCTGTATTAGGGTTGCTTATAGCTAATGAGCACTTGTTATCTCTAATTAATTATATTAAACAAATATAATCATGCATAACCCAAGAAAGATTGCCGCATAATTTACCAGGATTTGATAATCACATTAAGGCTCGAAATCCCCTAGCGAAAATACACTTGTATTTCAAGATATAACACTCACAGATATAGCTCACACTAATATTGTAAGAAATTTATATATAGAACTAGCTTCCTCAACAAACACTATCAACTTAACCTTAAATAGTTGATAAATTGCGTAAATTACGGTTTTTTCACAGAAATAGGTTCTCCAACGGTACAATTAATTAAAAGGATTTCCTTTTGAGAATTAGTAGAAATTCTCGAAGAAAATCCTCTACAAACAATGGTAGTGATACTTGTTACAGAAAATTCTATTTATAGCCTGTTAGGAGTGTATAAGACTTAATAGTGCTTCTCATTACTGCACAAATGTGAACACTTTAAAAAGATACATTGAGACAAATTAGCTTATCATTATCTATTCAGACTTAAGAGTAAGTTAAACATAAGAAAGGAAAAATAATTGTTCGATCAACATAAGGAATTTAGAGTTTAAGATGCTGTACAGCATTTGAGTTTTAAAATGTAGCACCAATAATGTGCAAATTTAATTAATTAAACAAAAAATGCAAATTCAGAACTTTAGATGTACTTTTCTGAATTTGAACTTTTTTTCATGGATGAATGATATTGCAAAATTATTACACCTTGACACTTCAGAAATTATCGGATTATAAAGTAGAAAAAATGATTTAAACTGATCCGTCTAACTGATGAGCGTCTTATCCTTATTTATATTTCAAAATAAAGTAAGTATTTATTTTTTTTAATTTAAAAATGTTTAAATATTTAAAAACATATTTTATTTTATTTATTACGAAATGATTCAATTTAAACAAGTAAATTTAATCGTATGTATTAACTTTAAATATCTATGCTGATACACTCGAAATTCTTATTAATTTAGTCCTTAAGGTGTCCGACTACGTTCGGAACCGTGATTTTAAAAAAAAGAACAAAAATGGATAATGTTCATGATATTTAGTGTCACTTAGATTAGAATATATGTATAAAATTGCTTTAAGGACATTTGGACAAAAGAAAATTATTTAAATACAATATTTTGGCAAAAAAATTAAGTTACCATAAACTTTTTAAAATTTTCTCCTACTATAAAAAATGCTTCTATTATAATAATATTTTGCCTGTATATAGCTCAGACCTCTGTACAGAGGCTCAACTATGATTTTTGAAAAAAAATCACTTTACTTTCCGAGTTACCACCAACTGAAATAATTATCGGCGTTTTTTTTAAAAATATCTTCCCTGTGTTGTAGTAAAATATGGATAAATCCACTTGTAAGCCATATATTTCAAAAATTCTAGTTGAGCCTCTATAAAGAGGTCTGAGCAATACACAGGCACAATATTATTACAATAGAAGCATTTTTCACAAAAGGAGAATATTTTGAAAGCTAGTAATTCTATGTTCAATTTTTGTCAAAATATTGTACTTAAATGATTTTTTTATTGTAATACTATTCTTAAAGCAATTTTATATACATTTTCTAATGTAAGTGACACTAAATATCATAAATATAATCCATTTATACACTTTTGCAAAATCGCGGTTCCGAACGTAGTCGGATACCTTGAAGTAAATTGTGCTAGTTTTAATGACAATTTATATCGATACAAACTAAACCCCTATTACATTAAAGCCCTTATATCAATTGTTAATCTGATTTATATTTTCAGTTTTAAATGTATATTGTTAATAATTATTAATTTCCATATTTTGTATTCTTCAAAAACTAGGGCGTGAAGGTGGATTTCGATTGCATGTGATCTAGAGTACACGCTCTAACTGTGTTATAGATTTAAATTTGATAAACCCGGTATAAAAAAACTTGCACTTGTGTTTACGGTAATGTCATTTTGAAAAGATAATGTTGTAAAACTAACGTAGCACCCTACAGTTCTTAATTACTTAAAAAAAAAAAAAGATCGAAATGTAGAAGCTAAATAAGCGTACCACTATTTGTTTATTTTTACTTAATTATTAAAAAGTGTGTACCTAATTTTCAAATATCGTGAATATCTTTTTATATCAATAATATTCTTAAATGTTACAATGTGACTATTAATTGTCCAACGAAAATTAGGACAAAAAATATTTAATTTTACAAAAAAAATTTCACGGAGTAATCTTTGGAAGAAAACTATTCAACTAATTATTTTACGTTTGTCTTTTCATTAAGTTTAATGCCATTAGTTTGATATATAGGTTTTATACTTAATAATCTAAATGTTACTGATTTGCTATTAGTTACTTTTATAAACATATAGGGGTTTTGTATTATTTTCTATTACGTATCTACTTTTAAAAGATGGTATCATCAGTTAATTTTTTTAAGGTATTTTCGAAATTAAAAGTAGTAACTCATTTTTAAAATGTATCTTTCTTGAATTTTCGTGCTTAGTTGGAAATCGTGTTTGGACAAGGTCGCACTCCCCTAAAAAAGCGCGTGACACCAGAGGGACGTTTTTCTCGAGTTTTGAGTAATACTCAGCTTTCCATCTTGTATGCTTATATAGTTAGTTTATATTCCCATGTGTACTTATTACTCAGGATATATCAATAGGAATAACCTTAAAGAAAGGCATGATATTTATATTATTGTACGAAAACGTCGAAGGGACAAAATGTTTGAGAATTCTGGATAGAGGAGATTTAAAAACGTCCACAGATATTGTAATAAAATCATTTAAAAACAATGTTTTATTTTTAATTTGTTAATATCGAAAATATTCGAGTCAAAATATCTTAAAGTTTATTGCCAGTTATTTTGCTTTACAAGCATTACAGAAGCATATCTGGAATTACACGAATTGCGGAATGTCTTGTATTCGTATCATTCATCTTCTGTAAATTGTAACATACCTGCATTTTCCTATTTTTAAAATTAATATTAATTACATACTGGTATATATGGTTAAATAATTATTCAAAACAGCATAGTGAAAAAAATTTAACGACGAAAGATAAGAAGAAAATGAAGAAATTTAAGGCTAATTAATTAATGTTTTCTTTTTTATATTTTCCTATTTTATTTAATTAAATGTTCAATTATCAATTCAATCGTATATTATGCAATGCGTTTTTTCTTCCTTATCATTCATTTTGATACTATATAGGCAATGAATGTAGCATTAAATACCACATAATCATTTGCATTTAATCAGTCACGTCTTGGAAAAATTTGTGCTGTGGAATGTAAAGCAGAAAATGGACAAATAATTCTAATGGTTGTTGTTTATATTTCACCAAATCAGAGTGTAAAGAAAATTATTGAATTCATTCACAAAATTTTAGTTGCCTACACTGAAGCCAAATCGACTGTTCTGAACAAATTACCTATGATTTTAAATGGGGATTTTAATGTAAATTTTTCAAAAGACAAATCAAAACCTTAATTGATGTTTTAAAAATTAAAATTCAAATTTTACTTATGTCAAATGATCCAAATGAAAGTATGACGATGTACAGAACAATGCTTGTTGCAGTTTTTTTAGGTATTTAAATAACTTTGTGTAAAAAATTATAACTTATTTCAGCTACCATAAACCTATTGTTTCCTTCTTAAGATGCAATTAATTCACAAATATGATTGTATATCTGGCAAACAAATATTATTTATTTAGTACAGACATATGAATAAATCATTTTAAATGAAAATACTAATATCCCCTTGTTTTTTTTATTCACCTATTTAATCCCTGAAGTTAAAAGACAAAATTTAAAGTTTTCACTTCTATCATGTGGTCATAAGCACACACACTTTTTTTAAAATTATCAACTGTTTAATCTGTAATTTCTTTTATGTGCTCACTATTTTTTGCCACTTCTTTCTAGTTTATTAGTATAACATTTTTGCTGTTTTAATTTAGAAACTATTTTTATTCTTTTTTTTTTTTGTTTGCCTTTTTGTATACACTTAAGCATGTATGTATATTAATTGTTCAATAACATAAAATTTTAGTTGTATATAATTTATAAGCTATTTTTTTAAATTTATAAAGAAAATAACGATTTATGTATTAATCTCTGTCCAGTAATTTAATCAAATAAAGAGAAAGTGGCTTTGTTTTAATTAATGTTTTAATTAAAATAAAGCAACAAATCCTAAAAGCGTTGAAAGAAACGGAAACTAGAAAATAAATATGATTCTTTGTAAACTGAATACATGTTTTTTATTTCTACACATTTTTAAAAATTTTTTCTTCGTCACGTAAACAGGTCATTGGATTTAACAATCTAATGTATTGAAAAGAGAAAACATACTTTTATGCTCCATCACATTTCAAATGTACTAAAATGGGTAATCCTAATATTATTTTGCATCCCAAAGGAAATCCATGTACATTTCTTCACGCGGAACACAGCATTTCTCCAAATTTCACATATTTTGAATTTTTCCTATCTATTTTTCAATGAAATGCTGGGAAATTGAAGCAATCCTCTAGCCCAATTCATTGTTCTAGAAACCAGTTTCTGATAACGCCCTTTCTTAAAACATATTCATTTATTCCTTACTAATTCGATTAAAAACTACTACTACCCCCCCACACACAAGAGTTCGAAATGCCTTCTTTCACTGCAGAATAGAAAGCTAAGTAAGTTTCATACATGGAATTGCTCTGTGTGATTTGAATTTATGTTGGAGATTTCAGAGGGAGAGTATACGTTTAAAAACATCTTCAATAATATGAGCCAAATATTATTTTTTTAATTAAATAAAGTAATTACTGTGTATATAGTCAAAATAAAAAATATATATATTTTTGTATTAACACTAAACATACCATAATGGATCAAATGACCCATTTTGAACTTGTGCATTGTGAATGCACGTATGATCTTATTGCTTTTGCACATGACTTCATGACTTTTTCTAAGTAATTAATCTACAGCTATTATACTATTTTTGCGTTATTTTGTTTATTTTGAGTAATGCTTGTTGTATACCGTTATATACTACAACAGGTCATTTGACGCGGGGAGCATTTTTTGTTTTATAAGCTTATCGGGTCATATTGATTATCGTATTGTAGTCGGTAAGTTGCACGTTCCTGCAAAGATTGTTGCGTAAAATAGTTAATTCTAAATAGCTGAGAATAATTTCAAGAAAAGTCTAAGTTCCAAGTCTTGCAGATGGCCTCTTCAAGTTTTTTTCAATATCCCTGATTTAGCTGGCATAAATGCCTTGATTTTGTACAAGTAAACGGCAGGAGAAAACATCTCAAGAGAAAATTTTTTACTGAAGCTAGCAGTAGAACTTGGCACCGATTTTCGAGAAGTCCGTGAACAACCAAAATAAAAAAAAATACGAAAGGATCGTTGACTAAGTCTATTACAGACGCTTATCAACATAAGATATGTCAAATAGGATACTGTAAAGAAAATAAAACCAACAAAATTTGCTCTAAATGAAAAAAATATGCTTGCGGAAAATGTACAATGGAGACACTTGTATGTAAAATATGCGATGAGCAATGAATAAAAAATTTTAGTTTTTTTGCTTTTGTAATAGAAATGATAAATGTACTACTTTGTTTTATTATAATAAAATAAATTTTTATTTTTATTTCCTTTCTAACATCCACATGTTTCATACATTCAAGCATAAAACATTAAGTCGGGTCATTTGACCCTCTATGGCAGAAATAGGTATCTATTAAGTGTTGGTATGATAATTTTTAAACAGAAGTGAGTATACATTGAAAGATTCTCAGTAATAATTTAAAAGTTCTCTTTATAACTAAATTTGCTTTCTTTCCGACGTATAATAAGTTCAAGAAATGTGTTTTAAGATTACATTCTTGAAAAAAAAAGCCTTTTGGTATTTTGATAACCTATTTGCCTTAAGGTATCCGACTACTTGCTACAACTTTTTTTTGAAAAAATGGAAATATGGGGATTTTTTTGTGATTTTCAGATTTATTTAAAAATATTTTCAGGAAAAAATCGTAAAATTAAATTCAAAAAAATTTATTATTATTAAGATGGGAAAAAACTGGTAACAATGTAAAAAAAAAAATGCATAAACGGGGCCCGCTCTGTATAAAAACGTTAAAAGAAAATTCGAAATTTTTCAATTTTGATGTGCTACTTAATTATTCATGTTTGAAATGACCTTCAGTGTAAGAGATATTTAATTTTTTACAAAAACTAGAGCTCTTTATCTTGTGATTATACGAAATTGCTTAAAAAGACAGGGATTATATTCACATACAGGACTGTAAATTTTGAATTAAAACAGTGGTTGTTAAATCTGAAGGTCAAAACACTTCTACTGTTACACAGAACATACACAAAAAATTTCAGCAAATTTATTTTCAAAACTTTTTGAGCAATCGCTGACCCCATTTAAACTTTCCGCAAAAAAAACCCCTTTCGAGCAAAACGCATTTTAAAGTTTGACATCTTGTGTAAATTTATGGCATCTGCTTTTATTAAAACACTTTAATTTTTGTTCTAGGGCAGGCATGCCCAACCCTCGGCCCAATTGAAGTTTCTCTCTCTATTATTTTAGACATTTGGACTACAGATGGTTGAATCGAAAATATCGTGTTTTGACCCCCCCCACCTTTCCCGGTGCAGTTTTTACCGAAATAATTTTTTTCCTTTGTTTGACTTCCAAGCAATTGTAATAACATGTGTTGATGGATGAAGGAAAGCAGATGAGCTTGGGTGTGTTATTCCTCTTTCAACGAGAACTTCGTTGAGAGTGAGTAGTGTATTTAGTTCTATTTGTCAGAGAAGTAATGTATGTCTATATTTTTAAGTTCAGTTTGGCAATGAATAAATCCGATGATAGATTTAATCAGTTGCCTCAGGACAGTCAGACCAGCTAGTAGAAATGTATGATAATTATGGCAGCAGAATAAAAATGTTTAACATTTTAACCTTCTGAAATTATGTAACTTTTTCATTTTATGTTATATATTTAATCATGGTGCAATAATTAATATCATACAATAAGAAACTAAACATTTGGCTATCGGGCAGAAAAAAAACTCTTTTTGACAAACAGTGTAATAATTGCAAAGCTGTTTTTTACTCAATTGTTTTTTGCATTTGAAATAAAAATTTTGAAAATCTAAATCAATTTTATGCAAACATACTGTAACACAAGTATAAAATGTGAAGATGTTACGCACATAGTTATTATACTACGTAACCTCAGATGGCAACATAAATCTACTGTAGATAAGAACCTTGTAGGTTAAGAGATATTCTTTCACCAAAAAGTGCAATCAGTCGACTTTCAACTTTGTGGTGATTGTGATCCAGTAAAAGTTAAACTTGGTGTTTTTTGATCAAATCAATAATTGAATGTTGATCATATCATATTTTGAATGCTGTACAATAAAAAAATATTTTTAATTATTTTTTATTTTGATATGTGCGGCCCACCTCAGTTTAGTAAATTTTTATGTGGCCTACCAACCAATTTGGGTTGAGCACCCCTGCTCAAGGGAATGTAAAATAAAAACTTGGTATTTTTATAAATCTAATATGATGGCTTATAAAATAAATCATAAACAAAATTTGTCAATTTTTGAAAAGAATTATGTTTTTAGAGTATCCGGATGCCCCTTAAGTTTGCAGAAATCAGATGGTGTTCCTGTAGCTTAAATAGCCTAACGTAATGGAAAATAAGTTTTTGGGTATATAACATGACGAAAAATAAAACATATGAGTACATATACAGTATGCATTTGCTAAGAACCAAGCTCCTTACATCTTTTTACTACTCAACCTAAAAAACACTTACTAAAGAACATTTACCTTCTCACATCTTTCATCTCAATTTTTAGATTTTTTTTTTCCTTTTTCTCCCCTGTCTTTCTAGAATATTTCTGTAGAAGGAGCGTAAAGTGAAACATTTTCCTCATATTACAGATGCTCTTATAAACACTCAAGTGATAACTTTAGATTTTACTCACCCCACACACAATGCAAAATGTTTTTAATCGAATATACTCACTAGGTAAGAAATAATTTATATATGTTTTCAAAAGTTGAGATTTTAGAAATATAATTTTTTTAAATCCTTTACTAAGCTAAATTAATTCAAAATTATTCGAAAGGATTAGAAAGCAAAATACAAAGAGAACAAACAATCGCATTCCGTATGAGAACTCTACTCAAAAATAAAATTTTTCAATTAACTTAAAAATTCAAAAATTTTATATTTTATGCTTTTTTAAAATTAACGGCAATAGCATATTACTGATTTGCTGATTATTGATGAGCATGTAACTTTGCTCTTTCAGTATGTTAGTGAATTTATGTATTAAAAGTTGTTTGTTGAAAATGCGACAACATGAATAATCCATCAGAATTAAATACAGCAAATATCAAATATGATATTATGCAAATCGGTAAAATTTCAGAGTAAACACGCTTGTATGGTGTGGTCTCTCATATCTGATGCTAAAACGTATAAATAGAGGGCTGTAGCCAGTCGTTGAAAATTGTTCATGGTTATTTAATAGTGGGGAACGATTAGTGAAGCGTAAGTATGCATCCACAACAAAATAGAGTGAACGAGGAAAGGTTATAGGCCTTTGAAAAGGAGAATTTTCTCTATCACGCAATAGAAGATCGTGTGCAACGGAACAGTTCGACAATGGTGCGAGTTTGGAAGCAGTAGACCGACGAGAAGCGGACAACTCGAAATACTGGGAATGGATGAAGAAAGGTGACATCAGTGCTCGATGATAGACATCTGGTCCGCATGCCGGTGAATAACTGTACAGTTTCCTCTAGGTAGTTGGCAGCACGTTGGTCTACTTAAACAGGGGTATTAATGTCAGCTTCGTCAATTCTTTAACGTATGCTGCAGCATGGACTGTGTTCAAGGATGCCTTTATACAAGATTTCCCCCCCCCTTAAGGGAAACCATCAACGACTGTTTCTGTAATAGGTTAACTAAAAAAGAGCCTTGTGGGCTGATTAGCAAAATGTTGTCTTTTCTGAGGAATCCCGCTTTAATTTCTGGAACCTTGATGACAACGTTAATGTTTTGAGCTATGCCGATGAACGCTGGCTTCTTGAGTGCATTATCCGACGTCTTAGAAGCCCATCACCCAGATATATAGCCAGGGGTGCGATTTCGTACCTTGGACGATCTCAGCTGCAATGAACTGAGGTTAATCGGGATAGCAAATGTACGTCCGTGAAGTGTTTGAGCCGGAAAACGTCCCCTTTCTTCAAGGTGTATTCCACGATAGAAAAAACCCCTTTCTCGAAGGCAGAAATGTGAATCCCCGTTCAAACTCCATAAGTTATTGGAATATCTCCTTATTTCATCGTGGAGGCATACTTAGGTCTCCCTAAGCTTTCGCCACTAGCATATAATCATTACCCATTTTTAACATCCCGCTACAGTGAGAGGGAATCTTGCATCGTATTGCTAAAAATATACACCCGTTTACGAGTTAGTAGACCTACAACGATGGAATTTGGTATGCATATCTCTGTTGTTGAATTGAACGGGCTTGTTAAGTGGGTCTGGCAGAAATAGACTCTAAAAGGTGGTCACTCTAGCTTATTGGTAAAAACTCCACTTTCTGATTTATTAGATTTGGACGAGATTTGCCAAGCATGTTTATTTTATTGAATAGAGATTAACCATAAATGGGACTTCGGGAATTCACTTGGGAGGGGGTTACGAGAGAGTAAAAGGTAATTCTACTTTAATTTTAGAAAATATTATTTATTTATTTAGTTAGTTATTTCTGTCCTTTTTTTAGATAAAGAAATCTAAGAATATTTTTCAATACAATCGAATTTTTATATGCTAAGGTATCAATACTTTATACGTATGTATAAATAGTTTATATTCATATAACATCATGAAATAACAGCAAAACGAGCGGATAGGGGATATATATCCATATAGGGCTAAGTTCCGCAGATTTGTAACAGTTACCTCTCTTTTTGTACTTCAGCTTTGGCTATATTTCCTTCCTTTGGTGATCTATTTTTCCTATTAATTTTTAAACCAGGTACTGAATGATATTTTGATCCATTAATGCCCTTTTCATCTTTTTGAGACAAAACTCAAAGTGATAGCACCAACTTGTATAAGAGCTTAGTTCAAAATACCTAATATTCTATTGAAACCCCTATTAAACTGCGTAATTGCCCTGTGAGCTATCATTCTAAGAATCTGTAAATTGACAAAAACATTTTTTAGGATATTTTTAACAGAATGTTTAAAACTTTTTTCTTGAGCATTTTGTATTTTCCCATGTAAGTGTTGATTCAATAAAAAGTCTAACTAAATAAATTGGGATAGCGAATAATTTTAAAGTGGATCGTTTGAATTTTATTGATGAGTATTTTTATAAATATGTCTCCAATAAACCAAAATGTTATTAATGCCTTGACCCACTTATGCATAATGGATAATGATTCGTTGTAAGCCCAATTTTTCTCACACTAATGACAATTAATACGAGTTATTAATTACACTTTTTAAAAGAAATATTTGATTTATTTATCTTCTTTTTCATAAATTACCTTGAAAATAAATTTGTATTGTCTAATTTGCTAATTGTCACGAAGCAATTGATAAATGCATGGGGAATTTTCTGTCCATCACTATATTCGTGGGTGTGGAAATCTTATTAAAATTTTTTTTCATCTAAATTCTTTGTCGAGTTCATATATATCCTTGCGCTTTAGAAATATATGTTTTAAATTTTAAAAAGTATTTTTTTTATATTTTCCCTCTGCTCATGTAAGCATCAATATATTATTAATTAAACATAATCAAAGAAAAAAATTTAAACTTTTTCTTTTTTAAATTATAATTAATATGAAAACAATTATAAAAAGAAATTAAATTGTCTCAGTTAAACTCATTCTAAATATTAACAATTCACAATTTTCAAATTATTAAATTAATCGACTTATCTTCAGCTACTTTAGTAATTAAGGTTAAAAAGCATTGTAGAGGAATAAAATCTATTACGTATTTTCTCAGAGTTAAAAATTTGGGTTAAGATAATAGAGTGTCTCTTGGATAGTTATATATTTAAAACAACCAGGTGATATTAATCTATATATTAATCGTAATGGTAAGTAATTGTATGTTTCTCTTACAAACAATGAATATTATATTAACATGAGATTATAATTAAAAATCCAATTTATTTTTACTGATGGTAATATATTTCATATGTGTTTAAATGCGTTCCTTAATGACTTCTTAAAATCATTACATTTCATAAATTCTTAGCATAATCTTAAAAATATTGTGATAATACAATTATGTGAATACAAAGAAGTTTCCCATGAGATACTTTTTTAGGTAAACCGTAACCACTTTTTAGAAAGTTCTATACAAATGTTTACTTTCAGAATTTTGATAAAATGAATGTTATTGTATATCAATGAAATAATGTGGTTAGTGAAATCTTAAAAAGGGAAAAGTGTTAAAAAAAATGCTATTTTCTCAATACATTTGTGTGCGTGTGCGCGCGAAATATTACGATATATGTTATAAATTCAACGAAATAAATGCAATATTTTAAGTTAAGGGTTGGTAATATTTAAATTACGTTTAGTTTTTATAGTTATATTTAAATGTTTTTTTTTATTATTTCTGCTTATAAATTTTAAGATAATAAAATACATTTTTATCATATCTCCTTTAAGACAATTATTTTTCCCATTTATATAAAATATAGTTAAATCTTCTTTTAAATAGGAACACCATTTCTTTATATTACTGCATAACGTTGCTGTAATTGCTACTGGGTAATTGCTTTTAAATAACAAAATTTTCTCTGAAAAAATTATGTCCCTGGAAATAACTTGACCTTATGTATTTTCAAAGTAATGAAATTGTTTCTTATAAAAAAAGCCTGAAAATAAAAGATTTGTAACCTCCCGATGACAGTTCTGTGTATTACAAAATTACATTTCTCAATACATGGCAACCCATCAAATCCACATCTTTTTCTAAACTTTGTATTGAATCTGAAATATTTGTATCTTTTTTATGAGTTTGCATTTCATGGGAACTATTCGATTAAATAAATCTGAGTTTTTGAAAACTCTGTAAGATAAATTACTGATACTGAGATTCACACACATCAACTTTTTTAATAATGGCCAGAAATTAAAACCTACTGACAGACCCCTAAAACCTAAATGACAGAAAATGTGAAAACAAATTGATTTTGTTCCAAAAAAAAGAAAGAAAAGTCACGAGTTGTGGAAAAGCGAATTCTCTGGTTAAAAGTTCCGGATTTCAGAATTAATCAAGAGAGAGAATTCGATTACTTAAAGCGGAAAGTCAAGCTTTAGAAAAGACAGAATTGTCTGATGTGAAGTTCATCGGTGATGCCCAAGAATTGGAAATCAATCTGGAAGAAGTGATCGAAATTTGGGAATTCAACCAAGATTCATGCATGCTCAAGAACAAAGATTTAAGATGCAACTAAACTACATACTAGCACTTTTTAAGCAAATGGGATTTATTTAATGATGTGGTCAATTAAGACATTAGGTCAAAGAAAAGTAATTCTATTAAAGTATCAGGTATCTTTGCCTATATTATTTAAGGAGACACAGTATAATTCAACTGACAAAAATCGGCCAAAAAATCAAGTCTGTAATTTTTTTAGTCTAACTTATTTTTATACATCTTTCTACAAACTCACAAAGTTTGAAAGTTCTAAGTTTTAAATATGCAGAGTTATAATAACTTTTACGTTTGTTTTTATTCCCATTTCAATGTGGCAAATTAAAACTTTAAACTGACTTATTTCAGGCATATAAAACAACTAATTTGTCTTCATTTTAAATACTAAGGCTTTTTTTTCTATGGAACATAAGTAGGTATGCATTTTTCATTCAAATTAGATACTTATTTAAAAAAATAATTAAATTTTGAATTTACAAATTCTTCAAGAAATTTTCAATAATCTTTCATAAAAAGAAGTATTGTACACATACCAAACATGTTATCGCAAACCCTATACTAAGTTTTATTACACATGGTTTGTTGTAAAAGAAATTTCACGTATGCACGTTAATATTCGTAGGAGAAGTAGAGCATTTTAAAATATATTCATAAATTTCAAGAGTTTTTCCCTTAAAAATTAAAGGGTAAATTTTTTTATGAAATTTTAAGCACAAAATCTACTTTACATCATGCATACACAAAGGAGGCAACCGAAAAAGAATTAAAATCATAAAATTAGTATATGTTGTTGTTTCCAATCCCCTTGGAGCAGCAAAGCCTACACCAAAAGTCCATTTGACCTTTCCGCGTAATAGTCTCACATACCAGGGCTTGCTCTTCATACAACTGTCACAGGGAAATGCCCCAGCAGTCCAGAAGATGAGCAGGAGAAGAAAGGAGAGAGCAGGGACAGGTAAAGAAAGACTTTACCCCCTGCACAAAAGTCATAATACGCAGATGACCACTTCTAAGATGCGCCAAGGCCGTCTGATGAGCCCTGGAACTCCTGCACTGTATAGATAGGCCAGGACTGGTAGTTGCCTACCAGTGGTGAGCAGGAGGGTTTCGCCAAGTCAAATTAATTTTATTACTTTGGAAGGAATGAATTTCCGTATGGGTTAAGACAGTGGAACTGGGGTTAGGGAGATCACATCCCCTACCAGCCAGTTCATCAGCAGCTTCATTCCCAGGCACACCCACACGTGATGGAATCCACTGGAGACATATTTATTTCCTCTGACCAAGCCTAACTAATTTAGATAAAATATCTAGACAGTACTGTCCATAATTTTTGGCCAATTTTTCAAATATTGGATGGAGCTTCTGCTGTCTGTCAGGATCCAGATACTGTCCTTATAAGAGTTGAGAGCATGATTGAGAGCACCACTAATAGCAATGAGTTTCGATCTAAAGACGGAATAGTGGTCAAGATTCCTGATGCTGATTTTAACGTGTAATTCATGTAAAAACATCGTGTAATGTGTAAATCATACTTTGTACCCTTAGGATATAAAATTTCTCTTCTACATAATGATTAAATCAATATTCAACATACTTCCAATTGTTTTAATGAAATCTATTTCAATATGATACTTCATTCTTTTCATTTCTTAGTGTGTAAGACATTTAAACCAAGATTTCTTAAAGTAGAGTGCTAATTATCTTGCATTGCAAGAATTATTTAAGCATCCTCGAATTACATGAATTCTGGAACGTCATAGTTTAATTTATTCGCCTTGTTTAACATGTAATATCTCTATAATTTCATGCTTCAAAACTTTTAATTACATTTAGGAATGCATGCTTAAGTAATTATTCGAGGAAAAAAAACACGGTTAAGTAATTTAAATGGAGAATGTTGTGTGTGTTATTCGAAAAGGGAAAAAGTCTAGCATTGTTTTAACTATTAATTGCTTATAGTATTTATGTATTTGTTTTGTTTGTTTAGTTACTAATTTGTGTCTTATTTAATTATATATGGATCAATTTTGTTTATTAATTATATTTATTATTATATGTATTTCATGAATTTCTTTAATAGATTGCAAAAAACTGTAATTTAATTAAAAATTATATTGACTAAAAATATCTAAATGACTTTAATGACTTTACCATTCAAAGAATATTATAAATCACTGAAAATTAAGAAGAAAAAAACCATTTACTTTTCTATAATTTTCTTTCCATTTAAACAAACCATTGCCAATACATTAAAATTAATTAATATTTTAAATAATAGTTCCATTTATGCTCATGTTTTTAAACTCCATCTAATTACAAAATGTTTTTCATTTAGTGGTAATATATAGTTTGAAATATTTTACTTTTTGAATATTCACAAATACATTATTGTTTTCTAGTGCATATATTTTAAAATTTATTATCCGATTTTGCAGTATATTTATTGTGTGTAGAACTTGAGTTATTTCTATGATTGTATGTATTTTTGTATACATTTTTGTAGCATTACTCAATAGTTTACAATCATAACTTTTCGAAGTATCTCAAAATCTATTTGAATAAAGACTGGTCAAACTAACTTTTTTGCTTTCGGAATCATTTTAAAAATATAATGTGAAAATAAAACGGAAAAGGCTTTTACGTTACTGTCTCCAAAAAATTTGTTTTTAAAAAGTAATGTATAGCCTTAAATGACATTTTTCCACACAAAAAAATGTAATGTACTGTTTTTTCCAAGAATTTACGTTTTTGAAAATATTTTTTTTTATAAAAATAAGTTAGCGTTATATATGTAAAAAATATATGCACCCAGAAGAAATTGAGCTACATTCACGAAATTTGGTATGCATGTATGTATATGAAAATAAACAAATGATTAAAAATTCATATCATTTTATTAAGCCAGCTTGCAAAGGTTAAAAATCAGTAAGTAGTAAAGATAATTTCGGCGATCGATCACATGACCCCCTGTGGAAGATCCTGCCATAGTCTTTGCATCTGCGCAAATCTCGGGACGGCTGCAAATTTCACCTGTCTATTGGCAATTATCATGGTAGGACGTCATATCACATCTTGATGAGAATCCTGTTGATAAATGGCACCTGGGCGACTTGATAATTAATCGGCGTTAAAATATCGTCCACGTAAACCACCACTAAAGATGATCGTGTGTCCCAAGGCTCCCCACACTGTCACACCTTGTGACATCACAATAAATGCCGGATCGGACCGTGTAAGCAGAAGGGGATTCATCATATAATGGAATGGCCGAGGTCGCAAAGAAGTAAAATGTGGGGTCAGTTGTTCACAAGCGTCTTTAAAACCTGGATGTCTGGAAGGAGGTGCGTTGAATCGATGCTACGACGTTGTTGGTGCCGACATAGTTATCATTTGGCACACCCTCCGCGACGGTACACTCTACCTTCTGTGATCCACTGAAGAGCATTTGATGATTTTTTACGTGGTAGAAATATTGGACGACTCGAATGTAAATCAGTACCCAGCGCTGTACTCATGAAATATTGCGAGGAACTTGTCTCAATCGCCTCTTAGAGTGTCATCTCTAAGCTTTGGCAACGATTCAAAGATAATGGTAAAGTGAGTAGATGTTACAGCACAGGTCGCCCCCAAATTACAACGCTGAATGGGGACCGGTATATATATTTAACAGTTACTGCCAAAAGAAACAGACGGAGCACATCATCAGACCTGTCTCGTCAGCTCTCTTCAGCTACCGGTACGACAGTTTCAAGGCAGACCGTGTACAGAAGCTCAGGGCACATTGGTCTATATGCTCGTAGGCCTGTCAGATGTGTTCCACTTACCTTAACTTTGTCGCCTGCGATTAACCTGGAGTAGAAAGCATGTATTGTGGACACCACAACAGTGGCCTTGAGTGATGTTTTTCAACGAGTACAGGTTTAGTTTGCAGCCTGATTCTCGCCGGACTTTAATATGGAGAGCGCCAGGTACCCGTTACCACCAAGAGAACACCATTGAATGACACCGTTACGGTGGTGCAGGATGGCTCGCGTCGTTTGGTGAGGAATTATTCTTGGTTCTAGAACTGACCTGCATATTTAGAGTGTAACGATGCCAGGCTATATTTATCGGGATGTCATTCTAGAACAACATGTACGCTTATTTCGGGGCCCCATGGTTGCTGGATTTCTTTTTATGGATGACAACGCTCGTCCTCACTGTGCAAGCATTGTAGACGAATGCCTTCAATCGGAGGATATCACCGTATGAATTGACCAGAATACTCATCGGAATTGAATCCAATAGAGCATTTGTGGGATATGCTTGGCCGACGAATTGCAGCCTGTCAACTCCCTCCCACCTGTCTACCGGAACTTAGAAGTGCATTACTTGATGAGTGGTGTAATATTCCCCATGATCAGATTGACAATTTCATACTCAGCATGCCAAGGCGTAGTAAGGCCTGTATTGCATCGTTCGGGAGACATACTCCGTATTAACCATGTTATATCGTTTTTTGTAAATAGGTTCTTTTTTAAAAATTTGCTCCAGGGAGTAAAAATCGCAATTTTTATTAATTATGTCAAACATATAGCATCTTTTTTTGCTCTTTACCTTTTGTTTAATAAATAGACTTTACAAATAAGTCAAATTTGTTTTGATTCTGTCTCTTTCTTTGCCTAACTTCATTATCCTTAATTTATGGAAATGAATATATATATATATATATATATATATATATATATATATATATATATATATATATATATATATATATATATATATATATATATATATATATATATATATATATACACTGCTCAACAATTGCTAAGGACGGATCACAAATTGCTATGTAGCATAACATTAAGCGAGACATGAGGCCTAGTAGGATAAAATATAGTTGCCACACTGTTCAGACATTAGAATAAAGAATATTTATTGTTCTGGAAAGTACAAAAGCTGTGAAACATCTGAAAGAAAAAAAATGTTCATTTGATCTGCGTACGGAGAAATGGAACAATGGATCTAAAAGTCAGCAGGCACCTTAAAGAAAGGTATCAGTACGGGATATATCCACCGTGGAGTGTGATGCAACATTCCACAAGTTATACCATACTTTGCACAACATTATCCAGAAGCTGTTGAGGCAATTTATCCCATTTCTCTGTGAGTGCACGGATGAGGGTGTTCTTGTTTGTCGAAAGATAGTTTCGACCAGCAACTTGTCTCCCCAAAGCATCCCACACATTTTCAATGGGGGTTAGATCTGGAGAACGCGCTTGCCATACGAGACGATGAATACCCTCGCTGTCTAAACAATCCTGAACAGAGAGTGTTCGATGACATGTTGCGTTGTCGTGCATAAAAACAAATTTATCACCGACAGCACCACGGAAAAGACGTACATGAGGAAGTAGAACTTCATCAATGTATCGTTGGCCCGTCATAGTCCCATTCGCAACCACATGTAGGCGCGTGCGGCCATTGATCATGATGCCGACCCACACCATGATACTGCATGTCGGATATCGGTCCTTTTCCTGGATATTTTCTGCACGATAAGCAGTACCACTCTCGCGCCAGATCAGTTGGCGACTACAATCCGATGACAGACTGAACCTACTCTCATCTGAGAATAGTACGCATGCCCAGTCCTGTTCAGTCCAATTGTGATGCTCACGACACCATTGCAAACGGGCAGTACGGTGCTATCTGGTCAATGGGACACACACAACAGTTCTGCGTGCGTATAGTCCTCCTCCCCTCAAACATCTGGCAACAGTTTTTCGGGAGATCTGCTTTCCTGAGGCAGCAAGAAACTGATTTGCAACCTGCTGAGCTGTGGTGCGCCTGTTTCTTTTTGCTGATAGGGCGATATATCTGTCTTCTGCAGGCGCCGTACTTCTAACACGACCTCCCCCGTGCCGTCTACTACACATTCCAGTAGTTTTAAATGACTTCCACAGCCGTGAAACAACGCTGTGAGCGATGTCGAACTCCCTGGCAACATCTGTTATTTTTTGCCCTTCTTCGATCTTTCCAATAATTCGGCCACGCATAAAATCATCTATGGGATGTCGGGAAGACATGCCAAAAGTTTTAAGTTCGTCTTTTAAATCTTTCCTGTAAAACTTTGACTTGAAACAACAACTGTCCACACGCGTCAAAACCTTTAAATCTCTTATGAACGCTATCACGTGATGAACAGACGTGGAAGAAAATTTGCATACTTATACTTCTTCTTACTAATATCTCGCACTTATTCTAATTTTCCACATTTTGCTTCCTTTCATTTTGTGGTTGCTATGGATGATAGTGTTATCCGTCCTTAGCAATTGTCCAGCAGTGTATATATCCTTTTTTGTAGAAATTCTTGGATTGACAGGAGAAATGCAATGGGCAACCTTTTGTCCTATTATATTTTATTTGAATATTCAGTATAGAAGTCTGCTCTCCATTCTATGACAAAATCGAGAGCTCTCTCAGTGTTGATCAACAGCGAGTGAGTCCTTAGAACATGTGTGATCTTAAAGTCCGGCGAAAGTAGAAGTCAAAGTTCTTATGCTGGAGGTGGGTTGAGTTGTCCTGGTAGGAAGTTTACCCCAACTGACACTTGTGGGGCTGGGGATTCATCATATATATATAAGCTCAGACCACTTTATTTATCTATCTGTTTTGTTCACTCACAAACTCTATGATCTCTTAATTCATTCATTTTCAATTAGTTTAGTAGTGTTTCGGTAAAATCTAAACATAATTTAGCCAAACTGTTCTAGCAAGTGTATTTCGTGAAAACTTTCTGTTGGTGTATACTACTAGGATCTGAAAGTTTGGTTACTACAAATCACCCAAAGCAATAAAACATGTAATTAACCATTTAACTGCCAATTTAAAGTTACGTGATTTGATCTCTAAAGTTACCGCTTTTTATAAAGGCACGCATATGTAATGTATTGGAGGGAAAAGAAATAGCATAATTATGCAAATTTTCCTCTGAAATAAGTAACTTCTTCGTAAACACTGTCAATGCCATTTTATTACTAAGCAAATGCACAGGAATGGTTTTACCAATAGAAATGAAAAGAAAAGGATCGTATTTTGGCAAGACGTATATACGCTGCGGCGCCGCTGAATTAGGGATATCTACCTAGTAACGAGTTGGACCTCCTCTGACCTTTATAATGGCTGCCATACGACGAATCATAGATTCAACAAGTTTCTGGAAACGTTCCACGGGAACGACTTGCTAAATAATAGCTAAACACATCCATTACTCTGTAAGACTCATTGGTGTTGTGTGACGGCTTTTCATACCTTGTTCCAAAACATCCCAATGGTCATCTATATGATTTAAGTCTGGAATTATAGGTGGACAATTTATGTCAGAATAGTTAGATTAATGCATACCCAAGCTAGTAGCCAACCGTGACTCGTTAGATGTGCAGTTGTCTTGCTGAAAACTCCATTACCGCGCGGATAACCGCACAGCATAAATGACAGAAGGTGATCACCCGGCAACTCTATGCACCGAATTGTATTGAGGGAGATTGGAACAAGCACCAAAGATTCCAAACAGTGCAACGAAAAATCATCCCAGACCATGACTGAGCTCCCATGTCCTTGTACAGTTCCAACCTGGCATGCAGGAACAATGTCTTCATGAGCCTGACACCATATTCTCAGCCACCCGTCAGCGTTAAGTAGTTGGAATCGGGACACATCAATCTATGCTACTCGTGTTTCCAGTTCTCTTCACTCCAGTCTCTTGCCCAGTCAAGACATGCAGCCCAATGGCGAGCATTGAGCAATGGCGTTTTTGTAGAACGATGACTTCCGAAAGCGTGTGAAGCGCAGTTGCACAACCCGTTTAATGACAGTAGGATGGTCACTATCATTCAACTGGCTGATAATTTGAGCTAATGTTTTGTTCCAAAGGCTACGTACAATACGCCTGATTTGTCTCTCACCACACACTGTCAAGACTAATTGTCCTTTGTAGTTCACGCAGTCGCTAGCTTTTTGTTCACCATCCATCCTTTTATGATATACTCTTGGCACTGTTGACCTTCAAACTCCTAGCTGTCTGATGATTTCGGAATTGAGGCGCCGCGCAACTACGATTTGTCCACTATCAAAGGAGTAAGTTTCCCCATACTGGCAATTCCAACAACTGCTTTGGAACAACCACAGTACGCGCTATATATACAGTTACCCCAGCACTCTTACTTGGGCATAAATGATGCGTAGTGCTACACAGTTTGCATAGCCTTTGGTATCCCTAATTCAGTGGCCCTTTAGTGTATATACGTCCAGGGCATTTAATGCACCGTTTGCACGAAACGGATGTATATTCCGACAGCAGTTTAGGGGTAAATGTAACACAGTTTGATTTGAATTCTACAATCCCTCTCTTCGGTGTTCAGCATACATTTGTCGAGTTACTGCACTGCAAGCATCAACAGTTTGTTCTGAGATTGTCATATTTTTTCTATAATGTGAGAAAAATGGCATTTTAGGGACAATGGTGTAACCTTAAAGTGTTTCAGCGCTTAGGTAAAATACCTACCGAGACTTGATAAATGTTAAAGAAAAGGTGCGATGGATCAACGATTCCCATATCGAAAGTGTACAACTGGTATCGGCGTTTTACATACCTACAAGGGTTACTCAAAGGGAAAGCAATGTTGGAGATTTTTTTGGTTAGAAAAAAAATGTTCATTCAAAATTTATTCCTGGAGAGAGAGAACAGTGAACCGGGAGTATAATGTAAACATCATGCACTATTGAAATATTCCATTGTCGTAAATTGCCCCCGATGTGACAAAGGTAACGATGGTAATTTCTGCTTAGTACTAAAATGGTCACACGTCCTATTTATTCACTAGCCAATTTCTTGTGATTTTCAGTAATTTCCAACTTTGAAAACAAATTCCACAAAGATGATGTTCCTCAATGTCATCAGCAGATTATTAGTAGCATCTCGGCGGGTTTTACGAGTGACTGTAATAGATGGATTTTAGCAGTACTTCAAGATATTGTATAATGGCTGGAGAAGGTGTTGAAATTATCATACATTTTTGAGTATAGAAAATTTATTGGAAATGATATATGTTACTTGTTCTTTATATTTTACATATATATATATATATATATATATATATATATATATATATATATATATATATATATATATATATATATATATATATATATATATATATATATATATATATATATATATATATATATACTTTCATAAAGAATAAGTACACGTTTCATTTACAAGTTATTTTAATAAGCATAAGGCAAAACTTTTTATAAGTGTATTTTGAAGATTATATTTGTTTCGAGAAAAAAAGTCCTAAACGTTAGTAAGAGTGAAGCGAATGGTCTTCTAAATTTCAAGCTGAGTTTAAGCATCTCATATTTAAGAGTTTACTTTATTTTTTATCCAGTGAAAATATTGAATTGTTTTTCTAAGCATCAATTTTCTTCGCAGAAATTTTATTTTCTATGTTTACCATTGCCTTTTGTAAAATATTGAAGAATAATAGACTGGATCTTCTCATAAACTTTCTTAAAATTATAAGATTAATTGATAAAGAATATTTCTTAAGAAATTTAAAGTTTCTGAATATGATTCATTTTCTTATTTTCCATCCTAGGAAAAATAACAGTATGAGCTGAATTTACTGATACAACATATATATATTGGAGTAAGAACTTTAGAAAAATTAAACTTATATGCTATCTATTTAAATCGGTTTGAGTTTGTTAGTAGAAAATAATACTGGGCTAATAATATGCTATATATATGAAGTTATATTACAATTTTTCAAATTCTATACATTCGACAACAAAAAGTCTTATAGTTTTGAAAAAAAAACTTTATTAAATATTCCGCGAGGTTTGGAATACAATAAAATGACAGTGTTTGCGAAGGATGTACTTATTTCAGAGGATTTGTTTATTTTTATATTCAATCCCCTCCAACAATACATCATATAAGAATGCCTACGTGGAAAACGGTGGCATAGAGGAGAAAATCGCATAACTTTCAATCGGCAGTTAAGGGAATCATTATAAACCGCACAAATTATCAAGATAAGTATTAATTTGTGTATATAGTTTTATATATAACAGAACCATCGGAATCATTGGTAATTATTTACTTGTTTTTAACTTAGTACTGTTAAATTAATTATAAAATACATTACGCAGTACTGATATTTTTGTAAGTGTATTATATCAGTGTAAATGTGTATTCTATTTTTATTATGTCAGGATCTGTTTTTTATGTATTTACTTTCAGTAAATTAGTAATTTTCTAAAAATAATCTTTTGTTTTCGACTTTTCAATAGACTTGCACCTCCCTTTTAGAGTTATCACGCATCCCAAGGGGTCACACCCCACAATTTTTGAAATGCTACAGTAGTAAAATTTAAGTTGTAAATTATGAGGGGAATTCATTTTGAACACCATTTATACAACCCATGGCCAGAAAGTTGTTGGGGAATGAATTTTTATTTCAAATACAGTATTGTACAGCATCAAATATAATTTACTGTCCTTTAAAATAATCTCCATGAATCGCAATGCACTGTTGAGAACGAGTATATAAGTCCTGGAAACTCCTGCAAAACAGTGATTTCGGTATGGCTTTCGGCTCAACCGTCACGTTGTTTTGAAAATCGGCGATACCCGTAAATCTCTTTCCCTTTAAGGGCTGACATCAATCTGAGAATGAGGAAGAAGTCTGCAGGTGCCAAATCAGGTGAATAAGGGGGTTGATCAAGTGTCAAAACATCATTCGTGGTCAGGAACTGTCGTACACCATGTTTATTCTCTGATCTATTTTGTACACACATCTTTACAATCCACAATAAACCTTTCGATCTTGATGGTAAACTAGCAGGGAATAAACACAATTTTAACCTTGCCAATTAAAAACATGGTCAAACGGTAATTGTCCTTCACCACGCGCGATGCGTTGATATTGTTTTAGTCTAGCAGCGAACTCTATAGGCTCATTCACTTAACTTTCTGGCCACAGGTTGTATATATCATTTTGTAACTTGAAATTTGTCAAAAACATTAATAATAAATATGAATTTTGTTGCAAAGAACAATACTTCTTTTTTCCCTTTATAACTGCTCTTTTGGGTGTAGATTATTGCAAAATTCCTTATGAAGCAATACTTTTCTAAAAGTAAAATCATTATTTGAAATTCCAGGCAATTTGTAGAATAATTTAATATATTTCAGCTGTCTTATTCTGTAATACTCTCGTATTATTATTATTTTAATATTTTAGCAAATGTTAAATTCTTTTACCAAACCGTAGTACTTATTAATCCATATATATATATATATATATATAATATTTATAGTGCATAATGTGAATTTCCCCTTTCTAAGTATTTAGAAAGCGATCAGCAATTTTGTCAGTAAAACATATATTTGTGAAATATCATTCTTCTGAACATTAAATACTTGATGAAAATGCTGAACATGATGCATTTTCGTTTTGTTCGGAAAACTCACAGTAAGAGAGAGACAGATAGAAATATACACAATCTGAACTTAAAATATTACACTTCCAACTTAACAAACGATTACATTGGAGTTGTGTTTGTTTGTGAACTTCACAATCATTTTATTTAATATATTGTTTTTTTTCTTCCGACTATGTAAGTAAAAGAAATCATTGCATAGCTTTTTTAAGAAGACATCTTTATAATTTTTACTAAAAAGTACATAATCAGCTCTCCTCTTTTAATTTTGCAAAGTAATTTCTTTAAATATTCTATTTCGAAGTTGCCATTTTCCAGTAGTCTTATAAAGAAAGAAGGCCAAGTTGAGTTTTTTCCCCACTATTTCCTTTCATTGTAGGATTGTAGTTCAGCATTGTAGAATAAGTGTCAAGGGCCTCAATTCAGTTCTTAGACAGAAGATACTTCATCATTCTAGTATCCCGCCGTTCACCCGTTTGGTTACCTCTTTTTCCTCTTCCTATTATCCCGATTTCTATTTTTCTTCTATACTATTTCAAGTCTTTGGAGAGATCGAGGCTCTGGAGTGTTGCCAGATTCATACTCGAGTTAGAGCGATCGAGCATTAGAAATATATACAATTGGGTCCATTAATAACTCGACAATAATATGAAGTAAACACATATTTTCAAAAAGCATTTTTGGCAATGTTAAGTTTTGTTTCTTTCAAATTTATTTCGAAATGTTTATTTTTCTGAAAAAATGCATTGCTGATGTCATACTGCAGAAACGGGAAGAGTACATTATTTCTAAACGCCTCGATGAAAAATATAAGAATTCGTAAATTATGAATGTTAATACCGTAGTATAAAACAATTAAGAATGCAAGAATTACAAAATATTGATAAATTAATAATGGTGGAAATATTTTATCAGAAAAAAAAAACCTTTCATTTTTCAAATATTTTTAATTACATACTTTTATCATTATTTCAGAGAACAACTAGAAAATTTTTATTTTAATTAGTTATCTTTAAAAAAAGTGCTTCTTCTTTTCATGCAGTTTTATTGCCATGCATAATGTGAAATATTTGTACCACAATAAAATATATATCACTTAGATTTTTTTTTAAACCTGATACAAAACCTCCTAAAACTTTTACTGTCATTGATCAAAATTATCGATAGACGTTCACACACACACATACACATACACATAAACACACACACTCACACAAGCATTATTTTTCGTTTAGTTAGCAATACTCGATACAAGCATTTCTTATGCAACTATTAATGTGATTTATATACATGCTTTCAAAGCAAGTTATTCGTTTGACATATTTTAGTATAATGTTTTTTTACTTGTTTTATTTAAAATATTTGAATCCGTATTTACTTTCGATTTGAAAACATACATTTAAAGCAAAAAAAAAATGCAATACTGAAATTACAACAGAATTTACTTCAAAGAAAAATGAAGCATGTTTAAACACATAACGTAGTTTGTAGAGAGACATCTAATATGTATTTGAAATAATTTTTATGTTAATCCCATAACAAAAAAATGAATTAAAATGCAAGATAAAACAACACCAAATATTTATTTACTTTAAGAAGATATATACACGGCAGTAATTAATTTTTATAAAAACAATAATATTATCTTTGAAACTGTTGTGTTAATTTGGATTCTTTAGTAATAAAAAATGCTTCTTTTATAAAAAAATAATAATTAAAAAAAATCTGATTGTGACCATTCAAAATCAAAACACTTTTCAAAATTGTATTTTCTCAATCTCCTTTTAAAATCCTAAACTAATCTTATGATTACGAAATTCGAGACTAAGAGAGTTTCTTTGATCTTATTCAACGTAATGTATTAGTTGTGAAATTCAAAAGAATATTGAAATTCAGACTTATAGATTAACATTTCATGAAGTTAGGGGTAAAATCGGAGACCCTCGAACATCGTTACAGATTATGTGAGGAAATGTAAAACAGGAGTTATTACGGTGAACTTCAGCACTTGTGTTTGATGTAAGAAAAGAGAGAGAAATATATATATTTTTAAATATAAATACGATTCATAGATAGGAGGAGATGAAGTAAATTTTTCATCTGGAAATGGAAGATGAAAGAAACAGGATTGTGGTGGGAAAAAATAAAATTCTCGAACGTAGTTAATATATTTGCTGATTTTCTTTAATACAAAAATTCCCCGTCTTTCATAAAATCTGTACTTCGTTCGGTATTCCAAGAAAACAAATAAATTATTCGAAATAGATTTTCATGATTATGTTATTCAAAATGGTATATAAAATACAGATAAAAATACAGCGATTTGAAACTTGATTCCGCTTAATCTTGTTGTCAACAAAAAAAGTTGAATGCTCACTATAAATGTCGCATTTATAAATAATAAAGTAAACTAAGAAACCACATATATTATTTTGCAAAATTTGTTTAGTTGATTGATTTAATCCATTTATAAGTACTACATCAACATAGATATAAAAAAAAGGAATCGATAACAATAACGCAATAGCTCTATTGTAACACACCAAATGTAAAACTGTGTAGCGTTTTTCGTTGGTTTTGTACGCCTAAGGTCGCGGGCCCAAGTTGGTTGATTTTCATGATGCAGAAAATCGACAGCTTCCATCTCGTATGATTATGCGGCATGTTTTACATCCCTATAGTTCCTCTTGGGCTTGAATGTTCTCTGAAAAATCAAATTTCCTTTTCTATTTTGCATTGTTTGAATTCAGGTGCCTTCCTCTGAGGAGGAAAAGGGATGCAGAAATTACATTGAAGAGATTGGTAATTCACATATATGGTGCCGCACTAAAAAGTGATACCAGCTCCCGGGTAAACTACTAGGTCTGTAATGGTAAACATCAAACCAAAGACCCATTGGAAATAAAAAAACACATACAACAATAAATTATGCATTTTTATATGAGATTTAATATTCAACAGCATTGATTTTTTTAAAAAAGTGGAATGTTAAATTAGCAGAAAGAGCTATTTAATGCCTAATTTGATGGTTTTTGTCGATTTTTGATTGATTGTAGTAAAATATATACAACGAATCGATACTTTTATTTACAAAAACATTTTATTTATATTCAAAAGTCAATATTTTCTGATAAATTTATGAATTGCCAATTTAAAAACTATGTAACTTTCATAATTCAAGAATTTATTTCAAAGAAAATTTTTGGAATTTCAAAAATTAGTATTTTGGAATTATACTTGATATTTTAAAGTAATACTCATAATTGGAATATAATTTGGAAGCAATTGCATTTTACAGTTTTCTCGTATAACATTCAACATCAAATTGTACAGTGTTATAGTATGATTTCTCTGCCTTACACACAGTTAAATTATTTACAGAAAGGATAGATGGTTTTCAATTATAGCTCTTGGTAAATATTTATCTGAAATAGTTTCTGTTCATTTTGCATTCTGAAGCATTCTTATGTTTTATTTCAGTTATTTATTTTAATTCAAATCGTGAAATCTTAAGATCAGGGATCATTAAACGCTGGGGTGTGCCCCCCCTAAGAAGGTTTGATGATTCTACGTGCATATGGAAAAATAGAGAACAAAACATTATTTAATATATATATATATATATATATATGTGTGTGTGTGTATTTATATATGTATATATATGTATATATATATATATATATATATATATATATATATATATATATATATTAAATAATGTATTCAGGACTTTAAAGAATATGGTTTTTATGTCCTCAAGGAATTAATGAATTTTAATTTTAGAACAAAAAACGATGTTTCTTATAGAGAAATTAAAAGACCAATATAAAACTTGCAAAAACACGCTGTGATAGTCTATGTTGATAAAGTCCCAGGAAATTATGCAATAATTTGCAAATATTACTATATTAAGCACTTCAAAATGGACAATCCCACGAATACCCCAGTGAACATACAAAAGCGCCTTTTTTGGATGTAAACCTGACTTAGCAGTCCTTCGTGGCGGATCTTTTGAAAAGAACCACTGTCTTTTGCGTTTTGGATTATAATACAGTACCCAGTTTTCATCTGCTGTGATCAACCTATCAAAAAACGAATCTGTATTGTACCGTTGAAGATATAAGTTGCATGTCGTATCGGTTAGCTCTGTTTTCTTCGGACAGATTATGCGGAACCAAAACACCTGCTTTGTTTGTTTTACCAATCTCTTGCAAATGTTCTTGGATGGTCGACCAAGGTTGGTTAAGAGCATTTGACAGTTCCTAGATTATCTGACACGGATTTGCTTCCACTTACACCCTTAGTAAAATCATTGTCTAAAGTTGCTGGTCTTCCTGATCGATGTGAGTCGGAAAGATCGAAATTACCGGATCTGAACTTTGAAAACCACCTTTGGCATTTACGAACATCTAAGGCACTTGGATAAACATCGCAAATGTTTTTCGTAGAAACTGTTGCATTACAACCCTTGGGAAACTCTAAAAGCATGCAATGGCGGATATGAATCTCTTCTGGTATTTGGCTAGCCATTTCACTCAAAATGCGGAAATGAAACTTAAGGTTTATGTTTTCACAGCTAAACAAGTCACTTAAACTCTATGAAAGTTCTCTGGCACGACTTTCAACTACACAATGAACTCATAAACGGTAAAGCAGCATTGGCATGCGCAAAATGACATTACTTTTCGATCCCCTAATACATGCAGTTATATAAGAAAAAATATTATATTCCGTATTTTCGTCTTTTTTTAAAAAAAATATTTATTTTAGAACTTGCTGCCATATAGTAAAGGTTTAATAGAAAAAGAAATATTGGAAGATGGACGCTTGCTTATGAATGTGATAGTATAGTATACCGTACTATATTTGATGTTAAGTAAGGCTCGTCAAGAAGGTTTTTAGGAAACCAATATCTGTTTCATATTATTTTATCTATGCCATCAACATAATTCGGAAATTATTTCGTCTACGAAAATTATTTAAAGTTATTTTATTTTATTTTATTATTATTTTTTTTTTTTATAAAACATGCATTTTACATTCTTATGGGGAAAAAGTATTTCTCCCCTTCAGTCAAAGCTTAACAAAAAGTATGTTAATCTATTTCAAGTATTATCAGAAACATGTTTTTTAAACTCAGAATTGAACATTCCTTTTTCCTTGAATTGCATTGAAGGAAATAAGTATTTGTATATTTCGGAGACATGTTTTACGTATTCAACGCGCTCAGATATAGATGGCGCTTCCTTTCGATGCAAAGTAATATTAGGATTATCCATTTTTGTCCGTAAAAATGTAAGAAACATTAAAAAAACCATATCTACTTTTGCTTTTAATATTTCAATTTCTTTTAATCCGATTAGCCACAAACAGAAGTGATTCCGGGGAACGTACAAATATAAATTTTACTTTCAATGGAAAAGTATATATATATATATATATATATATATATATATATATATATATATATATATTGAAATACTATATATTTGAAATTCTGTATTTTTTAGGTTATTTTTTTATTTAATACAATATTTTGTATTTTAATGTCATACCTCCCAGATTTAAAATAGGATCAAGTGACAAATACGACATTTGTGCTACTATTGCAGTCTTCAGAATTCGACACCACGCTGAAGTGAGGACTTTGACATTAAACAGATTTAAAATGCACCAGGACCTCTAAACAGAGAATCTTTAATGACACTAGAACCCAAACTCTTGATTTAACAAAGCCCTTCACCAGCTCGGGACTATGGTTATTTGACTTCTGGAGTCATCCAAAAAATTTAAGAATTGTTTATCTAGTCCAATTAAAACTAACAGTGTTATAAAGGCATATATATATATATATGTACAAACTTAACTCAGTGGCACGATAGCCCATGAGGGCCAAGAGCTACTGTGTCCAACTCAGTATACGCGATCTGGGGCCCTGAGGTGCATGAACAGATGTTCTGGTCAGGTGGTCAGTGATTAGGCAAAATTTTATTGAAAAAACCTACAATAGTAGTGTCGTTTAATATGGTGCATTAGTCGTCATTATTTCTTAGACAATAGGCCAATCGTTTTAGTAGTATGCTATAAAGGTTCTTAATTAAGTCTTGTAGTAGTCAATCCTCTTTCTCGAAAGTGCTATAGATTGCTTGGTATAGGTGAAGTTTTGACTTTTTATCCTAGGATAAACTGTACTTTTCAAGATTACAGAAGGTCTGACAGAAGTAACATCCAAGACAGGTTATTTAAATTTTGAAGGTAAGCTCTAGATGTGGCAGAATTATGTAATCAAACTTTGCATTGTTAAATATGGAAAATCGGGATTGGTGATGCAACTGACTAAAGGGATTTCTTGAAGAGCCTACCCAAAGAGCCTATAACGAACATCAAAAGATTTTAGCATTATACTGAATTTTGACGCACACAATTTCTTTAGGTATTCCGGACGTTTAACTTTGCACAAAGAACTGTGGGTTTTGAATCTAAACACGTTTCCTAAAAATATAGATTCGTGATTTAAGTCTCGATCCAAATAAATGAAGCCATAACTGATGAATAGCGCTTCATGCTATTCGATGACCTATGCAAGAAGTCCGCCGGATTTTTGACGGTAATGCATTACTATTAAAGACATGCGTTGTAATGATCTAAGCAAGCTTAATGTCCAACAGAAAGCTTACTAATGGAACTTTTCTTACACTAAAACACATAGTCATTCATAATTCCCTCCTGAGTTTGAAAACGCTACAGTAAGAAACAAATATTAAATTAAATAAATTAAAATAAATAAATAGAAATATTTTTTTTTTAAAAAAATTTAAAATTTAAAAAGATACTAAGATGAATACATAAAAAAGAACACTTGGGAGTATACATAGACAATTAGTCTTATTTACATATTTTAAAGAGGATTTATTTGTAAAACCTGGGTTCCACAGACTGTGCTGTAATACAGTTCTAGCTATAATCTACTCAACATGGTCCAACAAACAATATTGACAGAGCACCTGTTATTCTTTCCATATTATCCATGTCATCTGAAAACTTTGTCTTTTACAAAAACGCTTCAAAATCCGGGAAGGAATTATGAATAACTCTACTTTGCACAGTAATTACTTGTTACATTTACCACCTTCAAGTACACTCAATGCTACAACAGAAAGTCCGAACATTTTAAGGATACATAATCTATTTTTCCTTTTAAGTTAACTTTAATATGTTTTCGTCTTCTCTGCAAACTGAAACACCAATTTTCTAATATGTGTTACACCTGAAAATACATTATTTTTTTTGCATGGTAATGTGGGACATTTTGAGATTTTCTTCAACATAGTTCATTTAAATCCAACTTTTGCAGAGTTTGTTTTTAAAACAGCAATGACACTCCCTCATGCACATACGCACGTACACACACTAAAAATGTCAATGAATGTTCGCTTGTATTTCATACCCATCAATATTTATTTAAACTCCTTGTGTTGTAGAAATATATATATATGCTATTAAAATTCGTTGGTAAACAAACATATGTAACTATATGTCTATCTATATGCGTCTATATTCTCACGAACCGCATCCAGCAAAAACTCGTCAAAAGGTACCAAAAGATTGTGGATAATTCGAAAAAGCCGTTTTGACTATCCATATTTCGAAATCGTAATCAGTTAAAAATATATTAATTCAAAACTTTACAAAACTGGGTTTTGGTCCTAACTTTAATTTGTCTTCATTGTTGTAACACTGCTATTTTTACAACGACAAAAGTTGACGTTGAAAATCAGATTTCAGCCAAACTGGAATTTCAAGATGTTGCTTTATTGACTGTATCAATTAACTTTGTTTAAAATATAAATATAATGCTTTTAACAGGTGATTAACTTGAAACATATTATTAATATCCCAATTTCTACCATGTTTTACGTATTTTAGAAATTTCTATGATTTTTTGGATTTAAATACCAAAAAACGAAAGTTACAACTATTTTAAGTAGGTTGGTGCATTGTATATATTCCTCAACGCTGTCAAGTTAGACGGAGATGGAATATTATGAAAACTTCTTTGAAGAATGTATATAAATATAGTAATTTTGAATATTTTCTATTTTTATGCATTTCTGCTCATAACATATTTTTAAAAAGGCACTTTTCTATTTCAAGGACCCATAAATTGCAACCAAAAATTGCCAAATGCCAGTAATAATTAATTGTGATAAATCTACTACAGAATTAACCAGTTTGAGGCTTAATGAGCATGTGCAAAAAGACATTTTTTGATACATTACAACTGATAGTTATTATTTTTAAAAAAAGCGATTTGGAAAGTAAAACTGTAGGAATATAAGAAAATGCTGAAATATTTTCATCAGATAGTATTATTTAAATTTTGAATTTTTCTTTATACAGTGAATACAAACAAATGTCTAGGTTTTCTGTCCCATACTTTTTTTTATAGTTACATATTGTTGTTAATGGAATAACCAAACGTGCAAAAATAATCAGTCGTTTCAATATTTAATGGTAAGTATTTTTCTCATTCATTATTTCATGAAAATGGATAGAAATAATTATTTAAAAAGTAAAATATGTATTGCTTTTTTATTATTCAATACAAAATTAATTATTTAATATTAGATCATACATTGTCTTTTTTCTTATGGATAAAATTAGATTAGTTTTGTAAATTAAGAATCGAAAATAGGAAATGAAAAAATAATCTTATCACTTGGGAAAATAAGACTGAAAAAGACTTGTATACTAAAAGGCCCAAGTAACACCGGGCTAATCCAACGGAAAAGAAACTTGTCTGTCAAGGAAAAGAAATTGAAAACATTTCGCAAAAGATAATTTTAATGACATAAGTATAGAAATCACACACATCGCGCATACACCCTCAACCAGAAGTGCTGTCAAAGAAAGGGAAAAGAAAGTTCTCATTATTATAAAGTTATATTCTCGGAAAAAGTCCGTGCAATGCCGTGCTAAGGGAAGATAACACATACTTTCCCACGGAGCGAAATGGTAAAAATGAATACATATTTCGAAAAAAGAAAATTTGAACGACATTGATATATAAATGACACAAAAACCAGGAAATAATGACATGGAGAGGGGAAGAGAAGATTTCCAGTGGTATAAAGTTATGTAACCGAAAAGCCCGCGCAACGCCGAGCCATGCATTTAGTATATATAAGTATATATACTAGTTGTATATATACAACAATTCACAGTGCACAATATATATATATATATATATATTGTGCACTGTAAACTATTGTTACTAAGTAGAACTTAGGATAATCTAACAACTGTCTCGTAAATTTAAAAAGCATTTCCGAAACCGTTTCATAAGTGAAACTGAGGAGAATATATCAATTTGAAATACTATTGAGAAAGACTAATGCCAAATACGACACATAACGGATAATACTTCTCTTTCACTAACAACGATTGATGCTTAGACATAGGCATAATAGACAACTAATACAATATAGAGATGTGAGTGGGATGGAGGTAGAATAGACATTACAGTGATTGACATGAACGAAAGGAGACTCAAGTAGTGTGTTCAATGCTGAAGTTGAGACAGTGATTTGATTTCCATTATGCAGACAAATGTAACATTAACAGCACTATTTATTTTTAAAAAAATGATTACATTATAGATCCTGCAGACATTTAAACCTTAACATTAGTTTGTTTAAAAACTTATAAAAATATTTGAAATAGTGCATTGTTCTATAAATTTTAATTGACTTGCAACCGTAAAGAGAGTATGTCCTAAAGATTGTTTTTTTTTATGCATTAATACTCTTAAAAAAATTTTGAAATGTAGCATACGAACACAGAAAACTTTTTAAAAAAGAGAAAAAAACAAGTAACGAGTAGGTTCTTAATTTTTTTAATGATTCGAAGACAACACGATTGGTTGATATTAGCTTATTTCCTTACTTTTCTTTGTTATTTACGTATGCACCAATCGCAAAATTTTCATTCTATAACGGCTAGAAAATACAGATCTGAAGTATTTTGCATCGCCTAATAATGTCCAAATGCTTAGAATAACCTATTATTCTTGAAAGATTTGAAAAATTCCCCTACAGTTATCGTATATATATATATATATAAACTTTGCCTCGGAAAGTAAAAAAAATAAAAAAAAAATAAAAATAATAAAAGTAATAATAATGGAAATAAGGTAGTTTGGTTCTATTTATAGTAAATCTAATCAAAGCATCACTTGATAGTTTGTTTCTGAAAACTATTTTTGCATAGTAAAATGATTGGAAGCTTTTAAAGAACTATCACCGCAATAAAAATAAATGAATAGAAATTGTGTACTCTTTAGTTTATTCCGAGAGCTAAATTTTTGTGTATCTTTATTGTTAGGAAGCATGTATTACTTAAACTCATTCCAGTGCCAAAAATAAGAAGAGTAAGAATATTGAAATATTTCATAAAGAAAGAAAAATGGCTTATGGTTTTTTTATTCATCGTAAAAAATTGATGACATGTATAAGTTGTTAGCTTTCATAACTTTTTACACAAAACCTTGCACAAAAGATAAATTCCGTAGTAAAGAGCAATTTTTTTCTGAAAATATCCAGACATTACGATATTACTTATATCAAATTGGCGATTACGATACGTGCATTACAGCATTGATATTGGAACGAATGGATGAACATAAATATCGAAGTTTATATCCCAAACTTAAATAAATGTATGCATAGATGAATATTTTTGAAGAAAGCTATCATTATATTTTATAGCCTATCTTGGATGAATGATTTTTAAGTTACTTGCTATACATCCTTTTACTTGCACACTTTTTTATTCAAAAAATGAAGATATATTTAATCTTTTGGGGCAATTTATATGTCTCAGTTCTGAATTTAAGGCACACATCTTCGTTTTAGTAATCAATAAATTGCTAATTGATAAATATATTGCAAAGTAAATTGCTTATTGATAAATGTATTTATAACTGTACAGAAATGAGCATTTTATGTACTCGTTAATGTTCTGATTATGTTTTTTATTAAAAAAAGGAAACCATTAATTTTCGTAAATAAATTTTATATATTTGCTCTATGTTATCACATTAAACTCTTAATTTTTGGTGTTTTTTTATGATATCGTAAGAATATTTTTTTAAAGTAACATTTGCCAATTTTTCTAGAGGAATAAATAAGATGGTCTTTAACATTTACATTGCAAGGAATATTTAGTGTTCTACATTTACCTATTGAGGCCTTATGTTTTCATAGTTTTAATTACATGTTTATTTGTCAATGTATTTAGCTTACTGAATATCTTGGTGAAGCCTGAAAAATACCTGATAAATTGTGCTATAATATGCAAAATAAAGCTGCTAGTCTAAGTTCGCAAAAAAATTTGCTTATTGACGTTATGTGTTTCCAAATGCATCACAGACTACGATATAAATATGTGTAACTATTAAAAATTTTATTTTTGCATATTTTTTTAACAGCATTTATCATCATGCAATGCTTTTCGGATATTTTACTTGACTTTCAAAATATCCTTATACTTTTAATAGCTCATTGTATATATATGACATGTTTCGAGACAGAATCAAACTTAATTTTTAAGAAGAGGGTCTATATTCGATGAAGTCTGTACCAGCTCTGACGGTGAGCGGAGAGAGAGAAAATAACGCCACGGGATGTTTTAAGTGGAATCACTTAAAACAAAGATGTGGTAAGTATGGCGGCTTTTATTATTGAAACTTAATGCTGACATATGGGGACTATTAAATCTAACGATCTAAAATTAGACATGTTTATTGGCTAGGCTATATGTTCGGAAGAAATAAATGTGTGATTAGTTTGATACTTGAAGATGTGTACTGAGAAAGATGAGTTAAGTGCTAGATAGAGAATTTAATTTTTAATCTAATTTAATTATCCTTACATATATATATATATATATGTATATATATATATACCATAAAATCCGGCGTATAGCAAGCAGCAATACTTTCAAGTTGCAGTTCTTAATTTTAAGGTATATTCGACGTATAACGCGCACCCCCTCATTTTACGAAGAAACCCGGAAGGTAAATAAACAATTCTGTTATGCTTTGAAGTCATTGTTTTCGGATTATATTATCCAAAGAGTTTAAAGAAATAGTATACTTCTAGAACTACAATCCTTTAAGTTCACAAACAACGACATGTCTTTTAAATCAAGAACTATTTCGATATAAGTAGAAGCCTAATTCTTTTTTAATGCTCATCTCTTTTTAATTTTTAAAGCTATCATTTTTATACCCGGTGTATAACGTGCACTCATGCATTTTGATCTTAATGTTTGTGTTAAAGGACGTGTTAAACGTCGGATTTTACAGCATACACATACTCAAATTGAAATGTATAATTATAATAAATATACATTGTTTTCGAACTACAAATAGATATTTCTACATCGTTTAGTCTAGTCTTTTTTCTGATAATCTTAATGATGAGTTATGTGGAGAAAAATAGTTCAATGGAGTATTTTGATAAACAGTAATAACAGGGAACATTACAACATTTTTTTTCAAATTATGATATTTAACATGTGGACAAATTAACAAACTGCATTCCCTTGCTGGTGTTGTATTAATTTTGAGACCAACCAGTTTTTTGCCTCTTTTTTACATGACCTAAGAAATTAGCACTTCAGAAAACGACTTTGTTTCACATAACAAACTTAATGATTACCTATAGGGAAAAAATATTGAACTGAAAATATATAAATAAGACGTGGTTAAAATGTTATTTGTTATTTTATTTCAATAGAAAAAAAAACGTTTTTAATATTTAAAAAAGATATCACAGGAATTCAACATCTTTTTAAATCTTACTTTTTCGCATTTTTGGAAAGTGAATCAAATGACTGCATTATGAAGACTATGGAGTAAGTAATCTTTAAGATTGATTTAAAATATAATGCAAATTATAATTTATAGTTAATAAAGTACATTCATATCGAAATATACCTAACAAAGCTATCAAACGAGTCATTTTTGGCATTAAAGTGATTCGAATTCACTAAGAAATATACACGAATTTCTACAAAACATTTCTAATGACAATCGTAGAGAAAATATTTAAAATACTCAATATTTTAGCTACAAACATTTCATACATGGTTAATCTAATGTTTATCGCTAAACTGAATCATAATACTTCTTATACACTGGTGTGCAAAAGTTAAGCATAAATCGTAAAACACGAAAAACATGGAGTAAATATTCGTAAAATTATTTCAAATTTCTTGCGGATATTAATTAGGTGAAGAAACATTGGGTTTATACAAAACGTTTCAGTCGACTACGTCTTGCGCGAAACACCGGCGCATGTTGGAACGCGGAGAAACCGATTCACGCAGCATAGACAGTTCAGACAAGTTTCGGGTAACTGCTGTGTGCGACGTCGGAGGGACAGTACTGCCAGATCACTGGGTTAGGTGCTCACAGTCGCCACAGGAATACGAATTTCCAGACAAACTGTTTACAGGAGACTCAATCATGCTGGCCTGTATGTCAGAAGACCAGCCGTTTGCATTCCCCTTACGTCTGCGTATAAACCCGCTCGTTTGAACTAGAGTTTGAAACATCAACATTGGAGTGTGGGAGAGTGGGTCAATGTGATGTTCGGTGACGAGCCCCGGTTTAGTCTGAGTAGTGATTTTTGGCGGGTAACGATTTGGATAGAACGTGGAACACGTTTCGAACCAAGAAACATAACGGAAAGACATCATTTTCCATCAAGGGGAGTAATGGCATGGGCAGGCATCATGATGGGCGGCCACACAGAACTCCATTTCTTTGACACAGGGTCCTGTGACTGCTCAAAGTCACAGAGACGAAGTTCTTGAGCCTTATGCTCGCGTGTTTCGAGGTGCTGTCGGTCCTGACTTCATATTCATGGATCATAATGTGTCATGTCACCGAGTGGTGCTGATTGATGACTTCCTTGAAGCGGAAAACACCCAGCGCATGTCGTGGCCTGCAAACTCCCCTGATTTAAATTCTATCGAGCATTTATGGGATATGCTCGGGAGACAAATTGTCGCCCTTTCGCACCCACCAAGCTCCGTTACAGAACTGAAGAGAGCTCTCCAAGAAGCTTGGAACCGTTTGAGCCCACAACTCATTCATCATCTCATAGCAAGTATGATAAATTGCTCAGCAGTGTGCCTGGCTGTCAGAGGTGACCACACGCCTTATTAAACTGCAGCATCAGTATTTTATTTAATGTTTTCTTTCATTTTTTCTTTAAAGTGTGAATACTTGCTATGCTCTGTTTTCTTTCAAACTGCTACTTTGGACAATAAAATTAATTATTATCAATCTTTTGATTTGCTTCCGTATTCTATAACCATTGTACATTCGCATATCACGTTTTCCGCCATTTTGATTTACAGTTCCTTCTTTATTCATATAATTATCAATTATGCTTAAGTTTTGGACACCAGCGTATAAGTTCGAACTGTAAGCAGAGAATCATCAAGTAAGTTTCGATTAAACACAAAATATACATTCTAGATATTGATGATGGACTACTGTATCACAATATAATATCACTTTCTAACAAAAAAAATTAAAGGACTTCTGGGTACTTTCTACTTAGAGCATTAACCTTTACTGGTTTATCCGTACATCATACTGGCTTCTGAAACTAACTATAACCGGTTTGCATTTACACTGTATGTGGTATTGCATTTTCTTCTTTCTATCTTTGATTTACATATATTTTTAATTCTAAAATTGAGATTATTAGTACTAATGTTTTAAGAGGTGCAGTGCGTCCATGGTACAGAGATATTTACCTTCAGGGATTTTCTTTGTTGTGAAAGTGGAGATTTTTAATTGAAGGCTGGAATTTTGATTCTTGAAAAGAATCGATATATATCAGGGATTAGCAAGGCAATGTGCGATTTGTTGCATGAGAAGAAATAAAAATGGAAAGATAATTCAAAAACGCGCCTGTTTTATTTCTATTCTTTTTGCAATATAGGCTTAGTATTATGCCTTGCTTTGAACTGTGTGTACATGTATGTATGCACACACACACAAAATCATTAATCATTTGAAAAAAATAGGTATGCGCATGAATTTTTTTGTAGGTATGAGAGAAACTCTTTTAAGATATAAGAAATATTCTTCATATCATGCAGAGTGTACTACGAAAAAACAAACATTTAGCGGTTTTGGGTTCCACAATAAAAAAAAAGAGTTTGAAAACTTTAAAATAGAAAATTAAAATAAAATACTTCCAATTATACAATATGTGTGCGTTAAGTATCATGCTTAGTTATACGCAATAAAAAAGTGCTTTTTTCGGAACATTTCGGAAACAAATTTACCGCTTAGAAGATTTAGAAGATTAAATACGCCATTTAAATAAAAATTCAGATAATATTATAACAAATAAAGTCAAAAATACAAATAAGCACAAAACATATGCAATTATAAGGTATTTACAGGATAACCTTTGTAAAATATTAAAATTTTTGCATTATGATTAACTGAGAACTGAACTACATCATTATGGATTTGTGTTCATAAAAACAGAGATAGAGGGACAAAAAAAAATAATTGGAAGCAGAACAGTCATGATAATTATAAATACAATGTGTAAATATATATATGTATATCCATATTACAATTATATCATTTAAGATATATCCAGAAGCAGACAATTGGAATTAAAAACTAATAAATAATAATGTTTAACGCAAAATAAGACAATTGGTCACATGTTAAATATACTAGATATTTTACAATACGTTTTTTATTTTGGAGTTTTTATAGTGATGGTAAAATACACTTCTGGCCACCGTAAATGCAACACCAAAAGAAAGACAAGAGATAGCACAAGAAAATTTATTTTGTAGATAGCATGTTGACCAGGTATCAAATGATTAAATTTATAGATTTCTGTGAAGTGTGTTTCCTGCCAGAATCAGTAGCCAGAGTAGCCACCATTGTTGGATATCACCACTGCCACACGCCTCAGCATTGATTCAAAGAGACTTTGGATGTGTTCTTTGGGTACAGCAGCCTAAACAGCTTCCACAGGTTGCCAAAGTTGATCTGGTGTGGTAGCTGGGGGGTAATCTGGGTCAATCTTTGAGCAACCATGGATCACATGCTTTCAATTGGCGAAAGATCCAGAGAGTGAGCCGGGCAGGGAAGCAATTCAATCTGGATATTGACGAATAACCTTTGGACAATGCGTGTCACGTGTGGTCACGCAATATCCAGTAGAAATTTGGCTGTGGCCATGCCCTGAAGGTAAGGGAGGACAACTGGCTCCAACACCTCTTAGATGTAGCGCAGACTGTTTAAAGTACCGGCAATGCGTACTAGAAGAGTGTGAGAGTGATAACCAATACCGGCTTCATACCATAATGCCCGGTGCAGGACCAGTGTGACGATGAGTAACGCAGCCGTTCAGCATCCTCTCTCCACGGTGTCTCCAGACTCGAATCCGACCATCGTGATGTTGCAGACAGATGCGTGACTTATCAGTAAAGACAACTTCATTCCTCTCTGCCACCCACATCCTTATTTCATCGCACCATTGGCGGCGGAGAAGTCTGTGGTTCTGCGTCTAAGGTAGGCCAAGCAATGGACGTTTTGTGGACAGACCACTCTGCTGTAGACGGTGTCGAATGGTACGCGCAGGCACTGAATGATGTGTTACAGACTCAATGCGTTGTGCTATGGTTCGCGATGTGACTGAGTGATCCATCATTGCCATGCGCACAATTTGCTAGTCCTCACATGAAGTGGTGCACTGAGGTGAATGCGAATGACCACGTTAGTTTGTCGTTTCCTCCAGCAACCAATGGTCACATATCCGCACTACAGTTTTTTGGTTTCGTCCAACACGACTACCAATTTTCCTGAAAAATAATCCACAATCTCGGTAGGCCTCTATTCTTCCTCTGTCGAACTCTGATACTTGATCAAAAGCTGTTTGCTGTTTTCTACGAGATATAACTTATTGTGTTTTGAAAAAAACAGAATTGCCGAACTTGAAATCGTCGAAATCTCCAAGCCTTTAATAGCGCTTTGAGGTAGCGCCACATGCGCGCGTGATGTGTCCCTGTGCTGAATTTCTAATCATTTGCATATTTCACCTCTGATAATGTATGTTGTAAATTTCATGTTATTTGCATGCTTCCTTCAGGGCGTTGCATTTACGGTGGCCAGCAGTGTAGTGACATGTCTAATATTTCTGTGCATGTCCATTACTTTTAATGTAATATTGCACTTTCAAAACCTGGTCGATTATTAAGTGAAGAAAGTAATGTGGTTTGACGAAACATCTTTCACGTTTTTCCCTTCCACTGGACGGATGCACGTTTGGAGGGCAGCTACACAAATATGTGATAGCGATTGTCTTCTTCCATTTGCCAAGCAAGGAGGTGGATCAGACATGATATGTACAACGATGTTGTGGTTTTCTGTTGAACCAATCGTAACCCAGAAAGTGATGATAACTGGGGAGAAGTAAATATATGATTATCTGACCAGGTTAATCCTGCGAGGCTAACTTTGTTTCCTGCGGGAGACGAAATTTTTCAGTATAGTAATCCACCCATCTATACAGTGGTACTTGATAGTTTGATGAACACTTGTTTGAAGTTAATCCTCTATCTTGACCCACACAATCACTTGATCTCAGTATAATTAAGCCGCTATAGTCTATTTTAGTTTGCCGAATAGAAAATCAACATACTCTTCCAGAACTTTCACTATATTCCATACAGAATATTCTTCTAAACTCTATTCACAGCTTTTGTATTAATCGTTTCCCTGGAGAATCTAACCATGCTAAAAATTAACTCTCTACAAATCTAAATTAATTTCATCATTTTGATATCCACCTGAAAATTACATATATGCATACATATGTTACAGGAATTTCTTACAAAAATTGTACTACATATTAGGGGCAATTGCAATTAACTAAACTAATTGATATAAATTATAATTTTATATTAACAGAGAACATTCTTTGTAGATATCATACTGCATTAAATTCAATACATAAAGTTTATCAATGAAAAAAAAAATTTAGGGGAAGATAAATTCATCAAAATTTTTTAACTTTTATTTAAACTCTTTATAAAATATAATCAAAGCGATTTCATTTTAAAATCTTAAAAAATATATAAAGGAAGTAGATAAAATGAAAATAATTATTTTTTTATAATATATGAATCTTACTCAATGTTTTATGTAAATAAGTCACTGAAGTAAAATACTAATTATTTGAAATTTTAAGTTTTAAAAGGTAAGAAACCAAAAATGCATTTCACCATGTAATGAAAGCTTACTGCACTCCAAAACAAATTTCTTTAAATTGTACTTTCTTTTATTTTTCTATATATTGCAAAAAATTACATCTAATCCTTCTCTTATTTTAAGAAATGGAAACCATTATGATTAGGTGAAAATGCAGCCGCTGAAATACTTAAAAAATGTAAAATTCAAATTATTTATATTCTGATTACACCTGGAAAAAACTTGGGGTATCAAGTACCTCTTTTAGCACGACAAAAACTTTTGTCAAAAATTTAAATGTATAGAACTAAGTACTAATTTAAATAAACGTTTTTTTTACCGATATTATCCAATGCAATATCCATCATGGATTACCACTGATGGTATAGAAACTAGTTTTGCTTACAAAAATCTAGTGAACGTATCATTTACGTTTAAAATGTTAATGAATCATTGAGGGTATACGTCCTTTATTCGTGAAACTGTCATGTAAATGTTTTAAAAGTTATCTTTTAAAAGAGCTTTAGTAATTTAGAAATTCCGTCGTACCCCATTTCAGAGACAGTAACGTCTGCTTCGTCAAATTGTGTCCATACCCTTGAGAGTATGGCTGTTGTAGTGTTTGAGAATCTCTGTCTTTTAAAACTAAATAAAACTTTGAATAATAATTACGAAACCAAAATTAAAACAATTGCGCTTGTTGTCTTAAGCATTCGTTCAATTATTAGTGTAGAGGCATAGTAATCTTGTTATCTTTTCTTAAATATTTGCCTTGTCACATATATTACATGTCGACAGTGTAATGTATATCTCAAATGGGACATTTTGAAAGGTAACAATACTTCCATTCATGTAACAGTAATGTTTCTTCTCTAACAGAATAATTGACTAATCATTCATGTATCAAGTCAAATACACAAATTTAATATGCATATGTATAGATGATAAGAGCCAAGCATTGAGCCGTAGTATTTCAACACATCAAAGAAATATCATTTTCTGTATCAAAGGGTAATATAAAATTTCGATTACATAAAATTTATATTGAATATATAATATTTAAAAACAATTCTCAGAGTAATTTTAGATACGATAAACTGGAAAAGTATATAATGACTATATTCTCCTTTTAAATTATGCTGTTGTTGTTGAAAAAAATAGAGATTCATTACATTTTACACAATACAAGTTTACCTAGTTCACAAGACATAGATTTTGAAATTTAATGTCAGATTTAGAGATTTTTGATCAAAATAAAAATAAATAACTCATGCTTAAATTACATGGTTAGTAAAATTGACAAAACGATTTAAAAAATACGTGATTAAATATCATGAACACAAGTGAGATGTATATTTCATAAATAATTTTTAAATGCTTGTAACGTATCCGTCTAACAAGGATTAAAAACAAGGATTTTATCAAAAATTGACAAAAATAATTTCACAGTTTCTTCTGTAGTACAATTTATTCGGTTTATCAAAGTACCAATTTTTCTATTCTCCGTTTACCAAAATAAAAACTGTTTTAGCAACAATGAATGGCATTTTTAGCAAAAAATTACCAATTTAAAACACTCAAAATTGATTTTGTTCCGTAAATTTTGAAGCGGGGAATAGACCACTTAAAATTCATTAGAGAAATAATTGAAATTTATTTTATTTTTCGTTAATATTTTGCATAATTGTATAAACTATTGGTTTTAGAAATCCCCTCATTAGTACGAAATTTGCAAATAGTTATATAAATGTAACAAACGTTTCTTAAGGGAATTCTTAGAGTTACTAAGATAAACTGTTAAACTATCTGTAAATAATTAAATGGGTCTTATCTTTTAGGGAATTTCAAAAGTAAATAGATGTATAACATACTAAAATATTCAAGAATCAAATATTCATTTATAAATATTATGTTCAGACTTTGCCATGTTTATGTAACTTTTTTGTGGATTTTAAATTTTTTTTATTTTATTTTGAAATTACTTTTTCCTTAAGAATTAATTTTTTTCTGTATATAATTTACTGAAGAAATCTGTACGCTACTAAAAACTTCTCGCATCTCAATTTAAAAATAAATAAATAAATAAATTTTTTACACTTAATCGTATACTGTTGTAGTCTGCAGTATTAATATCATCGTATGATATGTAGAACATATTCATGTCCAAAATTAAGGTCACAAACATGTTTTTCGTCATAACTATAAAATGCCTCCAGTAAAACTAATATAACTGGTATTTTATACATTTTGAAAAACGTTTAGTACAATTTCAAACTTCACTCTAGGAAAAAAATTGTATTTAGCGCTAATTTTTACAGAGCTGCTGGATTGAAAAGATTCAATCATGTGGGAATTAAGCCTCCAGTATTATGAATATTGTATTAAATCAAGCACGTTAGTGTGCTTGCTGTGAGAATTAATTATTATAATTGTTTAGATGATTCTTTGAGATGAAGAGCAATTAAATGATTGAAGCTGGCCAATCTCAAGCAGAGCTGGCTCGATGGTTACAAGTGGGCCAAAAATGGCCCCCCATTAATGGAACCAATTCCAAACAAGTGACATTGTCACTAGGATATTCAGCCAAGGGTAGCACAGAACATAAACTTCTGCACGGGATCGTTACTTGACATTAAATGCATGATGACATAGGCAGACAAAGGCTCCTCAACTTGCTCTCGACCTTGTTGTTATGTATGGAAGAAGAATTTCTATGCAAACAGTCACAAAACCGTCTTGCAGAAAATTTATTTTTATCCCAGTATCTGGTACGTCCCTTTGACTGCATCCAGCAGGAAAAACCGAATATTGTGAAACTGAAAACATTAGTCGTGAACAACGCAAAAATAAGGGTGTGCTCTTTTCAGTGGTGTGTTGAAATGTACCAGACAAAGTTATTCTCATTGAATCTTCAAACAAAATCGATTCGTAGCAAAAATAGATAGATCTGAAGGTAAGGGAATCCTTGTATGGGATGGCAAAATGTTGGGCAGTCTTACCCCACTGCACATTTTCCATGCAATTACAGTCAACACCCAGTTCAATAGGGCTGGAATTCTGAAGGCATATGTGAGGTTTTTCTGAGTTCCGCTTACTTTTTATGGACAATAATGTGTGGTCACACATACCTTACAGTGTTGATGAATTTCATGAATGATCAGATATTGGCGGAATGGATTGGCCATCGAGGTTTCTCAATCACAATTGAATATGTTTGGGATGGCTTAAGAAAAGCCATTTTGCAGCCTAGCTCCCCTCCCAGGACCTCCTCCTCCTCTCTAAGGATAAAAAATCATGTTTATGAAAAAATCGGTTTTGTCGCCACAAATACTAATTGAAATCCTCATAAACAGTATAGAAGCTCGTTGTGAGGCTTGCATATAGGAGGTCACAGTGATCACAATCCATATTCGACAGACTTTACCGGAGGTAAATGCTTAATCTCTCATTCGTAATTTCAAACTTTTTGATAAAACTTGCATCTTAATTTACGATTAAAATAATTCCCATATAGTTATGTTCTTATATTCGTTATGATATTATACTATGTCTCTGCGCTGAATTTCGGGGCAACACAGTAAACAGTTTATTGCTTTTCAGAGATTTTACGTTTGTGTCCTTATATTTGGACATGAGTTTTTATTAAACCCAATTATACGCGAGAAGTATATAGAAATTGCTGCAATTAGTGCATCTAACAGGAACTTAAACATGAAAATAATTTATGTATTAAAACTGATACATTATTAAGCATGGAAAACACTTAATATATATTAATAAATCGTATTATATCATTTGGTATACTAAGCCAACAAAATAATTTTGCAACATTCAACAGCATGTAAAATGTGTAGATAACAATTAGGAATATTTCATAGATATATATATTATAAAATTGACCATTTATAAAAGAATTACTCTTTTTTCATTTGGCATCAAAGCAGAATATATTTTCATCCCCTTCCTTACCAGTTTTAGTTTCTAACTGCTTTCATTGCATATCTAAAAAATAAGCACTTTTTATAGTTTATTACGCTTCAAAGGAATAAAAACTTAAATCTCTGAAGTTAGTTTCATGGATAAAAGAGAATAAAGAATAATCACAAGTTTTATTCCGAAAGCATAATACAAAACATTAAAAGAAAAATGCTGAAATTATTTTTTTTGAAATAAAATAACGACTTTTGTTTCATAAGCGAATTTTATTTTAACTTCCTCTCTCTTCTTTTTCACAACAAAAATAAAATATTTAACAAATGTTTTTCATCCGGTAAACTCTTTCTCTTTTTCTTCTTTAAGGCCTGGGGGAACTTTTGTGATTAATGATTTTAAAAAATCCTTAATGTCAAAAAGGCAATCTGTATGTACGCGAGAAGTACACTAGTGGAGTCTCAAACGAGCGAAAATGACTATTTATTTTACATTTCTGTCAAAGATAAAAGTAAAAAAATATCTTCAGAATGGATATTATTAATGACATTGGCTAAAATTTTAGTTTATGTTGGTTAAGATGTCATTATATTTAACCGTTGATTTAAAAAGTGCAACGAAAAAAAATATTAAGAAATAGATTTCAATGAAGTCTGGAAAAACAGTATAGAACTTAATTGTTGATATAACTACTTGCATAATATTGCAAAATTATTATATGTTATGTTATAAACTCAATTCAATTGAAATAAACTTAACCGATGATTATAATTATTATTTGTTTGTAAGAATAAGTTACACTTGGATATTAAATGCAACATATTGTATTTTTAAATAGTTACTTCTTAATAACTAAAAATTAATCTATAATATTTCATTTTATCCATTCTAAATCTCTTTGATTGATGATATTGTGGGTTCTCACGCATTTGAAGAATAATTTTTATAAAATTAGTTTAGTATATAAAATTCAATTAAAATGAATGCTTACTATATATATATATATATATATATAGCGTTCATATAATTCTAAAAATAATCCAAATAAATTGAATGAGACCGAATTGGCATATTACTTATTTTTTTTCTTTTTTTTTAAAGTATTTTTTACGAAAAATTAAATGTACATATTTGCCTAAGTAGTAGAAATTTGAAGTCATATTATTTTTATATAGTATTAAAAATTACTATTTTTTTCATTTTATAATTTGATTCAAATATTTTTTCAAACTTTAAAAACACTTCATTACTTTTTTTCATTGCGTGGTCCTAAGATGTTAAAAAAAAATTTATTATTACATTTGAAAGTGTATAACCTTTTATTCAGTCATAAATGTTAAGCAACCTATGGTTATAAATAATTTAAATCATATAACTTATAATACTTAACCGTGTTATATTATCATAAATTGTATTGATCAAATAGTGAATGTGATTATTAAAGAAGTAAATAAATGTTATAGGTTTTATCAAATTCTCGACTGTACAAAATATTAGAAATATAGCCACATATTTTTGGATCACCGTAAAATATTTTGTCCTTAACAATATACTAGCCTGAATACATAGCTTATATAAAGATTTTTAAGGTGAGTGCTTCTTGCAATAAATAATGCCGCTTGGTAGCCGATTGGTCACGATCTCGACACTTGAACTTGGTTTATAATTATGATTCCGGTTGCCAAGAGCCATCAGGTTGCTTCAGAGTACAAAGTAAAAATTCAATCAAATAAATTCAATAAATAATGAAAGCTAAAGAAGGTAATTTAAGTAATAGCAGGATAAGTCGATGAATACCTTTTTCTCAGATTACTTAATGTAATTCCTTATACCTCAGCTAGTATCATGTAGCTCCCATTTTACAAAGGAACAATATATATTACCCAATTAAAACATCAGAAAATTTTCAGTATATAATAAGGAACGCATTGACTAATTGTTTTTCAAATAATTTTGTGAACAATTACACTTTTATTAATATCGTAAAATTGTAGTTATTTGGCCAGATAAACTTCGAAAGTTATCCAGGCAAAACTCCTCTGCCTCTAGGAAAATGTAGTAAACAATTTTAAAACAACGGAAAAAGATATGTAGCTCAAACCATTTTTTAAGAGAAATATAAGAATCTGCTTTTTAAAAGAAGCTTATCAATTTAATTATTTATTTCAAGCTTGTATGAATGTAAATTGACAGTCAATTTTATTTAATGGTTGTTCATTTTAACAAATAACTATTAAGCATACTTTACCTGAAAAAAATGTGACTTATTTTAAGTACTTTTTTAAATGCTTTTATACTTAAAAAAAGTGATTTTAAATTTGTGTGTTTGCTGTTTCATTTTTTTAAAAATAAGGTATTGAAATAATTTTTTGTCCGCACTTTTTCTCTTTTAATATTTATGAAAACTTACTTCTTAAAAAGAAATACTCAAGTAAATATTAAATGTCAATAGAGGAATTCAAAATGGAATGATTTGTTAAAAACGGATAACATAGCATATATTCCATGCATATTATTCAATTTCTTTAATAAAAATAGTTAATAATACCATCATACTTAAGAAGTATTGGAAAATACTTATAAAAAAAGCTTATGTAGTTTGAAGTCTTAGATGGCAATCAAAGTTTTATCGTTAGGTTAAGAGAAAACTTGTTACCTTATTTTTCCTTAATGGTTTTAGGATCTTTAACGGAACTTTTTATGTTTTGCTCCTATAGTGAAGAAAATACGCAAGATATATGTATACCATTTTATATCTCAAATCCTAGCTCTTAATATGTTGTAACGCATTTTTTATTGCATCAACTTTTGCCTTTGCATTACTTTAAATTTAAATATTTGATCATATCATAAAACTATTAAATGTATATTATATGAAATGAAGGAATATAATCAATCAATCAATGAAATGAAAAGAATATAATCCATCAATATTTCTGAAGAAAAACCTGGCTTCACAAAATTGCTTAAATCATTTGCCTTCATATGGATCGCATGTATGTTAGAACTAACACACACAAAAAAACTTTAACTTCATTGCATAATATGCTATGCTCTTTATCATAATTATAGAAGTTATACAGCACGGATAAAAAGTTGGAACATTGAAGTATAAAAAAGCTACAATGTATTTTCGTACTGAATTTTAAAAGATTTAAAAAAATATGCATGAATATTTTTTTCAAAATTTGTTTATTTCCTAATATTTTTGTAAGTTTATGTTAGAAATCAAACAACACTCTTATTTTGCAACTATTTTTGAAATGCTTAAGTTTCGATAACAAAATCACAATGCATAATTTTTCACAAGATAATCATGTTATAAACTGAAATATTTAGTGAAAAGTAATTTCTATATATTTTTGTATAGAATGTGTTATGTTTATAAAATCTCTTTTAGCATATATTATTTGGATATTTTTCTTGTAATCAATTCAATCAACTCAAAATTAGCATTGGTTATCTTCAAAACGGATTGTCGAGATAAAAAGCAATAAAAAAAAGCAGAAATAAAACCTAAATGTATCTAATGTCAAATTAAGTACTCTATATCTTAATATACTTGCCTAAATCTGTTGAATTATCCATGGAAAAATAAATCATTGTACTTAAAAGATATTTGAATATATTTTATCTGTTTCATTACAGGAATACGATGCATGACATTTCCAAAAAGCAAATTGGTGAATACAAGCAATTTCCAGTTAATCATATTTCTATTTGATTCAAAAACTACTGTTTCGCCACTGAAACAAATATATTTTGAAGTAATATATTTAACTGTATTAACTCCAAAGTAATTTTTTACGTTTGAATGCAATATAAATCATGAACCAAAAATTCAATTTATTTATAATTTAATATAGTTTCCTGCTATATATAATTTTAGTTTAGTTTAGCTATTATTAAGCTTAACTTAGTTTTTCTACCTAAGTTGTGGCTAAACTTTTTAAGAAACATAATAGTTTTCCATTTAGGTAAATTTACATTTTGTGCGTCTACTTATGTTTTGACTGGTTTTCTTAGGTTTTCAAATCCATTTTCAGCCATTCATTGCTTTGAAGGATTTACAATTTGTCTCTGTATATTTTACATTATTCATTTGTCTATTTTACTATATATATATATAATTCTGTAATATTTCAGGAGAGTGGTTGATTTAAACAATGGCGAACCAAAGATAGGGCGTGGCTGTTGATGGGATTTTCTGTGTTACGTGGAGCGTTGTCGAGTACGGTATTCTCGAAGAGGCACTCCTATAAATCGTTATTTATTTTTACTCACATGAGGAAACACATGAATATCCTGTAGGGACGGCATTACACATAATAGGAAGCAAATATCATGGCACAAACACAGGCAAAAACAAACAAAGAACGCGTTGCAGCCGGCAGATTACATAATGAAGGCAGGTAGACAAAAGGAGGGCAATTACACGAGATTTTTACTTTTATACCAGCAGTGCAAGCGCGTGATCATTAAGTAATAGTAGTTCTGATTGGACAGACTGGGTGGGACAGAAATTTTGGACTAGCCGATTACGATTAAGATTACAATGTTAATTTTAAACCAAAGAGTTAGTTATTTTAAATATTAGTACAAATAATTAATAAAAGGGTACAAGAGGAAATTAACATACACACACACACACATATATATATATATATATATATATAGATAGATAGAGAGAGAGAGTGAGAGAGAGAGAGAGAGAGAGAGATAAATCCATATATACTATATGTATGTAATGATAATTAAATTGGAAAAAAGTAAATTCCCTATCTCGTACTTAACTCATCTTTCTCAGTTCTCATCTACAAATATCATTTATTTCTTCCGAACATATGGCCTAGCCAATAATTCTTATTTCAGATTGTTAGATTTAATAGGCCCCATATGTCAGCATTAAATTTCAAGTACAATTATAAAAGACGCGATGCTTACCGCATCTGTATTTTTTAAGTGAATCCACTTAAAGCATCCCGTGGCGTTCTTTTTCTCTCTCCACTCAGTGTCAAAGCTTGTACAAATTTCATCGAATAAAAACCCTCTTCTTAAAAATTAAGTCTCATTCTGACTCGTAACATGTCGTATATATAGATATATAAATGTATATATACTATATATATATATATATATATATATATATATATATATACTATATATATATATATATATACTATATACTATATATGTATAAATATATATATATACTATATATGTATAAATATATATATATATATATATATATGTATATATATATATATATATATATATATATATATATATATATATATATATATATATATATATATATATATATATATATATATACTATATAATTCATAAACTTTGGGAAGTATAGGCAAAAATAAGTTTTCTAATTTTTATTTACTCTTTATTGTGGGATTACATTTAAAGTAAATATGTTCACATTTCCCATAACAATTAAAATTTATTGAATTGAAGTAACGCTCTATTTCTTCGTCAGTTATATCAAACTTAAATATTACAACTAAGTATTACACACAATGTAGTTTAAAATAGTCAGAAAATAATGGAAAAATATAAAATACATGTTAGTATAAACAATTACATTCTATAAATAACGTAGGCAACACATATTTATTCAGTGTTCTAGTTATTGCATTAAATACACATAAATATACAAATTTAAAAGAACTGAATTAAAAACTTTATTTAATACACTTAAATTAATATTTCAGAAACATTTAAATTTATAAAAAAACAACAATGAGAAATAAAAATAATCATTTAGTGTTTTTTGCAACAAATATTTCTCAATATGATGGTGAAAAAGATAAATTGTTACAGTTTTTCCTTTTGATCAGATTTGCAAATATTTATTCTCTTCTTTTTCATAACCGTGTATTACACAGTTTTACCATTGCATAAATCATTGTACCAATTCATCTATTTAAAACTATGATTGGATACTGTTTTGAAATGTTACTTTTTAAAATGTAATACTCCTTGAATTTGTTTGAGAATTATTTACTTTCCTATGTTCTGTGTTGCGCTATCTATCTTGTTATGCTATGTTAAATAAATACTTTCTACTGACCCAATAAACTGTAATCCTGTTTCACTGCAATTAAAAATATTTGTTCTACAGTAAAATACCAAACATTTTAAATCATTATTTCTTCTATTTATTATTTATCTATATTGTTTCAGAAATTTTTGCCAGTTTGTTACGTTACAAATTTGTACGTTTAGAATATTTTTACTTCAGTCAGTTTAAAAGAATCTGAATAGTTTTAAAATGAATATTTAAAAACCATTGTTGAAACAATTTTAAATGTAAACATACTAAGTCTTAAACATTCGATAATAATAATATATGTATAAAAGTTGGTTTCTACTTACTTTTTTGTGGTTTTTGTATAGTTTAATTTGTGTTTTTATCTCTTGCTTTTAAAGGTTAAAGATTACTTAAAAGAAAAATAACTTCCAGACACACTTTAGTATGAAGTCTGCTGAGAGAATCATTTGCAACCATTGGATTGAAATGTCGTAAAGAGGATTTTTTTTATTTATTTAAATTAAATGTGTTCGAAGGTTGTACACGTACAGAGTCTGGTATATTCACCCTCCCTGTTTCAAAACAAACAAAACAAAATACAGAGAAAAAACTTTTACTTGTGAACAACAATCTGTATGCAATTTTACATTAATTGGTTTTAAAAATTGTGTTCGCTAAATGGCATTTTCCAATGGTAACACATTGATGAAGTCTTTCCCGAAAGTTCTTCGGAACATTGGCGCTGTTTTGATTTCGTCTGATGAGGCCCAGTTTCACTTGTCAGGCACTGTGAATAAAAAAAATTTTCGCTACTGGACAGCAAAAATGTTGCTTCACCAATAACCTCTTCACAGTCCTTGTGTAGCAGTTTAGTGCGCCGTCGCTGAATTTAGTGTGTCGGGTCCTTACTTTTTCCAAGAAGATTAACTAATGGTAACGGTTACTTCAGATCGCTATTGTTACATGATCGAGACCTTCCTCTGACCAAAGTTAGACCAGTTTCTTAAGGGCCTTGGATAAGCAGAAATTTGGTTTTAAAAACACGGAGCCACAGCTGACACTTCGAGATTTTTCCTGGGCATTCTGAGAGAGTAGTTTCCTGGATGTTTTTTTTCTCTCTTTTCTAGGGTACATAGTCTGGCCCTCAAAGTAATTCACTTGATTTATCGCCTTGTGATTTTTTTCTTTGGGGACACTTAAAGATACCAGTGTACAAACATCACTCTTCAAACCTACAAGCTTTAAATGAGGCATTTACTTAGGCAATGACTGCCCTTCTACTGGAAATGACACGAATGACAATGGACAACTTTCAGGAAAAACTTCGAAAATGTGATACGATTGGAGGATGCCATTTAGTGGACATAATTTTTAAAACCGATTAATGTAAAATGGCATCTTATTTGTTGCTCACAATTAAAATATTTTTCTCTGCAGTCTTGTCTTGTATTTTGTTTTGTTTGTTTTTAACTGCCTTTTGAAACAGTGGAGGTTAATGTGACAGACCTTGTATTTAAAAAAATTATAAAATGAGAACATAAAATTATTAACAATTCTATGATTCATCAATGTCTTGGAATAATATGCTGAATGTTAAAATCTGCAATTAGAGAGTGCCCCTTGTTGAAGACTTGTGACTGTATACGTTGATGTGAGAAACAACAATTGTTTATATTTTCATTTTGAAAAAAACTATTTTTTAAGACAATAATTAGTCATTGCCCAAGATGTGCGAAATTTTGGGATGAACTAACTGGCTGTTTAGTTTTATTTGGCGAAAGGCTTCGTGACCTTGCTGGGCAAAAAAAAAATATATCAAAAACGAAGATGTATGTAAACATTACTGTTGATAATATGTCATTAACATTCCAATTAAGCTCTTACAGTTGTATGTAGTTTAACGAAACGCGAGTTGTTATCATTTGAAATAGCGTAAAAATATATGTCTTTCTAATTCAAAGGCTTTTTCAACTGGGGCTTTGGCCCGAATATGAACAGAAAATTGAATTCTAGAAAAACAATAATAATTTAACGTCAAACATATAATGACCAATACATGTACCTTGCTCCTCGATTTCCTGATTTGATAGTCACTAGTACTTTTATGCTTCAGTTTTGAATAAAACTACTTGTTGAAGGTAGATTTAATTTAGCTGAATGAACTAGTATAGCATATACAGTTATTTAAGAAAATTATCAGTCTGAATTATATTTTTCACATTTAAGCATGCAATCATTCACGAGTGTTTGTATGTACTGTTTAGACATACAAACCAGAATCACGAACCAAGTTGTCAAATGCAGATTTGATAATGGATAACAATGCCAATGTTCGCCGTTTTTTGCTCGCCACTCGTATCGTACACGCTGATTAATTATATCAATATATTCATAATAACAATTAAAAAATATTGAAATAATCTATATTATGATAGAATTATACGTTTTTGTTTGTTACCGAATTATATTTTTAGTGTGAATAAGACTATTCATAGAGTAAAAATTATTCATTCGGAATTAAACAAAAAAAAAAGGGTTTTTTTAGTGGAACGGAAACAAAACCTAAACCGATTTTTATTTTATTTTAATTAAAACGAAACCGATTGTGGCTCGAAGTCATAGTTCAGACTACTGACTCCAATTTTTCAATGCAAGGGATCCAACGCTTCAAAGTTGATTCAAATTTCATTACTTAACAATGTGAAAAACGTCATAATTCTCTTTGACTCCATTCCTGACGCTTGTTTCATATTCCAGAGGATGACCCAAAAGGCATCGTAAAGGCGGCTATAAGCATATTTAGTCTGAGACAAGTATGATGAAACTGTGGGTGGTATGGAAAATACCTTTGCTCGTTAGATAGAAGACAGAGATGCAATTAAAGAAATTTGAATCTATCGCATAATCATATGATCTTACCTCACATTTATGCACCTGTGTTATTTAGAAACTTTTTCTACCATTAATTAGTGTTACCAGCACCTTTAACAAGTCACTACCGGGTGATGAAAATAACTGTCAAATACTTGATATTATCTGTCACTTTCACACATGTGACCCAATGCCCCCATTTAAAGTCAACCATTTCATAATGGCGTCTGAGGCAGGTTTATAATGAAACTGTTTCTTTGCCTCTATATAGGAAATTGAACAAAGTTAGCTGGACAAGATACATAAATCACAAGCATCTATTACGTTTTGTTAAGTGCTGGTTGTTCTGCATGAACTTTAAAGGATAATTAAGTTCCATTGGTTTTGAAGTATTCATCATTTGCGTACTTTAATTTAAAAAAACTAGTGTGAGAGACACTTTAAATTGGCCAGCGCGCTTTATTTTTACTAAACCTTAGAATGATTATTTTACTAACTTTTTTTTATCTTATTGCAAAAACGTGTACATATTTATCCACTAAAAATAATTTCTTCAGTGCATAAGTCAACCACAGTAAAAAAGGAGAAAAACATTTTTTAAGGTATCCGACTTCGTTTGGAACCGTGATTTTCAAAAGCGCATAAGTGCATAATCTTCATATTAATTAGTGTCACTTAGATAATATATGCACATGGAATTGTTTTAAGGGCATTTTGACAAAAGAAATTATTTAAATACAATATTTTGGCAAAAAATTAACTTAGAATAATCTTTTTCCAAATGTTCTCTTTTCGTGAAAAATGCTTCTATTTGAATAATATTTTGCCTGTATATAGCTCAGACCTCTGTTTAGAGGCTCAACTAGAATTTTTGAACTATATAACTTAGAAGTGGGTTTATTCATATTTTACGACAAAAAAGGGGTGCAAATTTAAGAATAAAACGGGAATAATTATTTCAATTGGTGGTAACTCTGAAAATAATGTGGTTTTTTCAAAATTCCAGTTGAGCCTCTGTAGAGAGTTCTGAGCAATATACAGGCAAAATATTATTATAATAGAATAATTTTTCACAAAAGGAAAACATTTGGGAAAAAAAGATTATTCTAAACTAAAATTTTACCAGAATATTATATTTATATAAATTTTTTTGCCAAAATGTCCTTAAAACAATTTTATGCATGCATTCTAATCTGAATGACACTAAATATCATGAAAATTATCCATTTATGCGCTTTTTTTTTAAAATCATGGTTCCGAACGTAGTCGGATAGCTTAAAACTAAAATGAAAAAAATAAACAGATTATTGTTTATAATGCTTCAAATTGATTTATTAAATATTTTAAACCAAACACGTAGTACATATTTCGATAAAAAAAATATTTATATTTAATATTAATGAAATACTTCAAGGTGACTGAATTGTTTTATTTCTATCCGTATGTTTTTTATTAAAAACATTAGTATTTAAATATCCTATTTTCATATTTAAACTACATGAAGTAAACTGAAGTTTATTCCTTTTCTGCATTATTTCTAGAAACACAATAAAATACATTAAAACTTGTCACTTGTTGCTTCTTAAAAAGGATAAATCACAATTATAAAAGTTTATTTAAAGCTCTTGAAAACTCATGTAAATTTAATCCGAATTTATAATGATCATTTTAAAAATTTGACGCTAAAGCAAACTACGTTATTTAACTTTTAAAGATTCTTTACTTTTTCACGATGGAATTTGAAATAAAAGGCTTGTTTGATTGCGATATTGCTATACTAATAACTAGACTCAGATGGAAAATTCAGATTCCGTTTGTAAAATTTTATGAAAAATTTAGATATATAAATTCATATGCAAAAATCTCACAAATGTATCTGATCAAAAATATTAATATGATAATTAAAGAGTAAAAACTTCTATTATAAAATATCTATAAATATTATATTTTCATTGGATCACATTTTATATAAGTCTTAGCCCTTATTGAATACTTTATCCAAGACTTAAAGCTATTTTCTAATGAAATCTTTTGATACTCTTTATAACAACAAAAAATCAAATATATATTTTGAAAATATCTACTAAGCATCAAATTGGTGAGAAAGTTGAAGTTTCTTGTAAAGAAAATATGCAAATAAATATTTAAACAAATTGTCAGAAATATGTTAGGGAGTGAAACCAAAATAATTTCCTGATCTTTTGCTTTGAATCTATGAGCGGAGTGCATATAAATCTCACTCAGCGATTGCGTTAGCTATCCCTGGAGTATATATGAAACGTATTTTAGAAATGCAATCCTTTCTTTACACTGATATCAATAAAATTATCCAAAAACCTTTGGAGTACAATAAAATGATTTTGATAGTGGTTGAGAATTTTTGCATATGCCAGAGAAGGATTTTTTTTTACTTATTCTTTTTCTTTTTTCCCCAAATCCACGCATATATGTACTCCTATATGAACAATTGGTGATACTGCTTAGTGAATAGTGTAACTTTTAATTGGCAGTTAGGGGCCAATATATAAGGATTAAAAAAAAAGATTCGGATTTTATACGTCTACCCAACTGAAAATCCTAAAACAAATATAGATCAAGACTTACTTAAGTTATACTTAAAGGAACTTTACTACCAATGTAGTTAACGTTGCGAATTTATTTCTCAAATAATTCCCATTTCATGTTAATACAAATTGTTTTTGAAAGGGCGTGGTGCATATTTTTTTTATTTATTTATTTATTTATATGAAACTTTTTATGTACTCTGTTTGAAGATGTATACATTTCAAAAGAAAAACACCATATTTAAATGAAAATTATTTTAATATTTTAAAATCCGTTATCAAATACCGTAAACATTGAAAATTGAAAAAAACCAACTAATGTTTTAAAGGTTAATAAAATAAATGTAAGAGCTAATATATATTATTCATTATAATACTATTACGTATTTTTCGTTATAGGGTTAATATATGTTTTAATTCAAATTGCATTTTAATTATTTTAAAAACAAACCACATCATTAATTATTATGTATAAATAGTAAAGGTTAACATTAAATAGAGAGAATTAAACTTAAAAAAATTAAACACAAAACCAGCTACATCTATTTTTGTAGATTTAAAAAATAACTCTTCCTCTAAATACTTATCCCATGCTGAAAATTACCAATTTATTATACGAAACAATTATATATATATATAGAAATACTTTATATTAAATTTTTATTTGAAATCGTAGTGTTTTTTGATTACATGATCATAATGAAAAATAAAAGGTCCAGAAAAGTAAGTAAATCGAAGCTATTAATGCTGTAATGTTAGTATCTGTATAAAACGTAAACCTCACGTATTCTAATTTTGGTTTTCTCTTCGACATACTGTTAAAAAAGTTAAGTAACTTACTAAATATGTATCTAGAACTATAAACGTATGTATACATATTTAAAAAAAGTCACACAATAAATAAGGTAATAGAAATATTAGATATTTTTGTCATTTTTTTGGGTAATGTGCTTTAAATTTAATATTTTTATCAAAGCGAATTGAAATGCAATATTTAAAAATAATCTTAAAATAGATAAAACGTAGCTAAAAAAAATGTTCTGGAATATTGCCATGATTTTGATAGCTTTTACTATAGCACTCTAAGATAATTCTTATGGGATTCTCGTATCTTGCGTTATAGATTATGGATAATGTTTCTTACCCAACAACATTTATGATATGATGCCTCTTAGCAGGGGAACTATAAAAATAACCCAGGAATATTCCGCATTTATTGTTACTACGCTATTCTAACCATCAGTCTTGAAGGGAACTTAACTTATTCTGTGGTTTGTGAATATTAAAAAATGGGAAAGTATTCTTTTTCTTAAATGAGTTTTCGATTAAGTATAGTAATTTGAAAAGCATGTTATTAGCTCTCAATGTACTAGAAATCGCAGTTAAAATAGAGAACGCTTTTGAAGAAAAATTAAAAACACTACACAATGAATTAAAAATTTTAAGGTCTTAAAGTACGTATATCTTGAATTAAAATATATTTTCCTCATCTGATAGAAGGTTTTGGAAACAAAAATATTATTAATTTTATTTTACTCAGATTTATAACATCTCTTTCGTTTTAGTTTACCAAAATAGCAAGTCATATTGGATACTTATCATGTACATTAAAAAATGTTAACACAACATTCCTAAATTTTACGTATTTTTAAATATATTAGAGTAAAAAATTACTAACTTATTTTCATTGCTTTGAATGGCATTTGAAAAAATACTTTTCAACATAAAGAGTTTTAATCACACATTGTCTTGACATTTTTAAAATTGATTAAAAAATGTTATGTCTTTATAAACTGCTAAATTATTGATAATAAGTTCAAACAATACATTTAACGTTTTCAAGTTAGTAAACTCCCTAGATAATAATATTTACTCATATATACTGTCGTAGCTAATTATCATCTATTTTTTTAATTAAAATACAGTACAAAGATAATATAGGTCTACCACGTGAAACAGTTAGTTTAGGGTTGATAATATCAGTTAGCGTCTAAAATGCCTTTTCAAATGAAAAGCGAATGCACGATAGGATAATGCACGTCAATTAACTGGGAAACACTAAGATAGGCTTTTGGTGTATTTTAAAACAGATCAAAATATATGTTTGAAACTCAATGCCGAACAAACTTAAATTACTATTCAATTTTAATCACTGATATGAAACTTTACTTGACATCCTTAATGTATATGATTAATTTATTATTCAGAGGGAAAGGTTATTAAATTAGAAGGGAAAACTGTTATAATACAGAGATATATATTTTAGTTACTACCTGATGTCACCAATGGAATGTGATAAAAGGATATCAGTTACCCCCAAGAACATCTTCATACATTTCCCTTCCTTTTGTCTTGAATTTTAGCGAGACAATTTTATTTATTTAAAGAAAATCCAGTTTCACACAGAGTATTAGATAAAAATTATTTCAAAATTCCAAAGAAGAAACTTTTAATGAATCAATTTTTTGTTATTTCATGTGCTCAGTAATACATATTTATAATAAGTATGTAATAAAATAGTTTGTTTTACTGAAATATATATTTTACTTAACCTATATTAATGATGAAAATTTCAATTAAACACTTGATGTTCAGGAAACATATATTTTTAGGATAAAATGTGAGACGTAAAATTAACCTCACAACCCATTATTTTCAAACAGTCTGTGAACTATTAGCATTAAGGAAATAATGGAATAATTAATGATAACGAGAAATCTAAAAAACTCGATTTTCAAGAATTACAAACACTGATGCAAAAATAATGATATATTTCAATATAAGATACAAAAATATATTGCCCTTTCTTTAAGAAGATGGAGGAAAATATTTAGTTTTGTTTCACACCCACACATTTCTGTTGGGGAAGAAATCTGGAATACTCCTACAGGTTCACAGCTGTGTTTTATAGTGATATAAATTCATGCAGTTTGCTTTCTCTGATTTAGTTTCCCATTGTAAGCAAATGGATAACAATATGCGATAATTTCTTTATGGTTTTGAACTTTCTGATGCTTTAAAACAAGATTTACGTTTATTTTTCTAATAAAAATAATGTTTATTTCAACTATTGCAACTAATGATATAGAAGTACATTAGTGCGTGAAAAAAAAACAGAAAATCATTGTAATTATATTTTCTTTCTAATTGATTTTTCATTTTAGAGTAAATGAGATATTTAAACGATAGTTTAGGTTACTAAGAAATTGGAATATTTCAACTATATTATTTCTTAAAGTATAATTAAAAAATGATATAAACATATCCAATTTAAAGGTAGAACACACATAGATACAATATTTAAAATAAATAAATAAAAAATAAACTAAAATGAAGCTTCATTAATTGGAGATTCAATATTTGGATAGAATTTGGTCTATGTATGCTTTTTATCTAATTCCTCCCTAGTTTTAAATAATACTAAGCAAAATGAATTCCATTCTTAGAAAAAGTGTTTTACTTTGTTATATCTCCTTCATTATAGCAAGAGAATCTCATCGCCACATTTTAAAGTTTTGGGCACACTCTATTTCAGATATCACCTTTAACTGCTTCCAGTTTTACTCAGTTAGGAAAAAAATAAGTAATAATATCCAATATAAGAATAATATGTGTAGATCATTAATTAGCTTGCTATGTCAGAAAAGGTGTTTGCTTATTTTTGTCAGATTTTTAAATGATACTGTGAATTTATTTAAGAAAAAGTTAAAAAGTGCAACAATGTATTTCTTTCTGATAAATAAATGCACTATTGAAGCATAATAATTTAAACTATTTAATGACATGGCAAAGTAAAAGTAGGTTTTTTTGTCGAATTTCCCTTACCCGATCCTCTTTCTGCAACTTAAAATTTTTAGAACTTAAGCAAGACTATCATGGATTTTAGAAGTTTGATAAATTTGTGTTAGTAATAATTTTTATTTTTGTATGAGTCTGAAATGAGATTATTCATTTCTCTGTTAATGTTAACGCTTCTTAGTTATTACATGCTTTTGTCAAGCACAATTCTTTTACCAAGTGCAAACTGATGCAATAAATACAGATTATCCCGTTCTTTCCTACAACTTTATATCAACAAGATTAATAATATTTTCTGCAACTTTTTTATCTCTTCTGTATTATGGGGAAAATCGATATTATCATCAGTTAAAAATATTTTTTCTTAACGATTAAGAAATTTCTGTTCAGAAGCCTTTCGAAGTAAATAGTATTTAATAGCAATTCATATAATCAATTTATTGATGCTTCATAAAGATATTGTCCATTAAAAACTGTCTGCCTCATAAACCTTTATTCATGTTGCCTTTCAAATATTTATCTCTTTTCATAATAAGAGTTCTTGTAACAACATGAAGATGTTCAGGAAAAAAAATACACTCATTTCATTTGCATTGCTTTATATTCTGCTATTTTACAGACATATTATAGTTATTTAGTGATGTAACATTTTTTTAAAAAAGAAATCACTTTTGAAAACTTTTATAATATCCATATTTTAATTGGAAATGTAGACATAATTTTTAAGAAGTATTAGAAAGCGCAGTATCATTGAAAGAGATCAATTCTTATTTTCTCAATATAGTACATTAATTAGACTGATAATTCTCATTATATTAAAATATTTCCTATTTTTTTTTTATTTTAACTATTCAACAAGATGTGTTGTGATATGTATTGTGCACATGGAATTCTTTTATATTATCTCTCTCTCTCTCTATATATATATACATAAATATACATATATATACATATATATATATATATATATATACATATATACATATATATATATATGTATATATATACATATATACATATATATGTATATATATATACATATATATATATATATATATATGTATATATATATATATATATATATATATATATATATATATATATATATATATTATATACCTATCTCTCTTCTTTATATATATATACATTGTTCTGTTAAGCATATTTCCCTTTTTTTCCTTTATTGTAATATGTAATTGGTCAAATGAAACCTGAAGAAATTAACTTAGTATCCATATTTGTTTACTTTTACTTATTTAAATGAATATATTTCAACAGAATGAATCACTTAAAAGGTACATCGTTCATATTCAAATAAATAAATAAAGCTTCTCTTTTTTTCTCTGGAAGTTTTATTCAATCTAATTTTATTAATTAAATTACTGAATTTTCTTTAAAAAAAAGATTCTTCAGTATTTCAAATTTTTTTCTGATGCATATTTATAATAAAACGAGTGGCAGTCTGAGCAAAGGTTTTTTTGAGAAAAAAAATTATTTTATAAATTCATTCCACTCATCACTTCATTACTGCAATAAGTTCACTCGTTTATTTTAAAAATTCCTAATACGTGTATAATATTATATTTCTTTTATCAAAATGTTTGGTTTAATATTTAGCATTAAATTGTTTTCCTATAAAAATTGCAAAACATTCATGGAAAATTACAAAATGTATGCGAAATTCAATGTCTCTCTCTAAAAATTGTTCTTCTAAAGTATTGATTAAATCAAAACTCTCATTTAAATGACTGTTGCCTTAGTGTTTTAATATACAAAAAAAAACCCTTAACATATTTTGTAATAAGCAAATTTAGTCTAAATCATGGAACAAAATGTTATTTTTATGGTCTTATAACTGTTGGTGGAACACAAAGGGAAATGCTTCTTAGTAGAATTGATTTGGCTGTAGCGTAATAGCGGTATTTGGATGGAATGAACCACTATTCCGTTTATTCACAAACAACCTCTTAGGGTTCATTTTCGCGTGTATACGAAGCAAGTAAGCCACAGAAAGAGCAAATGATTTACTTCCGTTGGATTAGATTGAAGTTTTCCGTCGCTATCTTACTCCCTATCCATTGCATTTTGATTCAGTTCGAATAGGGAGTTTTGTTTAAAAAGACATAAAAAGTTTCTTTTGCTAATTTTCCTGTCTTATTTTACATTATTGAAAGTATAGATGTATACATAAATGTCTTAATATTGAGAGCTATATATAGATGTACAATCTCTTATGAGTCAAAATTTAAAAATGTGAAAGTTGCCAGTCAAAAATTATTTATTTAATTTTTCATCTTAATTTATTATATATATATATATATATAATAAAATATGATGCAGTGCTTCTCAAATTTTCAATGCTTGCAGCCCAACTTTCAAACAGCTCCCCTCTTCTTTCATATAATAGCAATGTATTGAATGTAATAATAATGTATTTTGATGTTAAAAAGCCACCATATTACTTTAATTATAAACACTACCAAATAGCAAGATAAGTATTAAATTTTGTATATGACAAACTCATGGGGTCGCTGTAATTATTAAGCTGTTGTCCATATATTAGTATTGATAAACTATTTAGTAAATATATTGTGTGCAACACCAATAAATTTATTAAGTGTCAAAATTTGTATTTTTTTTGTTATGTCAGAATGCATTTATTTTGATTTATTTCAGTAAATTAAAAAAAAAAAAACTTTTTAAGAATCTTTTTTGTTTGACTTATCGATATGCTCGCACTCCATCCCTCAAATGTAAGTTTATCCCACCTGCCTAGGGGGCGCGCTTCACAGTTTGAGAAACATTGATGAACGTGCTTTTTTTTTTAATTTGAAATTTTTAAACTTTGGTTTAAACATAAAATTATTATATTTAAGCGTTTGTGAAAGTAGTGTTATCAAAAAAATTTAATGAATTATCTTTAATAACTTTAAAAAATTCTGGCTTTTTAAAATAATAAAAAATGATTTATTGTAACAATATAAAAAATAAAAATGGCAAAGGGAAATAGAACACACTTCAATTGTTTATCCTAATTCAAGGCCGGGTAACCGTATTAATACTGATACATCGTCTGATAACGGAAATGTAGAAAATAATAAAAGTGACCGAAAAGTTTTTTTTGCTAGAAAATGTAGCAGAAATCCTGATAAATGGTCCCGAAATATGCTGAAAGATAAAATGATGCAAGATAAAAATATCAAAATTGAAATAGAAGAATAATATTCTTTGCAAAGAAATTTGCTAGTAAACCGTGTAACTGCTTACGGCTTTGTAGTCGCAAGAAAACTTTTTACATGTTTAATGATCATCATAAGCATAATACTTTTTTAAGGGGGTTGATCAAAGTTCATGCTAGCAAAAGACGACAACCTAGAAATAACACCAAAGCACTAAGATTTCTGTTTTCTGAATATTTTATTACACTTAACAGCCAAGATATTGATGTTTGAAAAAATATTTTAAAGGACCATTTCAAATAATTAACGGGCGACTATGTAATTGTTTTTCAAAGGAAAATCTGAAGGATCACTGTGGGCAACACATTCCAGGAAACAAAATAGATGATTCCCATGTAATAAAACTTATAAGCAAATTTCCTGCTACTTCGATTTGTTATACAAGAGTTCATAATCCCAGACCCTGAAGCTTGAATTCAGTGATTTCTATTTAAAAATGTAGAAACCTTAAAAGGACACTTGTGCAAAATGTTATTATTTGGTAATGATAAAAAAAAGGATACAACAGATGAAGAAAAACACACATGCGGCTGAATTTACACATGACGAACACTTGCGAAATGCAGAAATCTCCCGTAATAGCATGGCTAATGATTGAATGAGAGCTTCATATAAAATGTACGTTTTTAATTGTGATTTAGAAAATTCAGTATTATTTCCAAAACTGTGTCCACATTCAGTGGCTTATTACAAGAGAAACTTATATGTATACAATCTTGGTTGCATGATTTAAAGACTAACGATGTCTACATGCATGTTTGGTCTATAACCTAAGGATCGTGGTGTTAAAAAGAAGGTCATCGTGTTTAAATAAACACATTGAATTATTCGAAAAGGGTTATTTTTAAATGTATAATGTATTAAGATTCCTGTTCAGAGTACTAAATCGAAGTATAAAAACTGTGTTAAGTGTACTGAAATTGGTTCAGAGTGAAGATGGATATAAAATCCGAATCAATTGGGCTTAATTTTTTTAAGTGGGCACATTGTTTTGCCCAACGATGCTGATTTTGCAGTTATAGAAGCTTATGCTAAAAAATAAATAAATAAAAACCAGGATATTTAAAATCCTAGTGACTAGTATCATACATTACAAAATAGTAAAAGAAAGAACCTTTTCAGCGTTGTCGAAATGAATCGACAAGATTTCCTTTTCACAAAACCATTGGACGATGCTATTACCATTAGGAGAAATCAACAAGTGGACTAAAAGACAATTAGCTTAGTATACCATGGTTAAAACTGGAAAGGTCAAACCCAAGCAATATTAAGTTTAAATACAATAATATATCTTAATGGCAATAAATCAAAAAATAACTCATAAAATAATATATCTTAATGGCAGAACACTTTCAAAAGAAACAAAAAAGACATTATAAGTTTATTAAAAACACACCTCAAATTAAACACGACTTTTACAGGACATTCATAATAACACATGGAGATCAAAATTTACATTTAAATAACTCGGAAGAAGAAGATGTTTGTTGCTATGAAAAATCATAAAATTATGAGGATAAATGTTATATTATTTTTACATAAATTTCTTATCTTTTTGAACTGTCAAAAGATATAATTCCTAAACATTTCTAGATGATGTGGTTGTTTCAATAAATACTTACGTTTTTATTTACACACTCTGTATCTATCTTGTTTTTTGCAGAGCTTACACTCTGTTTTTTTTTATCTATCTTGTTTTTCAAAAACATTAAATTTCTCCAGTCTTGTTTTCTGGAGGCTTAACGACTCACTTAGAAAACTGACATTTTTTTTTTTTAAGATGTTACAAATTTCTAAGAGAGGTAGGGGACAACAAGACGACCGAAATGAGGCATTCTGAGTTGGTCTGTGTTTTAGCAAAAACTAACTGGTCTTAAAAACGGGAAAAATATCGAAACGCTTTGGGTTTTGGTCCAAATTATTGTTATTATTTAAAATATTTTAAAACATCGTAGAAGATTTGCTAAAAAAAATTTTCAATATTTTTTAAGTGTTTTGATGGCATAAGTATCAAATCACAAAATTGATGTAAAATCGAACATTGTTCAGGGCACTTAAAGCACAAACGGTGCTAATAAACGAGAAAATGTTGAGGGTGCGGTTTGCGCGAAAAGCATTCCGTTATTGACAAAAAATAAATTTTGACTTGGTAGCCATTAAAAAAAGGCTTGCAACTTTATTTGGATAATTTTGTGGTTGGGTGTAAGCTTATTACTTGCAATTTTTCCTCCTAAATGAGATTCTAAAAAAGTAATTGCATAATCATAAATCAAATCACAAGAAAAAATACAAGGAAAGACTCAAAATAGAGGAAAAAGCTGTTTACTAACTGCTATGCAAAATAAAAGAAAAAGTAGAGAAAAGAAGGAAAAACTGCAGTCAATGGAGGTGTTCGAACTGACGCCCGCCGGATGTGATGCAGGCTTCACATCTTCGCTTCATGGAGCGTCGAACATTCGATAACATTTCTGGAGTGTTTCGTATTTCCCCGGCTGCTACACTGATGCGTGCTACAAGTTCCTCGGCGCTGTTTACGGGTGTTTCGTACACCAAGGATTTCATTTGTCCCCAGAAGAAATAATCCAGACAGGAAAGGTCTGGCGATCGGGGAGGCCAATGCACTGGACCTCCACGGCCAATCCATCGTTCACCACATGTTGCATCCAAGTGATTCCGAACAGAAATACTGAAATGTGCGGGGGCTCCATCTTGTTGGAACCACATGGAAGTACGAGTTGCAGCGGTAACGTGTGCGCTGTCCAATAACTCTGGCAAAACTTGTTCCAAGAATATCAGGTAGCGTGGACCAGTCAGGCGATCAGGAAGAATGTAGGGTCCTATTAGTTGATCCCCTAGAATGCCAGCCCATACGTTAACCAGGAAACGATCCTGTGCAGCCCGAGTACGTGTTACATGTGGGTTCGCTGCTGCCCACAAGTGGCTGTTATGGGTGTTGAAAATACCCTCTCTCGAAAAAGACGCCTCATCTGTGAACAACACGGATGCTGCAAAAAAGGGATTTGCAATTCGTTGCTGCAAGTACCAATGTGAAAAGGCCTGACGAGGTGCAAAGTCACATTCTTTTAGTGACTGGACGCGCTGGTTGTGAAATGGATGCAGGGCACTATCATCGAGAATCCTCCAAACGCTACTGTATGAAATCCCGATTTCATTAGCGATACCTCGTGTACTTAAACTGGGAGTGGTCTCTACCATATCTAGTACAATTTCCTCGTTCAATTCGGTACGTGCCGTCCGATCTCGATTACGTGCTGCCTTCTGGAATGATTCGGTCTCACATAATTGCTGGTGTAGGCGAACAAACATGGTATGAGCAGGAGTCAGCCTGACAGGATGCCTTTCGGCGTACAACTACTGAGCTGCTCCACCATTGCAATCTGTGGCCCCGTACGCCAGAATCATATCTGCTTTCTCTGCATTCGTGTACTCTGCCATCGTACAGCCAGTCTGTGTGCGATGGAAATAAAGCTTCCTTTCAGCGGACTCCTTCTTATCGTTCTATCCCTCTGGCGGCAAATTCAACTCTCGACGGTGAAATTTGCATATTCTGCCTTTAACACTCCCTCGCTAAAATTTTCGCCGATAACCCTGCTCGCTTTATTCACTGCCACGACACTTGCAATTCCTGGGCTACGTATCAGGCTTTCGATGGTCTTACTGCTTCAGGAAGGCATTTCCGGACCACCTGTCTTATGTTATTCCGAGTCGTCTAGGTGTACTCTACCTCGTTGGTTGAAGAGTACACCTAGATGACTCGGAATCATATAGGAAAGGTCGGTCGGAAATGCCTTTTTACTTGTCTGAAGCACCTCTGGTTTTAAATTCAGCAAGAATGTCAAAATTTGTTTTGAACAAATTAGTCAGCAAGGGAATACTTTTCGCGCAAACCGCACCGAAATCGAACATTTTGCTCGTTTTTAGCACCGTTTGTGCTTTAAGTGCCCTGAACAATGTTCGATTTTTTACATCAATTTTCTCCGGAAGATACTAAATCTTTTATCAAAATTCAAGTTAAAGTTTCAACTTATGAAAGCCATCAAAAAACTTAAACAAATATTGAAATTTTTTTTTTTTCCTAGCGTTCCAAAGTCTAAAGCGCCCTCTAGCGATGTTTTAGCAGCAATATTGCTCAGAATTTTTTTATGAAACAATAAATAATAACAATAATTTTGACTAAAACCCGAAGCGTTTCGACAATTTTTCCCGTTTTTAAGACCAGTTGAAGTTTTGCACCCTAAATTTTGTCGGCCCGTGGAGCCTTAAGAAAGCATTTCCGACCCAGCATTGCCTATATTCTTCGAGTCGTCTTGTCCCCTACCTCTCTTAGAAGTTTGTAACATCTTAGCTGAAACACCTTGTATATTAGCCCAAATGTATTACATTGTTTGTATATTTTGTCAATTTTCCATGCTAGTGAACAAAAATAATCATTTTCTCATTAATGTCCATTCATTTAGTACTTCAGTTTACGCTAGAATTATAAAAAAAATATTATTTTAACTTTTCTTGAATAACACAACTGCATATGGTAATACCATTCATATATGTATCGGATATGTTTGGTTGGATTTATGTCATAGGAATTGAGAGGCAAAATTTAAAAATTCACAAAAAAACTTCCAGCCACCCCCTATTGATGCGTTTCTTTTGAAATGGTGAATTATCATGTTTGTAAATAATTTTACCTGCTGAAAATTCTGTTGTCATAAAGGGATTTATCTTCTCTGCTTTCTGCCATCATGATTACATTAGAGTCAGGGAATATATCCTGTAGATAGAGAGACCTAGAACGTCTCATGGACGTTACACCATGGTACCGTCAATAGAGTAATCTGTATATTGACGCAGTAACACATCCCACCAATGTGATTGATTAAAAAACGCTAATTGTCAGATCAGATGACTTGCTTCCATTCTCCTATTGTCCAATACTGAAGTTTTCTAACCCATTGCAGGTGTTGCAGGTAATTGCCTGTTTCATCATAGGCATGCGTAGCCCCATACAATTCAGCGTACGTGCTTTGTGTGTTGAGAGACATCGTATGGTTTTCCATGGTTGTAAGTGATAGAAATATCGGCTTTGTATTCATTCACCAACTGCGAATAATGCTTAACAGTCTCCACTTTTCTTTTGAATTATTGTGTCATCATTCATTCCATCATATGTTGCCTCTTCAATGTAATTTTTTTATCCATACTTTACTTTCGATAAGCACTGACTTCGGCTACACGTGAGCAGCCCTTTTAATGAGCTATTTTTTAAACCGAATTTTTAAGACACCAAACTAAAAGTATTTAACGCTTTCTCCAATCAGATGAATTTGCTTACATCCTAATATTATTATTTAAACTCTACCTGTATTTGGGCACCAAGTGGTTTGTCTACAAGCGAGCACTTTTCCCTAAGTGATGTATATATACACCATATATTCTTACAAAAAATACATTCTTCTTATTAATGCATGTCCTCGATTTAGAATCATTTGCATTTATTACAAGATTTTTTTTTCATAATATAGAATGAAAAGTTTTGTCTAACGGTATGCATTAACACATTTCTTTGTACTATACACATGAAAAAGTACAGTATGTACAGTAAAGTTAAATATTTTATACACACATTAAAAAATTAAAGACACACACATGCATTAACTTCTTTTGTTTTATGTATATTTTTCACTCATTTTGTGGGGAGTTTTCACGCATTTTTCTCCTAAAGTTTAACCTCTGATGATTTTTGCTGATTAGTTGATTAATCTTAGTATTTCGACTTGTGAAAGAGCATTGATATATGTAATTATTACTTTTGAAAAAGTATGCAATGAGGATAAGGTGAAGGTATTGTTTTTTTAATCTGTGATTCTGAGAGAAATAAAATTAATGTATTTTAGGTATGTTACTTTAGTCAGAGTCTGTGAATTCGATTGAAGGTCACGAATTTTGATACGGAAGGCTCTATGGAGAAATCGATCATTAGATACCACTAGATATTTCAATCTACGTAGTCGTGTCTCAAAGCCACCTTTCCAAGTTAGGTAAATATTTATTGTTTTGAATAGAATTCGACAGCTAATTTCACTTTTATAGTACGCTTATCAGGTCAGGTTGTGGGTAAATTAATTAAAGCTGTTGACTTTCACGATGTCCATTGTTCAATACTCCTCAGCATTTGTATGATATCCTGTTTATCTTAATTTGAATGCACATATATGTCATAGTTAATAAGCTTTAAATATTGGTATGTAGACATAACTCAAAAGATAAGTGTCATTTCCACTGCATCCAAATGCACAGCTTCATATAACGGTATGCAATTTACAAAATTTAATATTAAATTATCAACTATCTCGTATCCCTTTCACTTCCAACAAAACAATTGCTTACATTAATGTTATTAATACTATATTTCAATTAATTAATTTAAAAATTTTGATCTTTCACATCAAAACTTTTACAGGCAGGTTTGAAACCTATTTCTCTAAATATACTGGCAATGTTAATTTTGCTGTTTTCGATGTACCTTTTCTCAAAATCTGTTGTATGCACATGCTTGAAGTTTTTAATACAGTTTAAGTACTTCTTTCTCTTTATACTAAAATGAGCCTTTAGCTAATATTGAATTTTTTAATAATTTTTAAAATATTTGATCAAACTTTTTTTTATGAAATGTGATCCCTTTTTCACATAAAAAAATTGTAAAAAATAAATTTTTGAGTTTTTCAAAAGAAGCTCATTTCAGTATGTATTAGTCATTACTATAAATATACAATAAAAATTAGATACCTGTGAAAAATAGTTGCTTAGAAAAGGTACATTGAACATCAAAATTTATATTTTGAGATAGATTGATTTTAATGTATACAGTGAGACTTCTAATCGGCAAGGAAATAAAAAAATAAATAAAATACTCAACTTACAATAAAAAATACATGTTTTGGTTTATATCAGACGTTCAAGTTTTAAGCAAATACGAAGTACTTTGTTTACATTTTTCGCCATGCAAATGGACGTGGCCGAGTTAAAACAATTACTTACAAAGATATTTCATGGGCTTATAATTACTCTTGAGGTTAAATTAAGGTGCTTTTAGAAAGGTTAAAATCTATACAATTTGAAAATGTAAAAACCTAAAATTGTCAAAAAAAATAAGATTTTAGCTTTCCAACACCTTAATCATTAAAGCATATTCAATCTAAGTAGCAAATTGATTCATTAACCACAAATAATGATTTCATTATTTATGTTTCATAAAAGTGGGGATATGACCAATTGTGACTATTTTCTTTTATAAATTTTGCTGATTTATTTTTTCCTCCAATGTTTAAATTACACAAAATTAAAGCCGTATGCTAGTTGGACGTCAAAAAATGTATAATATGTACTGATTTTTGATAACACAATATGAAGGATAGAGAGAAATAAGAGTATAATTAAAAGCATTGAACTGAAATTATCTCTTACTTTCTCTATCTAAATATATACATATAATATGATACACATATTTTAGAATATATCTTTAAGGAAGTTATCTTTTTTTATTAATAATGAATTAAGAAATTATATCACTTATATTCGATAGTATGTTCTGCATTGTAAACAAAAAAGACGGTTGTTAGCTGGTTACTGCTGCGGTTAAACCTGTTTTATGTAAGTTTAAAACCTGTACTCAGTCACCCTTGCTTTTAATACAGTGGCATATATTTCTTTATTTTTCGAAAATCTCAATGATATTTTTTTTATCTTTAGGATTCATTTAATTTCAATCTCTCGAATAGAGTTTATTAATCCATTTAAAGCTTATTTTTTTTCTGAAATTCGATCCAAGAAGTGTCATATCTCATTTATTGCATTATTTTATTAATTTTATAATTTTAAATAGGAAAGAATTATTTAAATTAACATTTTCAATAAAAGAGAGAGCCTGTAAGTTGGCTTTTCCCCTCTAAAATGGAAGCTACGCTTATGGCTGTAAATATATAATAAAAAAAAAAGTTCAATAACTTTACATCTATTTTTATTGCATTTACTTAACCTCTCTTAATGAACAACTATCGTTATGTATAAGCAAAGTTTTTTATAAAAAATTTGACAGTGATGCGGGCGAAACAGTACAATTAACAGAGAAAAAATAATGCTCGTCTACCATCCGCCAAAGCAGTAGTGGCTAGAACACTGTGCCGTATGACGTAAGGGTGAAACTGGGAACAGGTTAATAACATATATATGAATTCGTGTTTGCGCATACATATATGTATGTGTACATTTTATTATGACATGAGAAACATAAAATGTCACTAAAGTATTTGCTCAGATAATAATTGAGATATTTTGAAGAAATTGCAGAAAAAACAAATTTAGTTTTGAATTCTATTTATTCACAGTAACACGAAACATTTAATATTCTCAATTTTCATTAATATTTCTCTTCTTCGCAAAATAATTTTAAAATAAACATGGCAAAGATAAAGTGCTACATTACAAGTTCAATTAATTTGTGTCCAAAATCAAATTTCATATCAACTTTCTATATGTATGCATATAATTAAGGGAAAGGAATATTTTTATTAATATGTAAATATATATACATATCAAGACATATAAACTGATAAAATGCGAAGAAATTATCCAGTTAAGAAATGAAAGAATTCATGAGTTGAAAAGGCATAAAAAACAATCCCCGTGGGCACACAGAACAAACTTTCCCAATGCTGAACAAGGTTATGAAAATGCTTCTTTCTATAAGTTTTCTCAATGACATTTTTTGTTTTAATCAACCATTTTGAAATATATTTAAAATGTACTAATTTACTACTATTAATACTAATGAATTGTATAATGTATACATATATAAAGGGTGTTTTTTAGAGGTATAGAACTTTAAATAGCAATAAAACAATGATGATGACGATTATTCAATTGACATGAATTTTTTATTCGAAAGATACTCTTGTGGCATTACATTTTAAATATGATTTCTGGCATATGACTGCCACTGCTGGCTCGGATGTAGTCCAATCTGGACGTCCAATTTTCGATGAATTTTTCCAACATTTGTGACCGTATATCGGCAATAACACGGTGAATGTTGTCTTCCAAATGGTCAAGCGTTTGTGGCTTATCTGCATAGACCAATGACTTTACATAGCCCCACAAAAAATAGTCTAGCGGTGTTAAATCACAAGATCTTGGAGGCCAATTCACAGGTCCAAAACGTGAAATTAGGCGGTCACCAAACGTGTCTTTCAATAAATCGATTATTGTGGCACGAGCTGTGTGACATGTTGCGCCGTCTTGTTGGAACGACAGCTCCTATACATCATGATTGTTCCATTCAGGAATGAAAAAGTTATTAATCATGGCTCTATACCGATCACCATTGACTGTAACGTTGTGCCCTTCATCGTTTTTGAAGAAGGATTCCACCAGCCCATAAAGCGCACCAAACAGTCAGTTTTTCTAGATGTATCGGTGTTTCGACATACACTTGTGGATTAGCTTCACTCCAAATGCGGCAGTTTTGTTTGTTGACGTAGCCATTCAACCAGAAGTGCGCTTCATCGCTAAACAAAATTCGCTTATGAAAATCGGGAACAACGACAATCTCGTTTTGGGCCCATTCGACGAATCTACGCCTTGCTTGATCATATTTAAAATGTAATGCCACAAGACTATCTTTCGAATAAAAAAAATTCATGTCAATCGAATAATACAACGTTGTTTTATTGCAATTTAAAGTTCTATACCTCTAAAAAAAGACCCTTTATTTACATTAATATATATAATATACATTAATATATATATATATATATATATATATATATATATATATATATATATAATATATATATATATATAATCCAAAACATAAAAATGCACAGATAGTTAGAACCTAAGATAACTATACTAAATAGGAAGATTATATATATATATATATATGAAAGAAAAAAATATGTATTATGTATCAAAAACAAGAAATAATAGATAAAGAACATAACAAGAAATAGCGTAATAAAAATATAAAAGCTGAACATGAAGAACAAAATTATAGAGAAATAAATATATATATATATATTCTTACGTAGATCGGGAGTTCTAAGATTTTATGCAAATCAGACGCAAAGAACAAGACAGTTCTTTAAGAGCGATAAGAATTTATTCATCCCTGAAATGCAGGATTCAGCAGCAATATTTACAGAATAAATCTCAGAAAGTCTTTACACATTTAACAGTATTCAGAGACAATTATCGTTGTCTAAAATACACGTATATAGAAGAATATTCACAAGTAGTCGCTCGTTCAACAGCCGAAGTAATCACTGATCTCTTCAATAATCAGAGCAATACTAACTGATCGCTAGTCAAAACCAGATTGACTGTCTTTCTGTGAGAATATCTATATTTATATTCATCGTGGATAGTTCGAGAAAGACCCGCTTGCGTCATATATCTTGAAATTAGTATATTTCTCTACTAATTTCTGGAAGAATCCAGAGGATACCGATCTCACCCGAAATGGTCACCAACATGATCGCCATGTCGTCAAATTGGTCGCTGAGAATGACACCAACTTCGCTCTATCGCTAAGATTTCGCAAAGTTCCCATTGAATAACCATTATAACGTAAGGTACGCCATTCCTTGTGAATGTTACAATTTTAACGTAGATTAAATCTAATTTAGAGCAAGATAAAGGCTTACACACACACACACACAAATATATATACAATACTTATATCATTAATTAATTGACAATCGCAAAGCTGACGATAACTTTAAAAAGTTATGTTTGGAAATGTAGGAAACTTATACACGTATACTCTATAACAACAAAAAAAAAACGACGCACCAAGAACGAGTCGTCCGATTGACACAAAAATTGATGGGTAGAAAAACTGTGCACGGAATAAAATGTGGTTAAAATTTAAGAAAAATTGAATGGTTTATTTCGGAGTTACATAGTTACAAAATAACGAGATCAATAAGGTGTTGACCCACCTCTAGCCTGGACGCATGCTGTCACATGCCGTGCAATAGAGTGATAAAGTACCTTGGTGGTCTCCTGCGGTATTTCTTGACCAATTTTCTCCTATTGTCAGGCCAGGTCATGAACATTCCCTATTAGATGCACCCGCCCTCCCATCATATCCTAGACATGCTTGATCAGAGGGAGATCTGGCAATCTGGTTGACCAAGGAAATGTTTGGCAAGGTGAAAGACAGTTCATAGAAACCCAAAATGTTTATGATATGGCGTTATCTTGCTGAAAAATGAGGCCAGGATGCTGTTAAAGGTACGGTAGTAAGTTAGTTCTCAAAATGTCGGGGACATACCGTTGTGCTGTAAGTGTGCCTCTAATGACGACCAAATGTTCCCGGCTGTCAAAAGGAATGGTGCACCAGACAATAAATAGCTACTGGTTGAAAACCTGTGAGGCGTGCAATAGTGAAAGCAGGATCAGCACGCTGTCCTGGGTTTCTCCCGACACGTCCTCCATGTTCGTCAGGACACAGTTGGAGGCGGGATTTGTCACTTAACACTATAGTCACCAGTCAGCATTACTCCAATCTGATTGAGTCAAGCGTCACTGTAATCTGGATCGTCAAAGTGCAGGTGGCGAAGTGGTCATTACTAGTGTAAATTTCGCTCTATAATCCATATGTTAATGGTCATTTTGGACACTCGTGTGCGTGTAAAACGTCTGATGGCTGATAACGTTCAATAAGACGCTGCGACAGCTGATCTGGAAATCAATCTGTCCTTCCGATTTGCTGTGGCCCTAGGTAGACCACAGCTATCATGACACTAAAATCTGCCATTTCCCATCCATTCTTGCCAGCATCTTCTATTGGCCGCATCGCTTCGACACGTATGACGAGAAATTCTTTGATAACCTGCATCTTTCAGTTCAATGATACCTCTTTCAAACTAACATTTGATCGTAATGAGCTCGAATCCCTTTACGAGGCATTTTTTCAGTCATTGAAAGGTATTCTAAATTGCAATGCAAGCGAAATTTTTACCATCAGACTCAGAATTGCTTCTTATAGACACCTGTTGAGTGCGCAGTTCCGATGCTCTGTAGCTCCCGCTATTCATTCATTGGACACCAAATTTTAATCATTTTCATGTTCGGTACAAATGTCTTTTCAACTCCTTCTTGGTGCATCGTTTTTTCTTTGTTATTGAGTGCATTATAGAACACACAGGATGCTATAAAATAGCATAAAAATGAATCATCCACTAAACAAGTGTCTTGCTATAGAAATTAGCATATGCAGTCAATCAATAAAATCCGATGTGTCTTTTTTGATATAGGAAAAATACCTATAATGCGCGGTGTTATCTCCGAGGAGCAATGTAGCACATGCATCGATGTGTGATGCTCCCCCAATCACGCGGTCTATTAATCATGTAGGAGGGCGAGCCATTGCTCTTCCAAGCCAGTAGAAAGCGTGACTAGGGTCATAGAAGTGAAATTGAGAGCAGCTATCCTAGAGCATCTCAAACATGCCCTGTACGCTTAAGTTCCGGTAATCGAGCTGGCCACTGCATACGCTGAATTGTCGCCTGCTCAAGATAAGATCCCTGATACGAACCCTGTGTGGTCTAGTATTATCATTTGTAGCATGAAAGCATCATTTATTGCCCTGAAATAAGGATACACATAAGCATCTAGGATGTGATAGGATCTCTATAGGTTTGAGAATTATCATTTCCAAGGGAAAAGACATAGAAGTGTCTTCGTCCAACCAAAGAAATACCACTCCAAACACAGACACTGCCTGAATTTTACGCATTTCTTTTACAGATGTGTCATGGATGAAAACAAGTTTCAGATTATCTCTAAATGAATATACGTGTACTATAGCTTTCAAGGCTAAAGCTGGACTATTTCGTAAATAGAGCCACCCTACATTGCCCGCGCGTCCAGTGGACATGGTGAAGTGCCCACTTCCAACATTCCTGCCTATGACGTGTTTGAGCGGAAAGCAAATGGATGGTCGCCTCGCATAAAGAATACGTTCGAGAAGCTTTTGACGTATGGTGAACCAAATAGGCAGTTCCTCGGTACCGTACGTTACGTATGATGATCACCGTTCTTCAGTCAAATGATGCCTGAGGGCTTTAAAGTTACATATTCTCTATACTAGATTTCTATTCTGTGACACACAGCGACAATCGCTGGTTTGCTCTGAGACATCCATTTTCATTCTCTTTGCAAATTACGTATTTCAATTGCATTGCCTCTATTTTGAATAATGGAATATCGTTCAGCTTCGTTTACTTAACTACATGTTCAAATTTTATTGTGATTGGTTTATTTTGGGGTGAGAGGAGAGAGTGTTCTGTCTTTTTGTATTATCTTTGCTTAATTTTAATTTATGATAGTCATAGTACACACACACTTATATATATATATATATATATATTATTCGGTTCTAAGTCCGAAATTGCTTTCTGACTCGCTAGGTTCATCTTTTTTGTAGTTTCTTTTTTTTATTTTTCTATAATTTTAAACTTCATGTTTAGCTTTTATATTTTTATTACGCTATTTCTTGTTATGTTCATTATCTATTATTTCTTGTTTTTGATATATATAACAAATTTCTTTCATATATATATATATATATATATATATATATAGAGAGAGAGAGAGAGAGAGAGAAAGCGAGCACAATGTCGATGAAAACATGTAGGTTTAGTATTGCTGCTGAATTTCTACACACAAATAATTACATCCATATTTATGAAAAAATAGCATATATTTTCTTCAAAATAGTTTTACATTTTATTGTGCAAAAATATTTAATCAGTGATGAAAGCATGTTAATTGTTTCTTCTAAATGAGTTTTAATACTTTTTTTATGTTTAAAGGTATAAAGTATCATTTCTTAATAAGTAACAAATTCATTCCTTTGTAAGTAAATGTTTAAAGAAGAATTAAATTATAAATGATTAGTTTATTATTGAAATTTTAAACTCATAAATGTTCATTGACTTTAAAAATTGTTTGATAGATCATTAAATAAATATTTTTACTTCTGAAATTAGCTTTAAGACGAAGTATTTTGAATGTACATGTTTCATGACATCATAATAGGATTTCAAGATAGATGTACATTTTATTTGTTGAAGCAATGCAGAGAAATATAATTTGTCGCGTCTTATGTTTTCCAGAATTACTAATAATACATACAGCCCCACTCCAGAGACTTATTAAGAATTTTACTTTTTGAGGGGTAGTTGTTAGTCATCACAAAGGTCTTCATAATAACATCGTGGAAATTGCTATTTGAGACAGTCGTTTTCTCTTCTTGTATGGTGTAGCGACAAAGAGTTAGGAACAGATTAACACATACGTGTGTGAAATACTAAGCAACTTTTGGATATTTTTGTTCCATTAGTATGGAACATAAACCTTATAAGCAGACAAATAAAATCTAATACATCAAAAAATGTAATGAGATAAAAACTAATTTATTATTTATATTTAAATAATATTTTGAAACTTGATTTCTCATTGTATAATTTTTAATAAATTAGCCATTATAATTTATTTTAAGGTATCCGACTACGTGCGGAACCGTGATATTAGAAAAGCGCATAAATGGATAATGTTCATGATATTTAGTGTCACTCAATTTAGAATACATGCATAAACTTGTTTTAAGGAGATTTTGACAAAAAAAAATTATTTAAATATAATATTTTGGCAAAAAATTAACTTAGAATAATCTTTTTTTCCAACTGTTCTCCTTTTGTGAAAAATGCTTCCATTCTAAAAATATTTTGCCTGTACATAGCTCAGACCCCTCTACAGTGGCTCAACTAGAATTTTTGAAACATTCACATTATTTTTAGATTTACCACTAATTGAAATAATTATTGGCGTTTTTTTCTTAAAATTGTTCTCCTCTGTTGTCGTAAAATATGAATAAACCCACTTCTAAGTTATATATTTTAAAAAATTCTAGTTGAGCCGCTGTAGAGAGGTCTGAGCTATTTACAGGCAAAATATTATTATAATAGAAGATTTTTCACAAAAGGAGAACAGTTGTAAAAAAAAGATTATTCTAAGTTAATTTTTTGCCAAAATATTATATTTAAATAAATTTTTTTTTGTTAAAATGTCCTTAAAAAAATTTTATGCATATATTCTAATCTAAGTGATAATAAATGTCATAAAAATTATCCATTTATGCGCTTTGCAAAATCACGGTTCCAAACGTAGTAGGATACCTTAATTGTATATTTTGATATTAAGAAAATTATAAACAATTACTTAAGTAGATATTTCACTTGTGAAAGTTCAAATATAATATTTTAATAAAAATGCATTAAATTACAAAATGAGCAATTCATCATTTTTTTTCTTGGTGATTCATTCCAAGCAAAGCCATAACAATTTCTTTTTATTCTAAAATCATCAAACTTAATTATTTATATGGGAATAAATATTATTTCGGTAAATAGATAAAATAAAGTTAAAAGGTTCCCAATGTCTTCTTCAATAACTTTCCCATACAGCTAAATTTTGAATATTTTTTTCAGTATAGAAATTATTTATAGTACTGCAACCTACTCTCACCACATACTTTAGTTTTCACATAAAATAAATTTAAAAATGGTGGAAATATAATCACATAAATGCAATATTATAAATTCAATTATATAAATATGATATATAAATATAATATAATAATAGCAAGTACAGATGTATTTACGTGAATATAATAACTTAAAATAATTGTATAAATATTTTTTTAAATGTGATATAACTACTTTTATACTTTTTTTAAAATTTTCAATAGTTAAAATTAGAGAAAAATTTTCGTTTTGTTCCATTTTAAAACGAAAACATATATTTTTTTTAATATTTCGTTTATTTTATTGTACAACAAAACATAGAGCGCTAAAAAGTAATCAATATAACATAAAAATTGTTTTATGTTTTAAACATTTAAAACTAGAAATTAATAATATTTGAAACACTTTGCCTTAGTAAGATTCAATTTAAAAATAACAACTATATCATTATTCATATCTTGGGAAGTTTACACTTCCATCATTAGGAAAACACAGTATATTTTTTAAAAAAAGTTATGGATTTTATACCATGTAGCAAAGTTTGATTTATATTCAGAAATACTAATTAAAATAAAACAGGACCATGCGTGAATTGCATTTAAACATATAACTCAAAATAAAATCTGTATTTAATTAAATATAATAAAGGCATGAAAAAGGCAATTAGTAAATATATTTAACGACTTTCTTTATTTATAAAAAGTTCTTAGAGTAGACAAATATAAAATGAAAAGTCACAATGAAAATCTCTCATTCCATTAAAAGTTTTGGAATAAAATTTCATAAATTTTGTAAAAATGTCTCAAATTTCATAGATTAAAAAATATTGTTTCCTTCAAATTTATTTTTGGTTTTTAAGTTGCAATAAACATTTGCTTTGAAAGGAATATATGGAAACTCTTATTCTTTAAAAAAATAATAAAAAACACCGGCATTTCAGGTTTTTGATAATAAATAGAATAAAAACAAAATCAGGTTTTACTAGTTTATTAAATACGTAATTTTCTGCACTTTAATAGTTAGTTAAATTTAATATAATTTTAGAAGCAATTCCTCTAATTTCTCAAGCTGAACTATCTGAGAATATTATTACATTAAATTTTCATTACACTTATAAATATTGTTTTAAGTAAAATTATAAAACTATTTGGAAGTAATTCGTATTTAATTAATACAAATGTTAAAAAAAAAAGCATTTACATTGTATAAAATACTTTTTTATGATTCCTGTATTTCAAACAACAGTTACTTTTTCAAATAATAAATCATTTTACTATCTTGTGAACATATTTACAGAAATAAGTAAATACTATTATTGAAGTAAAGCATAAAGAATGAGTTTAGTATAATTTTATTACCTTTTTCTATTTTTGTAGGATTATTCTGTTTGTTCGAATTACATTTTTTAGCAAATGAACATATATTTTAAAACAAAAAATAATATAAGCATATTATACAAATAATAATAAATAATTTCACATACGGTCATTTATACTTCATTTTATATCACACAGAGTTTTATTTTTCAACATTTCAAAATGCTTTTTCTTACACTGAAATATCAAATTACGTTTTTTTTTATTATTAACCATAAAATAATTGTTAGATTTCTCATTGGGTTTTAAAATTTCTTTGTAAAATATTAAAAACAGCAAACATAGTTTTATTAAGAAAAGCGAAAGCTTTTATTGTCGAAGTCGAGATTTCCAATTACCCTGGAAACTTAAGTGGAATTGTTCGTATTTCAAATCGTTAAGATGATTCTAGGGATGGCACAGTCAATTTGATGACTATTTCCTAGACGAAGAAAACGAAAAGTCAATATGAATTACTATAAATTAGGATGGCAGCTATTTCGTAAGCAGTTAAGATGCTGGGACACTTCTTGAATTGGATTTAACGGGCAATTGTGAGATAAAATTCTGTACAAGTCACTCTCGGTGTAATGGAGGAGAATTTAGGGAACTCTTGAGGTGAATATTATTTCGATATGTTCTGAAGTTGATAAAGATTTGAATTTTATTTGGTGAATTTCAATTATATATAATATTTTATGTTTAAAAATTGTTTTTGTTTATTTTTTGATAAATTAATAACAAAATAAAAAAAAGTGAAGCATATTCTTTTGCTCTCTATATAAATGTATCTCCAATAACATACGTCCCTATCTTACTGCTTCCTGTGGCTCATAGATAAATAGTTACTAGGATGCATTTTTAGTCATACAGCAAAACATTAAAATAATTAACTTTATCCATATTCTACGTCAATGCAACTTTTAATTCCAGTAGTACAAGGAAAATTGTAAAATAATTAGTACCTTGTTTGGATAACAAAATACCGTACCGTGTTGAATTGGCTTCACGGTTACTTAACCATAGTACTACCAGCGGATAGTAATTTCTCTGGAGGGTGTTGATTCTATGCTTCCGCATCACAAGATCCTCCAGAAGACTCCACTCTTTCTCACCATCACGATCCGGCCAACACGTGAAGACCCTTTTTTTCCTTTACGCTTCTTTCTCTAATCTCTCGTCTCGATCCAATATCCGTCTCATATCGGTCTCTGATCTCCCCTCTCACCAAAAATGACTCTTTTAAACTACAGGGGCTGGTCCACTACACGCCCCTCGTCACCTCTCATTGACAGGGCCCCAACTTATTCTTAATTTTAGGTCTAGCACTGATACACCAGTGCTTCTCAAACTTTCAATAGGACTTCAATCAATTTTCAATAGGACTTTTATAGATCATATTCAATCTCTGGATCAGCCCTAATTCTCTACAGACTTAAAGGCCTAAAATTGGACATGAATTTAAGCTTGTAACTAAAAATTTATAAGTTTTCTTCTATGCCTTTTAGTTTCACAGTTGATTCCAGGAATAGCACTCACCTAGAAAATTGGAACTCTTTTATCACTGTAGTCAAGCACAGCAATTTTGCAATTTCTTTTACTACTGGCTTTTCATCCCATTTTAAAAAGTTCTGACTTGGGAATTACATTCACTTGAGATCCAGTATCCAGTTTAAATATTACAGCATATATTTTCATTTATTAAAATTTTTTCATACCACACAGTTGGTTTCTTTCACGTCCAGTTCATTTACTAAATCTTTTATTTTCAGTTCCCCAATATAAATAATATCAGAATTCTCGACTTAAAGTTTCATGAATTTAAGCTTCCATAGCATTCACTCTTCTAGTAGCCATGTTTTTCTGTTTACTTTGGGTTCTGCACATCTTTGCCCAGTGGTTTCTTCCTTCACAATTTCGAAATTGTGTTCTTTGCCCAGAATGCCGGACATTTCTTCTTCTCGTGTTTTTTTCCACATTGCTAACCGTTGAACTCAATTTTCTGATTATTGTTTCATTGCTTCTGATAATTTTTAGAATTCTTCAAAGCATTCACAGAAAATTTTTCATTCATGACTGATGCTTGTATCTTACTATTCTCAGCGGTTTTGCATTCACTCACCACCTTCTGTAGAGCCCTAGCCTTTTTACTTGTTTCTCTAATTAATCTTTCTTGCAATGCTTTGTCCAACAGTCCTTGAATTAATTTATCCCGAAGCATTCGGTCCTGTGATTCACCATAATTGCATTCTACGACAGCGTTACGAAGCCTAGAATAATAGTCCGTAAATTTTTCTCCTTGTTCCTGTTTTATTTCCGAGAACTTAAAAGAAGCAAAAATTTTGTTTTGATAGTCCAGAAAATATTTATCAAATTCCTGAAGCACTTGTTGCAGAATCACACCCTCACAATCATCGTTAGGTTTAAGGTCAAAAGCTCGTAGCTGTTTTTTCAATTCTTCTCCAGATAAATGACTAGAAAATGAATAGAGCAGTTTTTGTTTTCTCTGGCGCTTCACTGTATCGAAGGGCTTCCAAATAATCTTCAAAATCTTCTTTCCAATGTCTCCAGGCAGGGCCGGCGCTAGCAGTTTCGCCGCCCCGAGCAAAAAGGTAAAATGCCGCCCCTGTTTATAACAATAATTAAATGATATAATTTAAAACTTTCCCATGCTTAATGGTAAAATACAGCGTGATCAAAAAAATTGCTATCAATAATGTTGAAGTTTTGATTAACAACAAAAAAAATTATTAATTTATATTTTTGGCACTAAATTAAAATAAATTAGGGTTGCACAGAAAAAAGAAAAGTCATTTCTAGTGTATAATTATAAAATACAGGTATTGAAAAATACTAAAAAAAATTATAGAACCACTAAATATTAAATTTTAATTACATATTAAAATACATTTAAAATGAGAGTTGAAAAAACTTAAAAGTGCTTCTTTCTCACTTTTAATTCTGAGATTTTTTGTTTATAATTTCTTTAACATTAATTTCTTCAGCCAGTTCATGTTCAATGGCTATTGTTGTCAAGCTGTTTAGCCGATCCTCGGTAGTAGTGGAGTGTAAAAACTTTTTAATTAATTTGAATTTGGAGAAACTCCTTTTCCACTTGCCACACTTATTGGAAGAGTAAGCAATATCCTTAAAACTATACCGAGATTTGGAGCAAAATCCAGGTTCGTCCTGAATTTTAAAATCGCAATTGGACTTTCTTTTTTATTTAGCAAAGCCAAAAAACCGCAACTATCGCCAGGTCCAGCGCGTTTATATCTGGTGAATTCCTATCAGTTAACCCTGTTTCTAGATCTCTACAGTACTTTAGTTCGTCATTTTGAGGAGTATATTTTAAATCACAAATATCGTATAAAAATTGGAAATAGTGGCTGTTGGTACTGATCAAATCAAACCTGGATTCAAGTGCATTGATAGCTTTATCTCTCTCTAATGCAGTGTTTCTCAAACTTTCAGTACTGGCGACCCAATTTTCAATCATAATTTTTGTCGCGCCCCCCTTGTACAACAATAATGTATTTACTGCAATAAAAATTCACTTTGACGCTAAAGCTACAATGCGATCTCAATTATAAACTGTATAAGTATTAAATTTTGTATATGTTACTTTTAAGTAATATATATTTTAAGAAAATTACTTAAAATATATATTACTTACTTATTATGTTATTTTCCTTTCTCAAATTTTTAAATTGGAACAGATCGCAAAATGATATATTTAATTAAAGATTTATTTCATTCAGCATCCATTTCTCAAAGTACAAATATCATTAGAAAAATAGTCTAGTCTATGTTGCTTTCTATCATATCCATCACATCTGGCATTATCGGGTACGTTTGAGTGAGTCTGGGTAACCTATCGAACGTCTGCGCAAAACATGTAAAAATGCTTTTCCTCGTACAATTCCAGTCAGTTTTGGTTGACTCGATACTTCTATAGCTACCGAATCTAGCTTGAATGTACATTTTTTAATTTGCACGTTAATTTTAATTCACGGTAATTAAGTATTTACGGCAGTTGGTTGAAACAAAATCATACATATATTTTTAAGTCGTAAGCAAACATCCGACGATAATAAAGGATCAACAAGTACACAGACGAGCATGGTTCCGAAAATTAAATCAAGGAAATATTCTCAAAAATACATAAATTTTGGATTTACCACTACTGAAGTAAATGATGGGGGAAAATGTCCCAGCTCGTTACGTGTTAAAACTTACATATCCGAAGAACAACATGTGAAAGTTGTTTTTAAAACCATGTAAAATCATTTAGCCATGTTGGCAAAGAATTTTAAAAAGTATTTTCTTGATGAAGACAACTTGGTAGCAAGTTATGAGTGGATTAATCATCTATTTCAAGATACTCTCCAGAAGGGCTCTCAACTTCCGAAGAAGAAATCTTTATAGATTTCACATCCAGTGAAAAATTAAAAGGGGCAATTTTGTAATAAATCCCTCTTTGAATTTTGGGTAGAGGTGGATGATGAATTTTCTGCACTGAAAACAAAAGCACTTCTTATACTATTACCATTTTCAACATCCTATCTTTGTTAAACCGGATTTTCTGCGATGGCTGCTTTGAAGACAAAATTTAGATCTCAGCTAAATATAGAAAAATAACTCTGAGTGTCAATTTCTGATATTAAACCTTCCTTTGAAAAACTTTGCTCTACAAAGCAAGCCCATGGAAAAGTCACTAATATTTATTAAACTTCTTCTTAATTTAGTATTAAGAATTTTTTTGTAAAATAAATTCTTCAGTACTGATACATTAAACGTATACTGGCTGAAACACCGGCTCTTCACACGAGTTCATTTTTTTAAAAATAAAACATTATTCTTGACATAATAGCTGAACTGTAAGGAGTGTAAAACTGCGTGCACGACATTGTATTCAAAAATGTAACATGTTTTTTATAGATAAATGCTATAATTGAAAATAACTGTTTAAAAGAACTGTAATTTTAAACCTCACAAAATTAGCATTTAGAATTAATGTTAAATAATGAAAAAGAATATAAAATTCCGATGAATAATAATTGTGTTACTTTTTAATATTTAAAGTAGAAATACTTCAAAATGTTTTAACCCGGGAGCAAGCGCACACTTGATGCTAACTCTAATAGTAGTGCGGGGGGACTCAGTCACCCCAATCATTTGTTTATAATTATTTTTACTGCACACGATACAAATCGGAATTCCAGTGAATAATTTAATTAAGAGAAAGTATACTTATCGGCTTTCAAGGACTATTTAATTTTTCTTTGATGATTTGAGAAAAATCCAATAAAACTAAACTAAAATGATTCAAAAGTGCAAGACCATAATAAAGGACGCAAATCAGAGACACTTTTCACTAATATTACAGAAATGTTATTTGCTGGCAAAGCTGTCATATTTTGTCATTCTTTAGAACTAATGTAGAACTAACCATACCAGTAAGTTTGAAGGTCAATCAAATGATCAGCAAATGTATTATGCTGCCTGGCTGAAAAGGGAATCATGTCTTCCTTTTCTTCCTACAGCTAATGTACAGTATTTCAATAATAATTACAGTGATGAATTGTTTATCTTCTTAGAATTTTTCTCAGGGTCTGGATTTCGTTTTTCTTTTAACAAGTAATATTTTATGTTAAAACGTAATAAAAAAAAATCTCTCATTGAGGAAATACACCAAATTAAACAAAATGTTTTTTTTTGTCTTCTTTAATTTGGTTTCGGGATCAAATATAGCTATTTGATGAAGGAAAAACGCTAGATGATAAACATAAATTATTTCAGTGTTGTTGTGTATTTTTTTATTATGGAAGAAAGTATTTTTGTTTTACTTCTTTCCGGTTATTTTTTTAAATCTTTAAATTTTCGATATGCTCGCGCCCCCCTTGTAGGGTTATCGCGCCCCCCAAGGGGGGCGCGCCCCACACTTTGAGAAACACTGGTCTACACACATCCCTCAGACTCATTAGCATCCTATTCACGTGGACCTAACAATAGCAATCTCTAGCTCGTCTTGAATGACCTGGCGCCAGACGTTCGTCTGCACATATGGGCACTTGTCCATCACGCTGCTATTGTTTTCTTGAAGTCATTCTGCTGCCATCTACCTAAGCATCAGTGTTCTCAGTCAGACAGGCTTCGTCAATTGTTACCCGGTGTGGCACTCCTATGTCCATTATGACTTCCAGTCAAAGTGTTGTCGTGGATCCGAGGTAAAATAATATGCAATGACCTCAAAGCCACGTTTACTCTCTTCAAGCCACCTGCTCTAAACTATAACACTTGGCATGAATGGAATGGCGGGGGTCGTACAAAGCGCAGTAATTACAATAAACACTACGACTTTTGTTTTGAGTTTCTTATCGTTGAAAGAAATCTCCATGTTTAGGTTAATAATATTGGTAATTTTACTGTTATTAGTCATTTAATTATTGCATTCATGTGGTACTGTATTTTAATGGATTATACATAATTATCACCCTCGTTCTTATAAAAATGCTTCCTTATTAAACATTTATTTTCAAACATTTTCTTAAAATCCCAAAGTAATATGTATTGCTGTAAGCTCTTACAGCCACATTAAGTAAATTTTAATCAAATGTACCAATAAAGCAATTTTTTGTAAGATTCTTATGAGAATGCATTATGAATTTAAAATTTTTCATTTGGAACAACTTTTGAGATAGAGGTAAAAAGCAAAATTATACATATAATGTATACGTGATAACAAGGTAATATTAATATAATGAATCTTTAAGACAAGATAAATGTATTTTTAAGATAATTTTAATATAATGTATAATATAAGAGTAATGTATTGTATAATATAAGAGTAATGCATTGTGTAATATAAGAGTAATGTATTGAATAACATAAGAGCAATGTGTGTATTTTGTATAAGATAAGATTAATGTATTGTATAAAATAAGGTTAATGTATTGTATAATATAAGGTTAATGTACTGTATAAGACAAGATTAATATATGTAATCAAAACAAAGTAGTTCTGGAGTACCATAGAATATCTGGCGTTTAAAGCGCACTTTAAACACAAAAAAATGAGATCAAAATTTACAGCTGCGAGTAATACCTTTGGTATAAGGAAATGGTAGTTTCAAAAATAAAAAAAAATGAATATAAGAAAAATTAGACTCATATATAGATCGTAATATTGTTTATTTGAAAGAAACGGCATACCTGATAAAATTAAAGGATTCTAAAAGTTTTTTTTTTCAAAATCCTCGGATAATACCTCGAAACAATGGCTTAAAAATACGCCAGCATTCTGCACGCACATTTTTCGTTCTTTCATAAAAATGGAGGTGCCAGTGATACGGTGAATATACCTAAAAGTTAAAAAAATGCAGCTTCAAAGCATGGGTGCGCGTCATACGCCGGTGCATGCTGTACGCCTGATTTTTCGTTAGCTATTCCGGATCAATAGTTAAAGAGCTTAACTAATTAGTATTTTGTTCATGAAAAAAATGAGTGAGATAATTTATATTTTCTTTTAAAATCAGAATTTCTCAAAAAGCTGCAAATGATCAAACATAATAACTATGAGCAGATGATTTTCTAGAAATTATAACACTATTTAACGATAAGAAATAAAATAATTAGAATGGAAGAATAAAAATAGAATGAAAGAATACGTTTAACACTATCTAATGATATTTTATAAAAAAACTTAATGTTTTCGTAATAAGTTGCAAATGAGTATTTCTATAGAAACGCATATTCCGAGCATATAAAACTAAAATTTTTCAAAATTAATTGGGGTACGTTTTGAACTTAAGTACATCTAATGATGGAAATTAATAGCCATTTACGTCATAATATAATCAATTATCATAAGCAAAAAATTGAAAAAAAACTAAAGTGCAAAATATCATGCAACGATAAGTAAAATGAAGTGACAGTGATTAGCCCTTGAATTTTGTTATGCTGTCTTTCAAAACAAAACATTTAGTAAATTAAAAACAGTAATTAAAGGTATTTTTCTGTATAGGATTTTTTAAAAAATAACTTTTGAACAACTAAGAACACGATAGATTTTAATGGAAAATATAGGAAAATAAAAAAATGCGTTTATTTTAATAGAATCAATAGTATTGCTCCTTTTTTATTTCAGTTTTCTTCAAGTAGATAGAGTTCTTAAAGAAAAACATTTTTAGTCTGGTAAGAAAATATATACAATCATTTTTTATCTCTTCTAACTTCCGTTATATTAAGCTAAAAAGACTTATTTTAGTCATTTGTTGAAGTATAATGAAGCAGTTTTAAAAACAATCTTGAATATACCAAAATGTTAAGCCCAGGGGCTGAGTGGAAGTATATTGTACTTCCACACCACAAGTGTGGGGTACAAATCCCGGTATGAGCAAAGTCGAGTCATCCTTTCATCCTTTCAGTAGGTCGATAAATGAGTATCAAGCTTCCTTGGGAACTGAACACTGGGGATTTTGCTTCCAACTGACCACTTGACCGAAACATCTACACACTCACCTAAGGCCTTGGCTCTCAGGAGCTGTGGCGTCACTGAATCAGTTCTATAATTTTCTTTTTATTCAGCTAAATAAGTATTCTTTTAATTATGTTTTGATGTATAATGAAGCAGTTTTCAAGAATCTTGGATGTACCAAACATAATTGGTTAATAAGTATGTTTGGCACTTATGCCCAGTTTTATAGAACTTATCGTATAAAGCAAATCATCTTCATAATAAGTAAATGGAGAAAAAATAATCTAATAGGCACGCGTAAGACTATCACAACTAATCATACTTGTGTACAAACATGTCCATTGTATTGCAAGGCTTCTACATTCTTACTGCAGACTCTGTTTTATTGTAGTTCTATAATTTTAAAAATTCGTTTTGAAATCTTTTTTAGGTAAATACAGAGGTATAGATCAATGACAGATGAGACAAAAGGGCTAGCTACGGGGTGTATTGTTATTTTACTACCATAGATCTCTGTAAACATGCGATATACGGGTGACCTCATCAAAGAGAAAATGCCTTAAAGGGAAAAACTTCTTTAGCAGTTGGGATGAGCACAGGTATGCTCAACATATTAGGTAAGTGGACAACAATATGTTTCAACCTTCGAAGCAAAATGTGACGACGAACCTTTTAAAAACCAAATTTAAGCCTGACTAGGCTGTAGTTTATATGTTTGGGTAGCAAATTTAACATAGGCATTTATATTATTATCTTTCAGTTTCTCTTTATATCATCTTTATGGCAATAAATTTATTATAATACAACATCTATGTGTTCATTTTCTTACATTACAGCAACAATACTGCAATGAATTTAAACAGCATTTGTAAGGATATATATATATATATATATATATGTGTGTGTGTGTGTGTGTACATATATATTTTGTAAATTATACATTGGATTATGTCTTTTTGAAATATTTTTCCTTGCATTAATAATAGAAATGTAAAGTGGATTTATATACTTTTAAAATCATGAATACATTTTAAATATCCGCACAGATTTAGGCAACACATATAAAGTAAAAATGAAATAAAAAAATACTGCATAGACTTCTTATAAATATATTTATAACTGTTTAAAATTTTTAAAAACCAGATGTTAACTGAAAAAAAATATTAAATATGCATTTATCTATGGTTTATCCTCTCTACCCAATATCGCTTTAAGAAGTTTTCAATAATCTGTCTTATTTGATCGAAACAGCTTATGCACTACTTTCAGTTATTCAAATTGGATGCAGTTTGTCCTTCAAATTAATCTTTTCAAAATTTAACATGTTTTTCATTAAAATCAGTATTAATATTTGTTTGTTAAAAAATTATTGCATGTTTATATATAGAGAGAGAAAAAAATTCTGCATACCAAAAGTTTAAACCAAAATTTTTAAAGCCTTTTAACAATTTAAGGATACCTTATCAGTTTTACAGATCCAACTATCTATTATTTTTAAATATTTTTTATGCATAATTTGAAAAGTAATTTGTCAGAGTTTTGCGAAAAAGACACAATCCCCTACCCAAAGAAAAAATAATAATTCCTTCCAATTTTGTCAAGTCTATTTCATGCTCTATTTATCTTCACACTCTTTTATCCACAACTTTTCATTCATATGGACGGTTCAGAACAGTTTATATATAAATATTCCAAGATAAGCAAGTATTTGATTTTCCTTTATTTACAAGAGTCTATTTAAGAAAACAGAAAATTATTTTTGCTTGAATATTTCTATTTTTAAATAATGTTTACAGATGATTTGTAGGATAATTAGATTTTAAAAGTCAATTGTTTTATTTCTTGTATGAGATATGTTACTTTAAATGTAATTAATTCCTATATTTTAAGCATAAAAAGTGTTTTTTCTCTCTTTTTACTAATAATTGTTTAATTGATCAAAAAAGGTCATTTTTGCAAACAATATATTTTTTTGCATATATTTAAACTTGAGTAGAATGTTAAAATAAGAATCGTATAAGTTATCTTTTAAATATGTGATATCAATTGTTTAAAACGTGACGTCTATCAAATTAAAGAGTAGATATCATTTTTAAAGCATAGTTTAGTTTTTGCCCGTTTACATAATTTTAAGAATATGATCTTAATTCTTAATTTAGATCACGAGAAAAATAATTTTACTTTTATTACTTTTGAATAAAATAGTGTACTTAAAATTCATAGTATTATAATTCGTTTATTTTTTCCCAAATTAATGTCTTTTGTCTTATATATGGATTTAATTAAGAATGATTCCCTTAGATATGAGTTACATAATCAGTAACTAACGTTTAATTAAATATTTTTAAATGTAAATTATTTTTTCCAACATTAAGAAATGAATTTAACTTAAGAATTAAATTTGCATGATGTTTAGTTAGATGGAGATAGGAAACCAAACAAATTATTTTAGTGGTATTTCATTCCTGAATTTGTAACATTACCCTATTGCTGAAATTTGTCTTTGACAAATGTACGAGTCCTGAACTAACCAAGAGTGCATTTTCAAATCAAACAATCTCTTAATTTTCATGAAAATTTGCAACATAGCGTTCCATACAGTTTTCTATAATACAGAGTTATAAAACTTCAAAATATTCGATACATAAACAATTTTTAAAATTAACAATTTTTAAACCTATAAATGAATAACTCATTTTCCTCGACGATATAAAAAAAGAAAACTCCCCTTTCAGGTTATATTATTTAACAATAATCGAAGGCAGCGTTAAAATAATCAAATGAGCCAATGTATATTCGGTTTATAAAATTTTTCAAAAGTAAGGGGACATTTTCTTCTAGCAAACACTTATATGAAGATGCTAATAAAGTAACCATTTAAAGTTGTTTAAAAACCTCAGAAATGTGATTCCAACCATACTAAGATAATAAATTGATACATTGAACTATCTAGTGTGAAATATGGTTATTGGATTTTATGTTTATTTTGTATATAAGAACAAATTATTGGCTTTTTTAAATCAAAGTAAACCAATATCAAGAGATTAAATGATTTTCGGTTATATAGCAGCTATAAACACGCATTAAAATTGATTCTTAAGTGAGAATTAGTAAATTGCCTTTAGAGAAAGAGGGAGTTAAATGAATGCTTCTACGGCAATTTCCTTCTCAAACTCACATTACTGAAATGGAGTTTCTCGAATCTAGAGCAATCCAATACGAGGGAAGAATCACATCGCAACACAATGGGTTAGAAAACAAAGAAATATAAAGCACCGTTTCCTTTACACCACCCGGAAGGATCAGTTTGACGTATTCCTCTGTCATAACCAGACAAAACTATAAATACTGGCAGATAGTTTCTCCGACAGAATCGCAAAGTTAAATGAATGGTTTAACAGTATTAAGGGACTTATCTCCACGAAAAGTTGCATTGAAAGAAAAATATATTAAAACTACAAGGGACGGAAGTTATAAGAAAGCGATTGAGGAAAAATTTAGCATAAAGAATAACAAAAGAAAGATTGCTTGTTTTACTAAAAAAACATCTTAGTTTTGAAATGATTTAAAAAATCTTTTATCAAAAGAATTAGCAAAATAATTTAATCTTGATTGTTTATGGTACATTTACTTCTTGAGGGTATTTTTCTTTGTTTGCGCTATCTATTTGTAATAATTTAAAATGTGTTGCAATTCTTTTATTTCAAGAACAAAGAAGTTTTGATGTAAATATTTCAGATTTAGAGTAATTTTATAAGATATATTTTTAAAACATTACATGTAATGATGACAAATGAAGAAATATTTGCTATTTGTCTTTATTTATTTAATAAATTTGTTAGCTAACATGTGATAACCTTACTGAATCTGTACAAATAAAAATATAATCTTTTAGAAGAAATGGATTTATTTCACACCATTAAAAGATAACAAAATTTTAAGACGGAATAATCACATAACATATTTTATTGATTATGTAAGATATTTGAGAAATATGCATATAGTTTGACGAATAAAGTGTCATTATAGTTTGTAACATGTTATTTTTTCTTGTACTTCTTGTAGCTAACTTAATCCGTGTGCACAACATATCTCACATCTTCTCACAAGGAGACGGCACGACTAAGAAAATTAATTTCGGGTCGAGACTTGGTGTAATAGTAGTACTCCTTTAGGGTGTTCCCTAAAGGAGTACAACTATTACCCCCTTATTGCAATTCCACCGAATGGCCAGTCACTTCCGAGAAAAAAGCCTTCGAAATTCATGCTTAGCTTTTATACAATTAAATTTCAATTTCCTCCAACGATTCCGTAGCTTTGTTGATATATCGTCTGCATACTATGCGCGAGGTCTGAGTTCCATTCATCGGTCAATTTTTTTTTTTTTTTTCTTTTAAAATTAAATAAACTTATTTATGAAAGGTTTATTAAATATTAAATTATATTTTATGTAATTATTTTGTATTTTATAAAGTAAAAAAAAATACTGTAACAATATACATATTTATATTAAACTTTATATATGAATATATTTTTTATATTAATAAGTAATATTTATATAATAAAATATATAATAAATATCCAATGATATAATGCATAAAAATTAGTTACAAATAATTTTATAATGTGAAATAAAATATTCTATAAATAAAATATTGTATAAAATATAAAATAATTTATAAAGTTTATTATTTATTTAATTATTGTATTTTTCTATATTATTAATTTTATTATTTTATAATTTTATAAAACATTTAATAAGTCGTTTTTAAATAAATTTAAATAATTTTAAAATGTTTATTTTTAAATAACTTTTACAAAACTGAAATAAATAATAAAAATAATAAATTTAATAATAATTTAATAATATTTTTGGTAATAAGTTAATAATTTTAGTACTAAGTTAATAATTTAAATAATAATTCCTCTTAATAATAGTTCTTATTAATAATAATTCTTATTAATTAATTTTAATTATTACTTATTTTAATTATGAATTTTAAATAATAAGTATTTTAAATAATTTTAAATAATTATTTTTTTAATAATTAAAATAAAGCTGATTTAAATAATAAATTTATTTTATTGTTTTTACTTTATAAAATGCAAAATAATTACATAAAAAGTAATTTAATATTTAATAAATTTTTCATAAATAAGTTTATTTAATTTAAAAAAAATTAAATGTAATGAAAAAAAATTGACCGATGAATCGAACCCAGACCTCACACATAGTATGCGGACGATATATCAACCAAGCTACGAAATCTTTGGAGAAAATTGAAATTTAATTGTATAAAAGCTAAGCATAACTTTCGAAGTGCTTTCTCTCCGAATTGACTGTCCATTCGGCGAAATTACATTGAGGGTTGAACACCCTAAAAAGTACTACTATTTCACCAATTCTCGAACCCAAATGAATTTCCTTAGTCGTGCCCTCTCCTTGTCAAATATTTGTTGTTTACCTAATTTATATTCAATAACATTCAAATTAAAACACTACTAACTTGGTTTCATTCTTCACATGTAATAATCATTAAGTGTATACCAAAACATTCATTATAAGTCTTACAAAAAGTATATTTTACTTATTATCTTTGGCTATCTACATTTCAAAAAAGAAAAGTCCAGATCAAAAGGCCCCAAAATTTTTGGAGAACAGGCAAAAACAGCTCGAACACGCCAATGATGGTCTGCGAAATTTCGTTTGAGGGATTTTTCTTTAAAAGATGAACCCTCATCAGGAAGGCTATCAGATGTAAATAATGAAGTGCTATGTGAGTATGACCAGTACAAATTCCCCATTAACTTCCACAAAATTGGGCTTCAAACTAGGAATTCATCAGACAACTTGTTTAAATCTTATTAACTAGCATGGTTTTGTGTTCAAACTCTCTGTTTTGGTGCTACATGTAAAGAACGAAACATTTAATGGGTAGAATCTCGATATGCTGTTCAAATCTTACTCCTAACAATAGGAACCGTTTTTGCAACAATTGGTGGTGGGAAAGGAAAAGTGGGTATTGTATAAACACGTGGCTCGAAAAAGGGTATATTCTTACAAAGAGAGTCCACATCTATAAAGCTCGCGTCGTCAAAAGAATGTTATGTTGCGTTGTTGGTAGGATCGCAAGGGTGCCTATGGTCGATGCATTAGGAGTTGCTGAAGGAAAATGAAATCGTCGATGCTGATCGTTACTCTTCGCAACTGAACGTTATGAATAACGAAATTCAACGCAAATGTCCATCTTTAAACAACAGAAAAGGTCAATAAAACGGTGTAATTCTTTATCACGACAACGCTAGACCACCCATGGAAGGAAACACGATGAAAAAAAAACTGTGGAGTGGGATTAGGAAACTTTACTTCAGCCAAGATATTCACCTGATATTGCCCCATCTGACAATAATCTGCTCAGGTCGAATACTGCTCAGGAAATGAATACATAAATTATGAGAGTGTCAAAATGACAGTGGAATATTATTTTTCTTCAAAAACAGAAGACTTATTTTCCAGAGGTTTAGATATGCTGCCAGAACATAGGCAGACACATTTGTGACTAAGAAATGTTATTATATATTGTAATAAGTTTTAATTAAAAAGGGGAAAATTGGTTTTTCTGTAGAAAAAAACGTGACAGAACTTTCTCTTGCACTTAATATATATCTTCAGCTTCTTCTAACTCCCTGTCAAATAATTTCCATATGTGAAGAAAAATATTAACTTAAAAATTTATATATAAGTATTCCTAAATATCAGAAATCTATACACACATGAGCTATTAAGTACTCTTAAATACAAGACATGCTTCTAATTTTATTTAAATTACCTAATTAAAGTAAGTAAACTCAAACTCAGTAGCGCAACATCCCAAGAAGGTCTGGGCCTACAGTGCCCATTGCAGAACAAGCGACCATTGTAGAACACGTGACCATTGGGCGCCAAGGTGCATGAGCAGATATCCCGATCAAGTGGTCTGTCTGAAGCAAGTCGCCCAGTATTTAAGTCCCCAAGAAAGCCTGTTGCTCATTTATCAAACCACTTCAGAGGGATGAAAAGTTGAGTCGACCTTTCACAGCTCGGGAATAGAACTCGGGCCTGTGGTGTGGAAGCGCTGTACGTTGCCACTTGACTACTAGAAGAAAATAACTAATTAAAATTAATAATACTAATTTTTCTCAATTTTGAAAATTTGTTATGAATTTTCGTTTCTGATACAGTAGTGAAATACAGCTTACTAAATGAGTATAAAACACTTAAAATATTCATGATGTCTCAGTTCTTCTAAAAAAGCACTGGAATTAAAAATTATAATTCTAATTTTTTAATTTTTAGAGACATTTCATAATGTTTGGTGGTTTACATACAAATAGTTTAGCTTCATTTACTATTATGTTTATTTAATTAAAATGGAACTTAAGTGAAATAATCATTTTTTCAAGATGGAATGAGTATTTTATTTTAAAAATTTTATGATAACAAACTGTGCCAAATTTACTGTAAATTTAAAAAAAAAATTACATCAAATAAAGATTTATCAAGGTAAAGATTTTGAAAAATATTTTTTTTGAAATAAAAAAGGAAAAACTAAAATTAAGGCCTGCAGTATATCAACGATTCATTCTTATCATATAATATTATTTTAGTTCACTTACTTCAAGAAATAGAAGTAGTATTCTATACGGAAATATTTTTTTTTGTATTGCCAATCCAAAAGACCTGAATCTCTCAGGAAAAAGTTTTACTATAGTAAATTTTGTATTTGTTATCCTAAAAAACAACTTGTGTATGTCACACATAAGACCTTACACAAGAAAAATATACCGTAATCCCATTTTTCAAAATGGTTAAGCTGAAAAAATGATCATAGGTCAATCTAAAGCCCGATACGAAGGAAAGCTCACTGAAGAATATTTTTATTTCGGTTTGTATTTTGTTCTCATGTGTACTGAATATCTTGGAACTGTTGACAAAAAGGTAAAAAAAGGATTCATGAAAGGTTTACAGGAAGTAACTTTAAACTGGAAAAAGTCTATCTATTTTTCTACTCTCCACTTTATTTAGAAAAGTATTTCCAGAGAATATCTGGTCGAACACACACAAGTACAAGACTTTCGAGTAATTGTGGAGGGAACTAATACAGAAAGGGAACACGCAAACACTTAGGAAGTTTTTTGAATTTAGAAGAAAATCAGTGATTTTCCTATCCTTTGACACTATTAATAGAACTATTTGTCTTTGAAAAAATTCCATTCTATTGACATAAATTTTATCAAATGTAAAAAAAAAATGTATAAAGGTATAAAATAGACTATAATAAATTTAAGCAAACAAAAACCTTCCACTTCTAAAAAGTGCATTCTTCGCAGTATATATATATATATATATATATATATATATATATATATATATATATATATATATATATATATATATATCCTCCATATGAACATTTTTCCTTAAATCGAACGAAAATTTATTAATGTTTTAATATATTGTTCTTTATAAATGCGTGCTAAGAGACGTTAAGCACATCTCTTCAAAAATAAATATATATATAATTTTAATTTATATTTCTCTCGTAACAAATATTTTAAAATGTGTCTATATATATATATAATATTTCTAAGAAATTGTAGAATATGTTTGAGTATTAAATAAAATAAATATATTTTGTTTTATGTTAGTAAAAAGTATTACGTAATTATTTGAAGTAAGAAGTTTTATAAATACCTTGCTTTTTTGTGAATTTAAACTCCTGTGAGGAGAAATAAGTGAAATTAACCTCTAATGTATGAAGAAATTATAAAATAACCAATCCAAAATTTTTTAATGATTCAGTGTTAAGTTTTGTTTCTACAGCTGCACTTTAAAATCAGATGTTTTGTTTTAATATCAAACATTTTTTTCAAGTGTATTTTTACAAAAAACTAATAAAATCCTAAGTATTCAAGAAATCAGACAAAAAAGGTTTATACTTCGTTATTATGTAAAAGTATATTATTTAAATTTTATTTTTATTTAACTATATGAAATACATTTAAAATAAACTTCAAGAAAGTTGTAAATTGCAACGATAAATTTTGATTTATAAAGCAAACTATATTTGATTCGATTAAATTTAAACACTTCATTAAATATTTCCCCATGGTTTAGTTCATAACTGATTAAACCAGGAATGGTCACTCAAAGTCCAAACTCGGCCCATTCTCACGAAATCTTTAATTCTGGGGAAAATGTTTATTTCTTATAAGTGGCCTTATCCGTATTAACCAATATGACAGTCTTCGTGTAAATTAAAATGTATTTGTCACATATTTCCCAGTTTTTTGTATCGCGTGTGGCAGGCGTTTTCTTGCATACTTTAGGTATACTTGGGGTCGCCTAAGTTCCCCGCGGGATAACTTTAGATCTAAAATATTTTATATAGTAATAATATATTTTTTCCCCTGAAAATGCCTTTGTGATTTTAATTGCTGTTTTCTGCAAATCATTATGGTTTATAAATGTAAATGGACATAATATAAAATGTAAATGAATAGATTATAAAATGTAAATGAATAGATTATAAAATGTAAATGAAAAGGATACCGGGAAAAAATGGGCATTCGTGTGGTCTCTTCAGATTAAGTTGAAACTGATCAAGCATTAGTAAAACCTGATGTTTATCCTAATATCAAAAGCAAATTTGAGAAAAGTTATAAATATGAAACGTTTGAGTTGAAAAAAAGTTTTCAAATGTAATCTAATAAAAAATCTTTTCAAATGCAATATCTGCTCATCATTGACTGGTGAAGGTGCATGTTACAGACCCTGCGGGGCTTGATTTTTGAAAAAAGGGACCCACAATACAAGTTACAATAAAACCGCACCAACCCGCTACATGCGAAGAGTGTAATGGAATTTATAGGAATTGACGTGAGTTTGTGTATGCCAGCCCAATTACGACAATAGTGCTTGTTTACCACACCTTCCAGATGAAAGTGGGCCTCTTAGACCCACAGAATGCTCCATTAACAATCAACCTTGAGTTTAACTCGCGTAAGAAACCACAATGCAAAAGTGTGTCGACTAACCAAATCATCTGGTTAGAGATGCTGCACTATCGACAGTATATAGGGATGATAGCGTAAGACCTATCAAATAATCTTCTGAACAGTGGAACATGATTGGTTAACAAATGCTGCAATACACCGAATTGTCTGTCTTCCTCCACTTGCGTCGCTACATCACCCACTACCTGTGCTGCAACACACTTTCGTTCTCTTCCTGGCTGAATCCCCAATGTTATCATTATTTCTAATATTCTAAATCATGCTTGTTAGTCCTTTACTACTGAGTGGACCTTTTCGTAAACAGCTTCAAAGACCGACATTTCCTCAAAACCGGTAATAGATTCTCCGTTTTGGTAAAACAACTCCACCAGTAAAGCACTTTTCTGGAGAGTAAATTTCATGTTACTTGAATTGCAAAGGAATTTGACTGCAGATCGCCTTTCGCAGCTTTATATTTCGTAGGTTGCTGCACGCGCCTAAAATTACTACGGATACGACATTTGTATTGGTGCATTACACAATACCATCTAGGGGTGGTTTTTGAAACTCATTTTTCTCCGCGATAAAATTCCCATTTTTCATTCTGCCCTTACCCTGTTTTAATGCAATTCAGCTGTACAGTTTTTGCTACAGACTGCATGTAAATTTGAATTTTAACTATGGGCACCCAGTATTTTGCTTGGTCTAATTTATTTTCTGCTTTTGCATAAACTGAAATTGCTTCATCATATAGAATGGGAGAGAAGACTCATATCTTTAAATAAAACATTGTTTAAACAAGTTATTACAAGTTTTATCATAACGAAAATGAAATGGAATTTTATGAACTGTTAAACAGTATTTATTTAAGAAAACTGCGGAAATGAAAAAAAAAAACAAATTATGTGTAATAAAACTAATTTAATATGCCATAAATAAAAACATGTTATTTTAAACATAATTTAATATGCAATATCACAATATCGTATTATACAGATACCTTATTGTTTAAACTAACTTTATAAAAAAATTATTAATTGCATTATAAAAAGTCAAGTCTTCTTACGTGAATTAAAGTGAAGTAGATAATCGTGTGCGTTGTATTCTTATAATGGGTGTCACAAATTTGAAAAATAAAACAAAATGCACATGCTTAAATTTTGAAAAGATTTAAGTTAATGGTGATCTATCCTTTCCAAAGAGCAATACGTGACAAGTTTTTAGCAATTTCAGATTTATCTTAGAAATGCTAACGAGAAGGAGACATAATTTACTAGTTTTCTTTTAGTTGAAACAAAAAAAAAGAGTAGAAAAGGGTGAGAAAAATGCGAGAAATAATACACAAAATGTAATTAAATTAAACCATCGAAAACTTTTCTGCTAGCTTAAAAAGAAAAGGAGAAGTATTTTAATCATTTATATTGCACTCCGGAAAATTTAAAATAGGGACACAAATACTCCTCGATTTTTTAAAAGTTTGCCTCAATTTTCTTATTTTGCTGAAAAATATTCTTCTGATGGAAAATTGATTGCTATCTTTCTTAAAGGAAAAATGAACAATTAATAATATTGAAATCCATATTTTTTACATGCATTACTCTAAATATTTTTTTCTTAAAGCTGACGCATATACTAATGAGGTTTATATATATATATATATATATATATATATATATATATATATATATATATATATATATATATATATATATATATATATATATATATATATATATTTATTTATTTATCTAACTGATAAGTTACTGTTTGATGAATTATGTCTGAAGAATTTTTTTATTGAAAATATTTTTTTTTAATGTGACTGACTATGCTTTATTATTTATAACATTTAACAGGGTCTAAAGAAGAACTTAATATTAATTTAGTAATAATATCACAAAAGATGCTAAAATGAAACCTTAGAACAAAATAACTTAGTCTTAATGTTATTGGTTTTACATTTGTCTTTGCTGTTGTTTTACATGCAATTTTTAAAATTATGTCATCATATTTGAAATAGACATATTTGCCAAAATGTTTGCAAAGGAAATAAAAGATGTAACTCCTAGTGTTTTCATTGTTGTGTAGGAATAATAAATATTTGTCTGCCAAATGAAAAGCAAAAATAGATAAGTTTTATTGTTTATTGTATTATTGTGTTAACAAAAATTTATCATTACACATTTGAAACACAAAGTAAAGAAATATTTTATACTATCAAGATTGAAAATGAGCATTTGATCATTAAATATATGGACAATTATTCACTATTAATAAAAATAATAAATATAAAACATTTTTTAAGTATATACGGTTACTAATATTTAAGAAAACACACGTACATATTTTATATAAAAGCTTCTACATTATACTTTATTCCGTATTTGTTTTGAAATACATGTATATACCTCCGAAAAACAAATTCAATATCATAAATATTAATTTATAAAAACCTTCAAATTTCGGGGAAATATATTTATATATACATTGTTAACTAAACTAATTATGCAGATAGTCAAAAATGGAAGTTAATCACGTCATTATACCTGGGAATACAATGGAAGGAAAAGACGAATGGACTGACATGAGCTATTTCTTGTCACTTAGTACAGATGGGCCAATTTATTTGTTTTAAGTAACACGATTCAGCATATTAGATCCAGTCTGATAAAAAGTTTTAAAGGTATATTATCACTGAAGCATCATTCTATTACCCAATTATATTTTAGGTAATTTTAGGATATATGCTCCACTACCTTATTACTTTCAAAATACATTCTATGGGCTTGTAATAGTTCTAAAAGAGAGTAATAAAAGATTAGAAAATGCTATTTTTAAAAGCTGTTGAAGAAACATATGTACATACATTATTGTGTGTACAATGGTAGGATATGTATTTCTTTTGTTTGCTGATTTTATGGAAATTGAGCTTAAAATGTGCAAAGAAAAGAGTATTTGAAAACTTGATCACCAAATTATTTAAGATTAAATGGTATAATAGTTTGTGTGGTTTTGACAATTTGAGGGGTTATAGGATTTAATTTTTTTTTCAAAGTTGATATCATCAATCACTTTTATCTTTATTTAATCATTTCTATTAAAGGATCTGCTGCTTAAATACATCGAGGAAAAAGAAGGTGTTTGCTTGGTATTATTACCTGTATACCTTGCCAGTATAAATGTTTTCAATAAACGAAGAAATAACCTTTTATTCAATAAACTTTGAATTTTTTTAATCTACCTAAATAAAGATAAATTTGTTTTTAATAGCAGAATAATTAATATTTTGAAACTGATTATTGGAATGGCTTACACATAAGTTAAAACTGTATCATCAATATAACTCATAGAGTATAATCTTATAAATAATGGAATCAAAACTTTTAAAGACCAGTTTAACGACTACTGACTAGTGTTCTTGCTCCAGTGACGCATTCCAGAATGCCAAGCATCTGATACTTACTTGTACTAAATTCACTTCCGGAAGACGTACACTCATAAGTTGCCTACAAATAAACAATATAGTGTTTCCTCCTTTTTTCTCTGGTGGCCTTTCTCTTTTATGGCTTGCTTTGTCACGAGTTCGATCCCAGTACCACTAAAGAACCGCCGTGTAGGGCAGAGATGAACGTTAATTCTGTCGAGAGCTGAAACGTCATCCCGTTGGTGTGGTGTGGTAGTTAGGAGAGGGAGTGCCAGCTCAGGTGTCATCCACGTCACTTGACCATGGTTCAAAATTACTTGGTCCTTCGCCAAAAGCCCTCGTGTAGCTGTACAGTGCGACGTTAATTTTCAAACAATCAATCAATAAACCTCCTTTCTCTCTCTTTGTCCAGAGCAAATAATATTTTACATTGTTTTGTGAATACATTAATAGTATTTTTTTCCGTATCATTTAGATTATAACTTGTGTGTATGTGTTTGTTTGCTAACATTTACTGTACTTGTATGTATATGTGTGTATTTGCCAGTATATATATGCAACCTGTCACCAAAAAGTTCGGTGAATGAACCTATAGAGTTCGCTGCTCTATGAGTAGAATTCAACGCGTGATGAAGGCCAATATATGTTTGAACATGTTTTTAACCCTCTAACTGGATACCATCCTCCTGAAAAGTTATTCCGAAAGCGTTTTACTCTTATATTGCTATTCCCTTCAAAAATGCAAGAGGCTTCAATTCTTTCCCCCTTTTAAAACTTGGGAGGTCGAAAGGGGACAACTCTATGACTTGGTTCGGCGTATTTGATCATTGAGAACCAGGATAGCAATCGTTTACAGCTAGCTGTTAAGTTGCCTTGGGCAATCTTGTATGAAAACCGTAGTTCTTTCTACTATGTCGTTTTCCCCATAGATTCAGTCACAGTAAATTTAAAACAAAATGCAGGGTGAAAAAAACATGAAATAAATGGCGTATTAAGAGTTGAAAAATAGTTATATTTTCTTCAAACAAAATTTATTTTTCTGTCATTTTTTAAAAATTAAAAAAAAATATTTTGGTATTGCGATTTGAACCAGAAAAAGCATCCTGTATTCATTTTTGAATATGAGAGTAAGAAAACGCGCTCACTTTAAAACTTTCTCACTTTTTTAAAAAAAAGTTATGAGGTAAAAATAATAAAGGCCCTATCTTTTTTTTAAACAATAAGACATAAATGGTGCATATTTATGAAATGAAACAGACCTTTCTCTATTCAATTATATATTTAATTTAGAATAACATAAAAAATGATTTCAATATTCTTTTAATTTATTTAAATTTAAATCATATAAATGATATTTTTATGTTAACTGAATAGTTTTCGGAAAAAATCTAAATTTTCATTCCTAGTGCTCTCCTTTTCGAACTCCTTGTATTAAATAAAGATATCTTTTCTACATCGGCATTTGTGATGGACATAACACACATTCAGTCAATAATTTTTAATTTTAATGGGGGATATACTTCTTCAAATGCGCATGACAGTACTTCTAACCATTTTCTACTCAAGTTAAATTTTTTATCTTTATGTTTCTTTTATTACAAAGAAAAATGTCACACATCGATAACTACATTTTCACGCAATTCAGTCATTACAAATTCTATTGTGAGAAAAGTTCTCCCTAATTAATTTTGTCTTTCAAAACAGTACACTTAAAACAGTTTTGTTCAGTGAAGTTAACCGACAGTTCCACAATGTATTCATACCAAATTTTAAAAACAAATTTAACACTTAAAAATGTATCCTGTATTAAATTTTTCAGTATACACAAATATTTCCTGCTGTAGGGAAGATATAGTATGAGATGTGGTGAGCGGTTGTGAAAGAATGTTTTCGTACGTGTAGACTATTTTTGAAAATTTAAATGTCACTGAAGCTGATCATATAACTGCAAATAAGCCTTATTTTAATGTGTGCTGGTATCAAAGTAAAACACTTTAAAATATTAAGCAGCCTATGGAATTATACTCAATATCAAACTATTCGCAAAATGGCTTACAACTTCTAATCAAATTGTAAAAAAACTGAAATATAAATATATCTTACTACAGTCAAAAATATTCATAATATGTATAAGTATCCTATTTCTCCACTTATTGCTGTACATTTTAAAAACTGTAGTTGAATGCAATTTTTTATATTTATAAACGAGGCATAACAGCTCACACACTCGTAAAAATGTATTTATCATTTTTAAATATGCTACTATAAAACGTATATGGATTGTAAGATCAGTTGTAAAATCCTAAAAGCTTTTAGAGGAGCTAAAAACATGTAATTTTGGATTGATCAAATTTTTAATATAATACACAAATATACATGTTATTAAGCAAATACATTTGAAAAATAAAACTTCCTTCTGAATTAAACGTAATTGAAAGAAAAAATGTTTAATTGCAAATGAGTGGAAATACATGTTTATCTAAGGGGTATCCCCAAAGTGAGGTAATCCTCAAACTTAAAACTCAAACTCAGAGGCACAACAAACCATGAGGGCCAGGAACTACTGTGCCCATCATAATACACGTGACCATTGGACGCTGAGGTGCATGAACAGATGTCCCGATTTGGTGGTCTGTCTGAAGAGAGACCTTCAGTGTTTAAGACCCGAAGCAAGCTTGGTACTCATTTATCGACCCAATGTAGCGGGGATGAAAGGCAGAGTCGACCTTGCGCAGCCCGTTAATAGAACCGCAGACCTGTGGTGTGGAAGCAATATACACTACCCCTCGATCCTATTCGGTGAAAAATAAAAATTAATGTTAGAATCTTATGTAAATCCCTAATGAATGAGGGAGTCCAAACTTTTTTTTTCATGTAAACTGTTTAGACGGAAATGGGTAATTATGAACATTTCACAAGTTGCATAAATTAAAATTAACCGTTATAGTTTACATAAATTTTGAAGGGTGCAAAAGGTGTATTTCGGCTGCAGGAATTAATTTTAAAAGGAATACGGTTACGAAAAATTAGTACAAATCTATATCTAAAGTAGGGTTGGTTACCTTACATATTGTCAAACACAACAATGTATTGGAAGCCAATTCCACAATTCGTTGTTATAAAAATGTATGGAACATTACAAGATTTATTTTTGCATTTGTAATTTATATATATATATATATATATATAATTTTTCCTGGGAACTTTAAAAGCTAGAGCGGCATCCATCAAAACCGCGGTTCTCTATCTGTTTTTCCAGATCGCCCCTGACTAAGCCGGCTCTGTCATAGTAAGTGAAAATGCCGGATTTTGTTTGTCAAGATCATTTTATAGCAGACTGCATTTTTCATGTATTTTAGATATTGTCGTTTTATATTTTCTACATCAATATCTTAATGTCAGAATTTAAAATTACATAAAATTCTTGACATTCGCATCAATAAACATTATAATTTTTATTAGTATATGAATGTGTTATCACACGATTACATGACTGTTATTAGCATATTATTTTAACCATTTAATTAATATTAAGTATAACATAACGCACACAAATTTTCTGAACTTTAAAATAAATATTTCGAAAACTACTTCAGATATACTCAAAATTTTTCATTCCTACCCTTTAGCTTCTCAGTTTTGCTCCTATGTAAAACTTTATTGCATATTCCTCGGTTTTTTTAGTATATTTTTTGCTCTTAGCATGCATTTTTCAACTGAATTGTATGAAATCTTCAAAATATATTAAAAAATACCAAAGAAGCTATATAATAAAATTTGAAATTTATATTATACTCAAAGAGTTGCTAGAACTTATGGTAAATAATTTTTAACTTTGCGATACATTTTTTTTCGAAATTTCAAATGGAATTTATAACATAAAATTTCTAGCTTTATGCAGTCGAGATTTCAAAAAATATCCAGATTTTAATTACTCATTCAGTTAGCCTTGAAAAAAAGATAAATGTTGAGGTATTTTGCATAAATAGATATTTTTGAAGAATAATTCGAATGTTGTTGAATAGCTCGAATTTAAAATTGATTTTTATGTTTATTTATATGCATAAATGTCTACTGTAAATGTTTCCATATATTTTTGATTACCATTTATTCAAACATTCAAGTTATAAAAAAAATGTGGGAAAATCTTCATTCATGTTGTCTTTGATGTAAACTGAAGTTCAAGCACTTAAAATTCAAATATAATTCGGTGTATTTTAACAATATATGACTAGGCACTGTACGTAAACTTCCCTGAACACTTGGGCTTTGAAATCTAAAAAAAAATTAATAGATCTTAATTAGTTTTTTTTTTTTGTTATTATTTTTATCAAAGTTAAAGAAAATGTTTCAAATTATTTGATGAAGTTTAAATTTATTTATTTTTAGTGGTTGGAAAGTTGAAAAGATTTCAAATTTTAAAGTGTTTGGTGTTTTATTATATTTTTTTGGGCATCTTATATTGAAATAATCATGTTTCAAAAACTGAAAGCATTGATTAAGATAAGAAAAATGAAGCGAAAGAATATACTTAAAAAAAGTTAATTTGTCTAACTATATAAAATAGCAGATTGCCCTGACACGCCCCAACTGGTTACAGTTTGAAATTAATATGAAACCAAAAGGGAAACGTAACATATTTTACTTATGCGTTGGGACTTTTCAAAACTTTATAAATACAAGCTAGCAAACAAACACTTCTTGGGTTCTAAAGAAATTTCTCCCCGATTTTTTACGATTGCCCCAGGGTTAAAACACGGGGTTCCCTGCGAGCCATAAAACTCCTGCTGTGTTGCTTCTTCCATCCCTCATTATCTTTCAAGATGTTAAACCTTAAAAGGGGGAAAGGATTTCAGAAAAGTGCGGGTAATCCGCTTTTGAAAACGTTACTTGAAGGCAGAAAAATCAGTGCAGTCCGTTTTAGAAGCATCTTTACACTGACGGAATTCTCCGTGCTATCCGGTTAGAGGGTTAATTGTCAAGGTTTCAAGTGCGTTTATTTCCTGTTAGTTGAACGCCTAGCGCGAAAGGTTTATTATGGATTGCTGTCGTGTACCAAATGGATCAGAGAATAAACATGTTGTTTTGTTTCAAACTTGGGAAATCAGCAAAAGAAATTCACGAAATGCTCGAAGAAGCTTATAAAGATGAATACATCACATCAAAGAGTGATTATGAAGGATTTTAGCGTTTCCGGGGAAAGGTGGACCAGTCTGGAAGACCCCCCCCGGAGAAAGCTGTCCAAAAACCACATGTACCCCGGAAAACATTGAAATAGTTTAGCAGCTTGTGGAAAACAATCGTCGTATGAACAATTGAATGATAGCGGAGGAACTGAGAATCAGAACAGAAAGTGTTCACCTCATACTCACTGATGATTTGGGAAAACGAAAGCTCTGCTGCAGACTCGCACGCCATCATTTAGCGCCTGAACAAATGGAAATGCTGCTTTGCGCTTGCGGAGACCTCATTGGCATGTCAGATGAAGACAGAAATGTCTTAAACAACATTGCCATAGGCGATGAAAGTTGGTGGCTGAAGTACGACAAAGTTTGGAGTGGCTTAGTCCGTCGTCGCCTAAAATAACTAAGCTACAGTCGGAAAAAATCACGCATAAAGACAATGCTCATTTCATTCTTCGACTCTAAGGGTTTCATATACAAAGAATTCCTTTTTGAGAGAACCACATTGAGTGTTGTTGCCTACGCCGAAGTTCTGAAGCGTTTTCTTCAACGAATGCGTCGCGTTCGCCCTGAGTACTCCAAGAAAGGCTCATGAACTCTTCTCCAGGATAATGCCCGGCGACAAACCGCCTTTGTTCTATGGCAGTTTATGGCTGCGAATGGAGTGCTGACACTTGATCACCCCCTTATTCAACCAATTTGGCACCTGTAGTCTTCTTCATCTTCACCAAATTGTAGTAAGTCCTGAAGAGAAAATGATTTACGGACATCACTCACATTCAAACCAACGTGACAGCGGAGAGGAAAGCCATTCTGAAAGAACTGTTTTACAGGAGTTACTGGAACTTATGTACTCGTTCCCAACAGTGATTTAGAGATTATTTTGAAGGACAGTAAATTGTATTTGATGCTGTACAATACTGTACATGAAACAAAAGTTCAATTACTGAACTTTCTGGCCACAGGTAGCATATATATAAGTTTGTATGTACATGTATAAATGCATTTGTGTGTATGTATGCTTTATGTATTGGTATTTTGAAAAAAATCTTATTATGATCACACATGTTTTCAAACTTTCGCGATTGGATAATTTTAAATTATTAAAGTCTACATTTGCATGTGAGCAATCTTGTATTTTGTTCTGTATTTATTGTATTTGCATTCACTCTTGTTTATTTTCCCTTTTTGTTTCCCATTTATGCGTGTATTCTTCTATTTAAAACTTCCTACCACTATTTAGTATTCAATTACATTTGTAAACCTTATGTTATACTTGCCAGTACACAAGGAGTCTATGTGTGTGTGGGTGTAGGGTCTCAAAAAATACCGTTAATAGTGTTGCAGAAGTATGAGGACAGCTTTTTGCATAGACTTAGGCTGAATCACAAAACATTTCAATTGTTACATTAGTAACTTTACGAAGAGATAGTTAATTCGGGTAACAGGTAGTGTGACATCTTTAAGAGGACGAAATTATATCCAATTAAGTCTTTGGAACACCCCACAGAAGTTAACAGCAGTAGCATGAAAGATACCAGCGAGTCAATTTCTTTTTTGGAAAGTATAAAACGAAGAATTTTGCTCCTGGTAAATATTCAGAGATTGCGTTTCAAAATCAGTGATTTTTCCCTGGGGAGTATCACTTGTCGATAAACTCACTTGTCAACTACTAATTACTACTACACTAATTTCTATTGCAGACGAAGTACGATACCCGCATTTATTCGCCGAACTTTGCGATCTTCCCACTCAGTAGCTCTACGTGGCTCCCCCTGAATCTTGTCTTGTATAATCTTCCCTTAACCAATGCATCCAACAATTATGGCAAGTCTTTCTGCAATATCGTTGGAAGAAAATACACATTTTGTTAACTATATTTTGTAACCTCGTTCAAACTCAGAGGGATCTTGATAATGGCTTCTTCGTCTTGTTAACTAAATCTTTACTAACATCAATTCACGATGTCAAATTTCAACGATAATCAATGCTCAAAATATTCATTTTGTTTGATATAATTTACTACTTTCTTTTCAAATGTATAATTCATAGATACTCACAAGCCCTAAAGCATTTTTTTCTATCCCAAAATATATCGTGTTATCTACCATCTTGCCAAACAAATTGTATGTGTGATGGATGTATTCACTGTGAAATCCAAATGATATGAGACTGAATTTTAATTTTTTTTAGTAACCGTAAATTAAAAGTTAAATCTCATGCATTTATAAAATGTATTTATTTTATATATTATTAACACCATATCCATGACTAAAACTTATTATTATGAAATAAATTATTGTATTTTTTAAGTAATCTTTTTTAAGTCTAATGTGAATTGTATTATCAGTATAATAAACAGATACAAGCGTGCAGGAAATACTCACTGAAGTTCTGTTTTAATGTAAATTAATGAACTACAGCTAAACAAAATCTTACATAAAATCTGGAAGTTAATTTTACATTCATCACCGATTTTCTAAAGCATTGTAAATGTCTTCTATACTTAATCCTGATATAAATTCTACCATTAAAATATAACTGTATTCAATCACTAATAAGATTATATGTTTTCAATCAAACGCTTTTTATTAGGGAAACTAAATTTTCATACATATTAATTATATGAAATTATTATCACAAATATTTTTAAAATTCAACTTATCTTAATATTCATTTTTTAACTTTGTAAAACTTAAAGAATTCATCAAAGCTTATGAAACAGCTAAAATTAATGTTGATTTATAAATGTCTAAATAATAAAATACTCTAAATATCTAAATGCACAGTGCGGCAAATAAGTTTTAAGACTCGTCCAGAGCGCAGGCTGTGTGCTCGACCTGAGGGAAAATGCGCATGCGTTATAATGTCCATGATCTTCTGATACACTAAGAACAAGTTGATTACATTTATTTCAGTAGCTGAGAGAAGACGAGCGTTTATTGGAGAAGGGAATTTTTCCCATGTAGATTTTTTAAGATAGAGAAAAGAGCTGTAAACAAATTTTACACAAAACTTCGTTAAAGTGCATTAGAAACATACCAGCTCATGAAAGAAGTTTACGGTGACTCTTGTTTAAGTATATCAAACGTTTTTGTATGGCACGAAAGTTTTTTGGATGGAAGAGATGCGGTGGAACACTAATTTCATTTAGAACACCTGAAATTATTGAGAAAGTATGAAATTTCGTAGCAAACGATCACTGTCCGTCATTAAGAATGATGGCGGACTCTTTAAACATAAACAAAGAAACAATCCGAACCATCCTGCTTGAAGATTTGGGCAAAAGAAAAGTATGCGGTAACTGTGTTCCACACACTTTATCCCCTGAACAAAAAGCATTGGGAAAAGCATATTGCATGAAACTTCCTTTCAGCCACTGAAAATGATCCGAACTTCATGAAGTCACTTCTACAGGTGAAAACACCTAGTGTTTCGAATATGGCCATTAAATAAAACGACAATGTGTGGAATGGACATCAGAAAATTCACCACAAAAAAAACAGGGAAAATTCATCCAAAATCAAAACAATGCTTATTACATTCTTTGATTCTGCGAGTATTATACACAAAGAATTTTTTTCCAACTGGACAAACAATTGCAGGTCAGTACTACTGAGTTGTTTTAAAGTATTTGATGGCCAGAATTTCTTCATTTGTCCAGAATATTTGACGGAAAGCAGTTGGTGTTTCTTACACGACAATGCATTCATTCACACCTCCCTGGTTGTTCTTCGATTTTTGGCAAAAAACACGGTCTCTGTGTTGAACCATCCACTGCATTCACCTGATTTAGCACCATGTGGCTACTCCTTGTTCCCAAAACTTTAAATGAAATTAAAAGGCTGTTATTTTGAGGATATTTCGATATCACAAGCAGCGTCTACGCATGCTTTGCAGGCCATTCCACAAAGAAATTTTCAACAGGCGTTAGGAACCTTAATAAATCGCTATAACAAGTCCATTGATACCGGACAGTCATATTTTGAATAAAAAACCAAAATGGGAATTAATATCTTGTTTCTATATATATATATATATATATATATATATATATATATATATATATATATATATATATATATATATATATATATATATATATATATATATATATATATATATATATATATATATATATATATATACAGTCGATAATTCAAACTTTCGATAATACGAACCTCTCGCTAATTCGAAGTATATGCTCAGCCCCTAAAAAAGTTCTTGATATTTCGAACTAAAACCATACGTTTCGGTATTCTCAATATTTCGAAGTAAAATTTGTGACTGGCCAGACTACAACACGCGATAATTGGAAGTTATCCTATAAAACTCTCGATAATTCGAACCTTCAATATTATAAAGTTAGATTCACTTCCTGTTCCTAATTATCTCACGAGCGGTTTTTTTAGTGAACTTATTTTCAGTTCAAATTGTGCATATTGATAGAATAACTATACTTTGTTTATTATATTTCCGGTATTTGCTAAGCAGAACGTTGATTTATTCCTAAGCCATCTGTTTTTTTTTCTTTTTCCGTTGATACCCAAGCTTTAGATGAATAAAGGAAAAATTATCTGCTTTCTTTTTTATTCACTGTGCAGTAATGAGTGATGCTTCATTTTACAAGTATTGCACAATAGTTTTGTTTTTCGTTAAGTATTTATTACTAATAATGTGAGTCACATTTAAACAGATGTTTTTTTTAAAAAAATGAAGCACTCAAACTACATCCAAGATAATTCAGCAGAATCGTTTTATGGTAGAGAATTGAAATCGAGAAATAAAACCTTTATATAAAAATGTACGAGGCAAAGACAGGAGAGACAGGGATTTAACTTTATTCTAATATTTTTAAAAAAAAAGAGCGGTAATGTGCCACTAAGAATTGCTCCACGTGCCATAGTTGTCGACCCCTGCTATTATGTATACCCCGTAGCTGAGTGGGAACTGTGAATACGCCTTATGATCATTTATATTCCAAATTTTAAATTAAAAATATTATTTTACTAAAGTTATGGTGATTTACGTTTTCTACCTGTTAATTTAGATGTAAACCTTGGGCGACTACTTTACACTTCACCTCAGCGTCGACTTATCACGCAAAAGGAACGACATGTCTTCTTTTAAAAAGTACAAGTGCTTAACAATTACTGAAAAGAAAAAGGTGATAGAATCAGTTGAAGAAGGTGAGAGGAAGGTTGATGTAGCCACAAAGCATTTGAAATCCCACTGAGCTCACTCTCCACTATTCTGCAGAATAAAGAGAAAATCTTTAGTGCATTTTCGAGTAAAGTGAGAAAACGCGTTAGTAAAGGTAATTTTCCACGTCTTGAACAGTGTTTAATTTCATGGATGAGACAGTGTCGAGGACAGAATATTCCGATGGGTGGCTCTTTATTGAAGGAAAAGGCTAAAACATTCTCCAAAGAATTAGGAATCGAGTTTTAGGCTAGCCAGGGATGGCTTACAATTTTTAAGAAAAGGAATGTGATAGTCTTCAAAAAAATGTGTGGGGAAAGCTAAAGTGTCGACATTAACGTTTCTTCTAAGTGGCAGAACTCGCTTTCGGATCTAATAAAGGAATACGAACCACGAAACATTTTCAACACGGATGAAACCGGATTCTTTTTCAAGTGTTTGCCAGAAAAAACATTTACATTCAAAAAAGAAAAAATGCCATGGAGGAAAACATAGCAAGGAGAGGTTAACTATTTTACTGACTGTAAACATGGACGGCTCAGAAAAGATTACTCCTCTCATTATAAGAAAATCTGCAAAACCTCGCTGTTTCAAGGGCATAAACTTGTTCCCTACCAACTACCGCTCAAACAAGAAGGCATGGATGACCACCGAACTCTTTAATGGGTGGTTGGTCTCACTGAACTCGGATATGCAAAGAGAAAAACGACATATTCTCTTATTTTTAGACAACTGTACTATGCACAATAACGCACCACCTTTATCAAATGTGAAACTTCCATTTTTCCCTCGAAACTCAACCTCAAAACTTCAGCCACTCAACCAGGGCATCATACATAATTTTAAAACTTTTTATTGGCGTGAAGTTGTTAAAAGTGTTTTGGATATCCTTGAAAATCAGCAGAATCCATCCCTTTTGGAAGCTCTTCCATAACAAGATTTGACGTTTGACGACTACGTGTTGGTTGACATGGACATTGCTGTATGGGGAGCTCTATCTGACGCTGAAATTGTGGCTTTGGACGACAATAATACAGAAAGTGATGAAGACGAATTGGAGGAGTTGACTCCGGTATCTCTGTCAGAGCTAAAGTGTCACTAAACTAACTAAGCAACTTTTCCCTTTAATATCATGTTGATGCAGACATTTTGTAGGCTTCATTTGTTCTAGAAAAATCAATTGACAAAGTTAGATTGCATGCCTTAAAACAAAAAAAAATAACAGATTTTTTTCGACAAAAAGGATTAATTATATATAGAATGTATATTCTTTTAATAGTTCTTTTCAAGACATAAGTGTATTCTTTTAATATAGGACTTTTAACTTCTCTTTTATTTTTATACTGTATAAAATGTACTTTAAAAAATTATGTACAATTGTTGCTTTATTATATAGTTTTAAATTTAAATGTGTTAGAAAAAAACCTCTCTTCGTGTATTTTGAGAGTGTTTTCCTACCCTCTTGATAATTCGAACTCTTGATAATTCGAAGTTTTTCATTGGTCTCTCCCAACTTCGAATTATCGAGAGTCGACTGTATATATATATAAACTCATGGACAAAAAATTAGTGCCCCAAGAATTAACGGCGTGATCATTACGAAGCTTGGAATGGAGGTACAGGTCGGGGAGGTATGCAAACGTTTAGAAATGCAGCGTGATTGATAATTACGTATAGCCGGTAGATGGCGTTTAACGCCGTTCTCCGTGGAGTGTAAAACATGTAACTACAGCTTGTTTGAGTGTGCTGAATCGTTTAAAAAGGAAGAGCTCAGGTAGACATGCGAATCCGCCGTGTTCTAAAGCAATATAAGCAGCTTTCACAGTTTGAGACGGGAAGAATCATAGGCATGATAGAAGCTGGGTGGTCAGCTAGGCGACTAGCTCGTCAAGAAGGCCGCTTTGATTGTGTTGTGAGGATGTGTTGGGACCAGTGTATCGGAGAGATGTCATTTACACGAAGACTAAGTTCGGGACGCCCTCGACGGACCAGTCGTCGAGAAAACCGCAACATCGTAAGAAATGCATTCTTACAGCCAACTGCTTCATTGGCCACCACCCAGGGACAGGTAACACATACATTAGGGACCCCTGTGTCTTTTCGAATAATGTGAAGACGCCTGGCTGAAGGACATTTGAGATCACGGCACCCATTACGTATGCAGTCATTGACGAACACCCTTCGACACCTTCGTTTAGAGTGGTGCCGCGCACGAGGAAACTGGATTTCAGATGAATGGAACCAACTTGCCTTTCGTGACGAATTCAGTTTCAATCTCAGCAGTGGTGACAATCGTGTTCCAGTGCGGAGATCCCGTGGTGCACGCCTCAATCCAGCATTTTCTTTACAGTGACTCACTGCTCCCATAGCTAATGTGATGTTATGATGTGCCATTGACTACTATACACTGTCACCCCTAATATTAATCTGTGGAACCATGAGTTCCCAGCGGTATGTCCATGACACATTGCAACCATATGTATTGCCACTTATGCAACGGGTCCCAGTAGGCATTTTTCAACACGACAATGCTTGGTCTCACAGGGCAAGGGTGTCACAAATCTGTCTCTGCACGGTTACTACCCTTCCTTGGCCAGTCTGATCCCCATTTTGTCTCCAATCGAGCATATCTGGGATAATTTGGAATGGTGAGTTGGACATCACATGAGTTTGAACGAACTAGAGGCAAAATTACAGAAAAAATGAAACGAAATGTCTCTTGGAATCATACAAAACTTGTATACTGCAATGCCCGATCATATCGCATCATGCATTCAAGCTAGAGGGCGTTCAGTTGGGTATCAAATCCTTCGTTCTTTTACCTTCTTCTCTGAAATAAATTATCCTTTTTCTTCGATTTTGTAGTTATTTACTTATATCAAATCAGTCACTCGTTTATAAACTTTCGTTTCATTTTGATGACTCCTTCTTTGTGCACTAATATTCTTTTCTCCATGAGTGTATATATACATGCCAAACTTAAAGTCTGCTAGTAAATGGAAGCCGTCTTCTTCAAAGTTAATACTTTATTATCGTTCATGCATAACTATTCCAACATGGCTGCCAATTGGCGACTAATAGGACGGAACAAACTGCATCATCACAGCAAGGAGTCATCAGCGTCTCTTCTCGATTATTCTCTCGTCAGAGCACTCACTCTAACTTAAATAGTATTATTGACCCTAAAATCCCTACGTGATAGTAAAGAGTTCGCTCTATTTTTATTTATTATTCAATTTGATTAAAATTAAGAATTCCAGACCTGCTATATATATATATATATATATATATATATATATACTCAAGACCCAAAACATTATAACCATCTGTCAGTAACGAGCTGACTGACCTTTGGCGTACAGCACAGCTTTAACTCGCCTTGACATGGATGCCAAAAGTCCTTGGTAGATGGCCGGAGACCGATTGTACCAGATGTTTAAGCAACGGTCACACAAATCAGAAATATTGCGAATTGGTGGTCTTTGAACTCGGAGTTGCCGTCCCATGACATCCCAAATGTATTCTATCGGATTGATATCCGATCAGTTAGGTGGCCAGGACATTAACTGGAATTCAGCATCATGTTCTTGGAACCACTCCAACACAATTTTAGACTTTTGGCATGGGGCGTTGTCCAGTTGAAACATTCCATTTCCAGCTGGAAAAACATAAGCCATGTAAGGAGGCAACTGGTCCGCAATCATTTTTAGATACCCTGTAGCATTCGTTGTCTGCTCTACCACAACCACGGGTCCCAGAGTCACCCAAGAGAACATCCCCCAGAGCATAATACCGCCACTACCGGCCTGTTTATGACCTACTGTATCTTGAGGGAGCAACTGTTCTCCTAGATGACGGTGTATCCTGACACGGCCATCGGCGTGATGAATGACAAACCGTGATTCATCTGACCAGGCAACTCTCTCTCACTAATCCATGGACCAGTCCCAATGTTCACGGGCCAAGCGCAGGCGCAGTTGGAGATGACGCTTGGTCAGCAAAGGCACACGAGTGGGACGTTTGCTGCGTAGTCCCGTATCTAACAGTGTACGCTGAACAGTGTGCTTCAATATTATTCTACTTGGCCCTGCATTGTATTGGGATGTCAACTGAGCCACTGTCTGGCTCCGGTTTTGCTCCGCCATGCAAGACAGTATTCGACGACCTTTTTCTTTGATAGCGTATGGACACCCAACACCATGTCGTCAACCGCTGGTTTTACCATCATTCATACACTTTACATAAGTACTAACAACTGTAGATCACGAACAACCCACGAGTCGTGCAGTTTCGGAAATACTTGTTTCGAGCCTTCGAGTCATTACAATATGCCTACTATCAAAATCGTTTAGATCCACAGCATTTCCCATCACATACAGAAGTAAGTGTTATAATGATTCTGCAGACTCTCCGGCAGCAGTTAAATACCACTTCCAACTGATGACGTGCCTTCCACGTCATCCAGGAGAGTTAATTGCAAAATGTAAGGGTGGTCATAATGTTTTGGCTCTTGAATGTATAAATATATTGCTCCTATGTATATTAGAATTTTGACACATGAATTTTAGGTCTTTTTAAGATCCTGTAATTATGTAGCTAATACTCATAGTCACACAAATATTTTTATATAACCATGTAAATTTTTGACATTTTTTTCATTATAATTATCTTCTTTTCTCATTTCTATAAGTCCAGATTTTTGTTTTATTTTATTAAAAGTCATTAATTCACTTGAAAAGGTATTTATTAATTTAATTATTGTTAATCTTTATATTTTGATATGCATTTTAAAGTTATTAATGTGTAATTAGAATATTGATACTTTTATTACTATAAGGGTGAAAATATTGAAGCTTTTAAGATTTACGTAATTGATGTTTCAGTTGGTGCATTGCTTTTATAATACTTTTATGATGAATGTGTAAAAATGTCATTTCTATATGTTATGTATATATTTTTTATTTCAACTGTAAATATATTTTCTATGTTATGTGTATAATTAGTACTATTCCAAGAAATTAATGTTAATCCAGTTTTATTTTTTATAATTTTCAAAATTTTTCAAAATATTTACTTTTATTTTATATTACATTTTATATTGCAATTTTTACATGTTTCAATACATTTATATTAGTAGTGCTTCTAAGATTATTAAATTATTTTAAATCTGTGTAAACATTTGGAAGTACATTTTTACTAGTATAAATTTTAGATTTTATTTCATTACAACTATAGTGAATGTTTCGCTATAGATATTAAGTTCTAATTTCTAGGTACTTAAAAAAATTCTACACAAATATGAATAATTTTAAATTCATATATTTAGAGACTGGCAACTAGGCTCAGTGAATATACTCTGTCTTTTCTAGGTGGTACATTATAATGGTATAAGTAGCATCGATAGAAAGTAGCCATTAACTCTTTTTATTTTGCTATATTGGTAGGCTAATTAGTTAGTTTATATTTTTTAGCAATTCATATTCTAATAATTGGTAGTATTTTATAATCTGTTAGGCTAATTTTAAACAGAATATACTACAGACATTATGAACACAGTAGATAGTGACAAAGTTTTGAATGCAGGTCATTACAGAGATTCTACGAGACTTTTTAATACATATAATACTAGAGCATTATCGAATAAGGAATATTTAAAGAATTCTAAAAAAAGACTTTTTGCATTGCAGTAATGTTTAATAACAAGATAATGTATTTAATATTTAATAATATTGACTATGATAGATTTAGTTCACTACTTAGGTTTGTACTGAAAGAGAACTATATATATCACAAGGGTAACTATTATCTGCAGATTAAAGGTTTGCCACAAGGTGGCCCTGTGAGCAACTGTTTTGCCAATTTATATATACATCATTTTAAAAAAGTAGTTATATTAATAATTTTAAATATTATATTTATCGTTATGTAGATGACATAATCATTTATGGCAAGCAAGTCAATTTTATACCTAACACAAATTTTTATCCACAATATATTTATTTAATACAGACATATAGTAACAACAATGAAGCAAATTTTCTTTACATACATATCAAACTTAAAAATAATGTAATAGCTTTTCATATTTATGATAAAAGAGAAGAATTTTATTTCAATATTATAAAAGTTCTTCATTGGGGGAGAGTAATATACATGTTCCTATATTCATAAATATTTTATTAGTTGCATACAACGCAATAAATTTCTGGTGTAAAAACATTTAGAAATAATAAATAACTATAAATATTGCATAAATCAGAATTACCCAGTTATATTTATTAATAGTTATATGAAAATAGCTATTCAAAATAGTAAGGATTAAAAGTTCTGAGATTGATAATAGTTTATTACTCTAAACTCACATAATTAATAGTTATAGTTACCTCCATATTATAATATTAGATAAAATTACTTATTATTATTTAATTCATATATACTCCATTGTCACTAAAGTTATGGTACATTAATTTGTATAACTCTCTTTTTTAATTTTGGTTTTTATTCTTTTTATACTTTTATTAAGTGCTACATTTCAGACATTCACATGCTTTGAATCTGCATTAGGGTCCAGAATCTGGCAATAACTTATTTATTGCACTCAGATTTAACGCAGGCTCTGCTGTTTTAAGTGCAAGTTTTAGGTAATGTACCTCTATCTTGTAATGGATTTAGATATTGCTATCCATTACTTTCAATAGGTTTTTGCTCAATATTATTTGCATAAAGGGGGAAGGTTGGCTTTCCAAAAAACATGTTCAAACCCCATTTTTATATAAATTATTTTATATTTTAACTGTCCTAAGTCAACAATTTTTATAATACCGCACCATCCATTCTATAAGTTTTTATCGCAGTTGCTCATGTGTCCTTCATTGTGTGATTTTCCTACTGTCTATGGGTTTTTCGAATGCGATTGTTGGATTTTTATCTCTTGTTTGTGTAGAGAATAAGACTATATGTATATATATATATATATATATATAATATATATATATATATATATATATATATATAATATATATATAATATATATAATATATATTATATATATATATATATAATATATATATATATATATATATATATATATATGTATATTAATTCTTTTCATACTATTTCTAAGTGCTATTATTCAGCCATTCCTATGCTTTGAATTTGCATTTGGGTATAGAATCTGGCAATGACTTGTTTATTGTACTCAAAATTAGTTCGGGCTCTTGCATCTTGGAATACAATTTTTAGGTAAGTTACCCTTTTCCTGTAATTGATTCAGTTATTATATTCATCATTTTCAATAGGATTCTGCTCAGGATTACTAACAGAATGAGGGGAAGTTTGGGGGGGCCAAAAAACATGTTCAACCCCACTTTTATGTAATTTTTTTTTTTTTTACTTTAAGAGCTTTGCTAAGTTAGAATTGTTTATAATATTGTAGCATCCATACTTTTTTTCAATTTTAAATTCCGTTTTTTTTAATTTCTAATATTTCCTTTGTAAAATCTCATGTCTGGTTATGTTGGAATTTTGATGATTTTTGATTATTCAACTCTCTTTAGTAGAGAAGTTTGACTATATATATATATATATATATATATATATATATATATATATATATATATATATATATATATATATATATATATATATATATATATATATATATATATATATGTATATATATATATATATTCAGAAATATTTTTATTAATTATATACAACGCAATAAATTTCTGGTGTCAATAATCAGACATAATAAATAACTATAAACATTTTACTAAATATTGCTGACATCAGAAATACCCAATTAATTTTATTAATCGTTATAAGAATAAAGCTATTCAGAATAGAAAGGATGAAAAATTCTTAGATCAGTAATAGTTTATTACAATAAATTTACATATTTCATTGTTATAGTTACCTCCATATTATAATATTAGATAAAATTATTCATTATTGTTTAATTCATATATACTCTAGTGTCACTAAATTTATGGTATATAATTTGTAACTTTCTTATTAATTTTTATTTCTATTATTTTATACTTTTGTAAAGTGTTCCATTTCAGCCATTCACATTAGGGTCCAGAATCTGGCAAAAAAGTCTTTATTACACTTAGATTTAACACGGGCTCTGCATTTTTAAGTGCAATTTTTAGGTAGGTTACCTCTATCTTGTAACGGATTTAGATATTCCTATCCATTTCTTCCAATAGCTTTTTGTTGAGTATTATTTGCATAAAGGGGTAAGGTTGGCTGGCCAAAAAACATGTTCAATCTCACTTTTATGTAAATTATTTTATATATTAGCTGTCCTAAGTCAGTAATGTTTATAATACTGCAGCGTCCATTTTATAATTTTTAATCTCGGATGTTCATGTGTCCTTCCTTGTTTGATTTTCCTACTGTCTATGTGTTTTTCGAATGTGATCGTTGGATATTTATGTCTTTTTTGTAGAGAATAAGACTACATATATATTTGTGTGTGTGTGTGTGTGTGTACAGTATGTCCCCAAAATATCGTCTAAGCTCTGCACAGCTAAATTGCTCTTTGAGAATACAAAAAAAACACACTAAAGGACTGTTTCTGTACAATCTATAGTTTGCGAAAAAATAGGGTTAATGATAATGAATGAATGATGTTTCATGATGGGACTCAGAAGGATTTCTGTACTCTTGCACGTTATTAGCTGACTGTGGCAATTCCCGTTTACTTTGTGTTGGGCTGTCAGATTCTACAGACATCAAAACCACTAAATCTTACACTATTGGGGTTTTTTTTCTATTGATCTGTCACTTGGAGTTAATGATCTAAGTCAATAGTAATAACACAAACGGACTTAGTTGTTCTTTGGCATGCTGCTTGTATTTTGGTGGACACCGCGTTCCTGCAAGATATGAAATCATCCATTTCACGGTAAGGACAAGCATACATTGATATGCACGGTGGATGCTTTGAACATCTGCTTTCATAAATATTTGCAAATGCTGCAACTGATGTTTCCAATGCGGTGTCGTTTGTACTTTTCTCTTAAAATATGGATCTTACAGTTGCATTTTTTGGGGCATTTTTCCTGCACTTTCAAAGATGAATCTAGCTCTGCGGAATTTTTAAGCAATTTAGGGGAACCCTGTGTAGTTTTATATCTGGATAGATTTCTGAAGCTTAGAATCTATGCTACTTAATTATCCTCACACATTTGGATTGATAAAAAAAATAGGATCCTGTTGTCAATGTCCGCTTAGTAAAATGAATTCTTACAAAAATTATCAACATATGTTTTGCTTCTTAATAATGCCAGGTGAAATGAATATTTTACTCTGGAGTAAAAATACATTTTAAATTTAATTATTATTGTTTTTTTACCATTCAGGCACATAACGAACTTTTATAGATGTTAAGTATATCTAAATGTATTTATATAAACGACATGACATAATATTCATTTTGAATGAAACTATGAGTTTGATGCAACGTCAATAAGTACTTGTAAATCTTCCATTAATTATTCAAATTCCTACAAAAATATTAAATTTTGAGTCTCTTTTAAAAAGCTACATCTGTCTTGTTACGAAATATTAAAGTTATTCAGACATAGAAATTTGATGGCATATTATAGTCGTATTGACATTGTAAGACTTCCTTATGAAAAGTATAGATTTAAGCATTTTTTTTCTTACGAAACAGTAGTTGTTTTATGTACTGTATAAAGTTTTAATTTACTGTAACGTTTATTTAATTTTTTTATTAAAAATAAACCACATACACCAGTGCATCTCAAACTTTCAATACTGGTGACCCACTTTTCAATCATAATTTTTATCGCCCCCCTTATACAATAATAATGTATTCAATGCAATAATAATGCACTTTGACGCTAAAGCTACTATGTGATCTTAATTATAAACCATTTAAATTAATAAGATAAGTATATTAAATTTTATATATGTTACTTTTAAGTAGTATATGTTTTATTTTCCTTTCTCGAATTTTTTAAATTGGAAACATTACAAAATGCGGTGGCTACTTTGAAGACAAAATACTGGTCTCAGCCTAATATAGAAAAAAGTACTCGGAGTGTCAATTTCTAATCGTAAGCCGTCCATTGAAAAACTTTCCTCTTCAAGACAAGCCCATGGAAATCGCTAATACTTATTAAACTTGCTCTTAATTTAGCATTAATAAATTAGTTATAAAATACCTTGGGCAGCACTGATGCATTAAAGTCTGAAGTACCCACTCTTCGCAACTCTTCACACTCTTTTTTAAAAAAAACTAAAACATTCTTGATATAATAGCTGAATTGTCAGGACAGTAAACCCAAATGCGGAACAATCTTTACGAAAATGTAAAAATATATTTTCAAACGAATGCTCATATTAAATGCTCATGTTTTAAGCGAACTGTAATTTTAAGCCTCACAGAATGAGTATTTATAATTAATTTTAAATAATAAAAAAATAATATAGAATTTCGATGAAGAATAATTGCGCTACTTTTTAATATTTACAGTGAAAAGAATTCAAAATGTTTTAACCCGGGAGCTGTCACACACTCGATTCTAAAGTTAATGGTTTCGCGGGTTGATTGAGCCACCCCAACGTTTTTTCATGATTATTTTTATTGTACTTGATACAAATCGTGATTCCAGTGAATAATTTGATTAAGAGAAAATATACTTACCTACTTTCAAGGACTTTTCAAATTTTCTTTTGTAACAAATAAGCAGTTTTGCCTTAATTAAATATTTCATGATCTGTGTGACCTGCGCGACCACTTCCGGGTTAAGAGTGTGTTCAATATATAATAAGTATGTTATTTATAAAAAAATTGTGTGAAACGTTTCTCATTATGCTTTATATGTTTGAGAGTACTCATAAAAATAAATATTGGCCAAGTAATCCTTCAAAGAGTGTATGTATGCTATCTGTGGTTTTCCAAATATCAAACGATTTTACATAGAACTCCCCCCCCCCACAGAAATACATTATGCACAACTTCCCTAAATGAGAAACAAACACATAAGATATGAGTCATAACAAAGTGTGCCAATAACTTAGAAGGTCAAACAGATGTTGAGCAAATCTATTCTGCTGTCTTTAGCTTTATGTACAGTATTTCATAACAGTGATGAATTTTTTATCTTCCTAATTTTTTTCGATTCTGGGTCTGGGTTTTTTCTGAAAGAGTAGTATTTTAGGATTAAAAAGAAAACGTAATAAAACACCTCTCATCATTGGATTACATCAAATCAAATAAAAGTTTTTTTATTTGGTTATAGGATCAAAGATAGCTAATTAGGTATTGAAGAAGTTTTTATTTTTGATAATGTTATTTCGCCAGAAGATATTCATATATATATATATATATAAATTATATCAAAGTAAAAACGTATTTTTTATTATGTCTGAAAGTATTTTGTTTTTATTCTTTCCAGTAAATTGATTTTTTTAATCATTTATTTTCGATATGCTCACGCCCCCACTAGAAGGGATATCGCTTCCCCAGGGGGTCGCGCCCCACAGTTTTAAAAACACTTTCATACACACATGCATATAAAAAGCGCATTTTGATAAAAAAAATTTCTAGAAAATCTAAAAATGAAAGAAATAAACGATTCTTATGAACTAATGGTTAGAAATTAAGAATTTTATATGAAACCGTTTTCAATTATCTTTTGTCTCCTTTCATTAAATAAAAATGTCTAAATCAATTACTGAAATTCAAATCCGTTTTCTTTATTCTGCATTTTTTGTGGTTGAATCTCTTTTTTTAATCTGTATTTATATCCTCAATAAATTGCTATAGTACTGAACATATTAGCTGTCTTAAGTTCTCCTTGTACATATCTGACATCAAACATATTGCTTCTTTTAAAAATAAACAATATATTTTTATTATTTGTATTTATATTTTCTATAGACACATATTTTGATACCGTAAAATGTAATTATTTATAATAAATATTATGTTACAGGTCTTGACTACCATCAGTTTTAATACTACTTTTGCTGGAGTTTATTGAAGGTGTTAAGCAAGAGCAAACGATCTTTTTGACGTTGCCATTTTTCAAGAAACAGTTAAATATAATGGTATTTCAACATAGGGCAGAAATAAAAACTTTTGAAAAAATCACCAGCAATGTCTCTCATTTACCATTTCACCATGCTTTTATTTTCTACAGAAAGATAAAATAAATTGTTATTTATTCTCGTTTGAGAATCCACTATCATATTTCCAGTTTACGTATTGATTGTCTTTTTCACAGAGAGAATTTTTTATGCAATTAATCACAAGAAAGTTCTTGTGACATTATGAAAGTTAAGAATAAGAATCGCTGGATGAAATTTATTTATTAAACTTTTTTTCTTTCTAAAGGGAAAAAAACAATTGCTTTTTTTAGAAATTGTGTTTCGCATTTGTTTATGTATTTGTTTTATTCTTTTGAAATGAATCTGAAGAATCAATCTGTTACTTATTCTCGTTTGTTCTTAGAACAAACGATAATGTTCTTTTTCCAATTTAATAAAGGAAAAAGAAAGATTAAGAAATAATTCTTCATTTTATTTAGATCGGTTGCTATTTTGATCAAAATTTTTGAAAAAAGAAACGTATTTTTTATGTCATAAAATAAAGTGAGATTTAAATAAATACAATATTTATTAATCTTATGTAAATATTATACTATATAATATACGATTCAATAACTCTCTAATTCTCTTTAAATTTAGAAAATAGTTATTTAGAAAACAATTTTACAGGTCTACGTGAAAAACATATCTAAATTAGCTGTAAAATTTTGTGCACTTAGTTCGTCTAAATACTTATACATATTCCTAATATTTCTTTAAGTATTAAAAGAGAATCAGTTTCCTAATTATTTTGCATTATGTAAAACATATATAGTAATAATATTTATAGACTGTAATATTTACAAATAGTACTTATGAGTGAAATAAGCCCCATATTATGTTAGCAATCTAATGAGTAAATTGTTTTACAAAGGATATTTCCAAACTATAGGTTACTTACAACTAAATATATATATATATATATATATATATATATATAACGTACATAATTATATATTGTATTTATAATAATTTGGATTTTATTTTAAAGTTTTTTTGAAGAAAACAACGATTTCAGTATGTAAACAGTTAAACAAATTCTAAGCAGCTTGCACAAGATTTTAATCAAGATAAAATCCGAAGTACTTAATCAATGTGTTCCAATTATCTTAGAAAATGTATTTTACTCCAGTCTTATATTCCTTATATCTATGAGTGCTTATTTATTTACAGAAATTTGTGTGCTATCATAAAAAGTTTCTTATGGAGGATTCCATATTTAAGTATTGTGCACTGGAAATTTTTGTCCCACCCAATGATAAACAGAAAATAGTATATATAGTTTCAAGATATTTTCTGTTAAACCAATAAAAAAGTGCTCACTCTATCTAAGTTATAAACTAATCCGCACTATGTATAATTCCCTTGCACCACCCATCTGGTATAGTGGTTAGTGACGCTGACTGTTGAGCCTGGGTTCGAAGATATGGATGTTTGTAAATGTATAGTACCTACGCGGCATGGGTTACTCTAAATAAAATATCCTTCGAGCCACATAGATTTAAAATATTTTATTTTTAATTATAGATAAAATTGTCAAAATATTTTTTAAAAAAATTATCTTTTATGTAAATAAATGAAATCTATCCTGAAAATTATATTTTGTTTTAAATTTAACTTCACTAAATTTTGTTTTCAAATAAATTTTTTGAACAAAAATAAATGGGGATTATTTTAAGTTGAAAACCAGTAAAAATACTTACGTATTAAAAATTATTTCACATACTTATATCCAAATTTCTAGATATATTATAGATTATGATTTTTTTAATATTTGGTTACTGGATAACAAAATAAACAGGGTTCCAAAAATATTTGGTTTTGAATTTCTTTTTATTTAAATTTTTGTTCTAATTATGTAATTTAATAAAAGATCTAATTTAGGATCTGGTTGAATAGATAGTCTTGAACATTTATATTGTTTATAATATAATCACAATTAAAAAGTATAAGCAATGCGTCATAATTTTTTTAAGTTAATCATTACGTAGAGTCGAATATTTTAAGTTCGCAAAATTTAGTTTAAATATAATTTATATTTTTTATCTTCTATTTAAACGCGCGTTTATTGAAGAATAATTGCTACGTATTTAATAAATTGCTGTTCAAAAATCTTGCATATTCCTTTACAAACTACACTGGCCTCAAATGTTAAGGTACAACATGTTTTTCACTCACCATAAAAAATGGCAGTAACAATAAAATGCATAGTTTACATGAATAATAATAACGAACTTTAAAAACATTAATGCAAAAACGATTGCTACAACTTTTATTTTATAGAAAAGAACGTATATTTATGAGTGAGAGAAAAGTATGCAAATATCAAGCTTTCGTACTTTTGTGTGTAAGTTGTGTTGATTTTCAACAGTTGTTGGCAGTTTCGGTGACAATAGTCAATAGAGTTAGAAAATGTCTCAGAGACGTCGTTTACCCAATTCGTTAAGGTGGCGGGCAGTTGGATGAATGGAAATGGGATTGTCGCAGGCTGATGCTGCTAGACGTCTCAATGTGTCTCGTAGTGTTGTTCAGAGACTTTGGGATCAATACCAATCCGAAGATTCTGTGTCCAGAAGACCTGTTCCAGGCCGACCACGAGCTACAACACCTGCAGAAGACCGTTTTCTAGCTCTTTCGGCACGAAGGAGAAGAACCACTACTGTGCCGCAGCTCGTTGCAGACCACTTTCAAGCATCAGGAAGAAGAATCTCCGCTACTACGGTGCGAAATCGTCTTCACAATGCAGGTCTGTATGCAAGAAGACCAGTTGTGTGCGTTCCCCTCAACGGACGACAGCGAAGGAACCGCTTATGCTGGGCAAGAGAACATGTTTCTTGGACGCAGCATTGATGGGCTTCTGTGCTGTTCACAGACGAGTCCAGATTTACAATGGAGAGTGATTCAGGGCGTCTACTGATCTGGAGGGAACAGCGCAATAGATACCATCAATCCAATACTGTTGAAAGACACAGTTATAGAGGTGGTGGAATCCTGGTTTGGGCAGGGATCTCGCTCGGTGGCCACACTGACCTGCATGTGTTCCATGGAGGAACCGTAACTGGTCTTAGATATCGGGATGAGATCCTTGATCCATATGTCCGCCCATATGCTGCTGCTATTGGTAACGACTTCATTCTGATGGATGATAATGCACGACCTCACCGAGCTCGGATTGTTGAGGAGTATCTGGAGGATCACGGTTTGGAACGAATGGAATGGCCAGCTCGATCTCAGACCTGAATCGATAGAACATCTTTGGGACTATCTTGGCAGAGGTTGCTGCTTTAAATCCTCCTCAAGGTCGTTACATGAGCTGAAACAAGGCTTACTCTGTGTCTGGTCTTCGCTTCCTATTCCGGTGTCCGACAACTTAATAAACAGCATGGGAAATCGATGCCGCCAATGCATTCAAGTTAGGGGTGGACACATTCCTTAATAGAACCCATTTTTGTATTGTTTTTATGCCATTTTACCACATAACACTGTGATGTGCTGTTTTCTCCAAGAATGGACTTTTCCGCAGAGATTGCTTTTTTTGTTATAAATCGTTTTTGCAATTCACTTATACAAATTTCTATGACGCATTCAATAAAAAACTATTTAATGCACATATCCTCCAAATTTTTTGTTTCTACATTCATTCATTTGCAAATTAGATACAAAAACCCGGTTGTACCTTAACTTTTTGAGGCCAGTGTACATCAATTTTCACAGCCATTTATTAAGTAGTAATTACAAATAAGAAAATCTTACTTTATTTCTAATGTATCTTATTAAATAAAGAATCATAAAATTATGGTGAAAAAAGGAAGTGAATTTGAACATTTATTACATTGAATTTAAAAAATATATACGAATGAACGTTATGTTATTGTATGTGAACTAATTTATTTAGTTGCTTATATTAATTACGTATTATGGCTAAAATATGAATTGACGATAATTTATAATTTAAAACATTGCGCTTTCAAAAATGAGGCAGTTAAGAGATAGTTCTTTATTTGCTTCAGTTTTTTTGTACCCAAACTCTTTTGCTATTTCTGTCATACTAAAAGTAGACACATACTCGAAAATTCAATGCAACTTAATGTTATGAAGCATCAAACTTTTTTAATTGTTTGAACTTCCCTTTTCTCATTTAAAATAATTTCGAAAATAAAAGATTTTTTTTTATTTCTAATGGCAGATTATGAACAGAGTTCATCAAAATTTATACATAGTACATTTACCGAATCTGTTACTGTTATCTCATTTTTGCTATTGGCGGATACCAATCACCGCAGGTAGTTTTGACGCCCAGTTTCCTCCCTAGAGGGAAGCACCTGAGATCTGACGATGCGAACCTGTACTAGGATTTAATTTTGCCTAGAGCACCCTCTAGGGACCTTTTGATGTCGTATAATCATACGACATAGACGCTGTCGATTTTCTGCATCTTGAAAATCAATCGACTTGGGCCGGGGTCGAACAAAAGATTACAGAAGGCTACCAACAAACCAACTACGCCACCCAGTCGACTCGTATATAAAAGTTTCAGAATTGATTTTCAAAACTCGTTTTTTTAAAATAAAAATAAAAATAAAATGTATGAAAATTCTGTTTAAGCCAAATACCAGAAAATGTACCATTTTTGACAGCATTATGTCTGCAACAAGGATAAAATACGTTGATGAACAAGTTGGCAAATTTGATGTTAGTATTCATTGACTTTATATCAGGAGACATTGTATTTTTATTTTGTTTTATCCTTAAGTATGTAGCAAGTTCTAAAGATTCCATCTAATTCCTTGATGATTACTGGCAGTTCCCGAATTACCAATTTTTCATGACATACAACGAAAAAAATATTAGTTAATTCTGAAAATCGATTACCAGGTCCACAGCCTAAACCAAGGGGAGCTTCTTGAAATAGGCGAGAAATAGCCCCTCTATCCTAAGCAAATTTTCCGTCTATTTACCTAAACTTAGGCTCTGAGTTTCTAGAAGATTCTTGGTAGAATTTACCTGAAAGCTATCTCTGATGACACACGCAACTCTTTCTCTACTCAAGCTCTCTTTCCCTCAGCGAATGTATTTTCCCGTGACTAAATAATTTCGTCTCTCGTGAGAGAAATATGGCCCCTCAGAACTTGCCAAGGCTGGGCCTAGAATTTAGAAAAAGGTATTTATACCTAGCTGGCTAATGAGTTAATTACAATATTTTTAAGCTTGCTTTTAAGTTGTTTCTAAGTTGTACTTTGTGAAAAATAGAGTTACACACTTATTACAAAATATCATGCTTTAATTTAATATTTTTAATGTTGCGTTTTCTCATGAAATTCAAGATATATATTTTAAAAAGTATGCTTTGTGCTTTTCTGGTTTTGGTTGGAAAGGTTAGTGATTGGAAAAACCGGTTGACTTATAATAAACAAATCCCAAGTATTAGTAGGTCAGTGAAACGGAATTAAAGAAAAAGGAAAATATTGAATTTATGCATATAACCGTTTACGAAATCATTACATAAAATATTGAAACCATATTGATATATTGATCTGATAACGCTAATTATTTCTTTGTTTTAACCCCTATGTAGTTTGGAATTATCTCAAAGAATAAAATGAAGAAAAATAATAAAATCAAATTCAAATATATACATTAGAGTATGAATTACGGAAGTTCTACATCAAAAATCATCGAACTATGTAATATTAATATTTTAATAGTTAATGCTAATTATTTCTTCTTTGTTTAACCTCTTATGTTAAATAGATATTATTTGAAAGGAATAATGAAAAAAATAAACTGTTCGAACGTACAAGAATTATTATTGTATAATTTGACTATATTCAATGACACTTACTTTCTTTAATTTATTTAAATAATTGCAATGACAAGTTTCTTTTTTTTATTTTTTCCTACGCTTTGGATAAAAATTTTTTGTATTGGGCACGTCTACTTTACTAAATTTAGTACAGAAACGTTTTCTTTCCTTGCACATCCATGTAATTCATTTTACAAAGAACATGCGGGGTTAAAATTCTTTAAAACTTATTACAAAAATTTCATTACACACCTCTGAGTTGGGCCTACCGCCATAAAAATTATTTTAACCATGTGTAATCCGCAATAAGTAAGAATTCCCTTTAAAAATAATGCATGGTTTAAATCCGATTACGATTACGAGTAAAATATTTTTTCCTTCAAATGTACCACGTCATATCAAATAAAAGAGTCGATATATTTCATTTAGAAGGATTCCATGGTTGCCTGTTGAATAAAAATGACAAAATGTGGACCACAAAAGGGAACACTTTTTTTTCTGACAGGATTTCAGCACGTGATAACTGGACTTGCATAAATTTCTTTTTTCCGCTCTCATTAAATTTACTTCCGCAGTAGATTTCTATAAAGTTCTGTAATCTTCGCCCACTTCTTTAAACCGTATTTTTATGGAAATCATTTTCTCCATCTTTCGACGCGATATTGAAGTTCATCACATTTACTTTCTCAAATTTAAGAATGGAATCGATAAAGGTATACGTGACTTCCAGTTCTAAAACTGCATGGACTAAACTGAGTCCTTTCAGAATACAAATGTATTCGTGTTTTCAATATAGTTGATCTATTCTTTGAGTTTCTGAAAAGGGAAATGGAATATTTCTCACTTTGCAAATTTTCTTTTTAAACGATATATTTAAATATTTTAAAATGAATTGGTTGAAAAAATTAAATTGCTTAAATATTATCGATAGGTTTCGGCTTAATATATCTTTGTTTATTTTTAGTTTGTTTTTGTTTCACCGTTGGACCAGCCACGCTTATTTCCTTTTTTACTTTTTTATTTAACCACACATCATATATATGCTATTTACAAGCGCAGAAAATTTTAATTATTTTTTATTGTGAGCTTCAAGTATTAGAGTCCTATATCAATGCTTTCATCTGAGTATTAAAGAGAAATTTTCTCGTCTATCTCGTTCCACAGAAAGTTCTCGTCTATCTCGTTCCACAGAAAGTTCTCGTCTGCCGGCATAGCGCGGCAAGAAAGAATATTTGCATTTGTGAGCATAATGTTGGTGCATTTTCACCCAAGCGGCCCGGGTTCCATTCCCGGCGTGGGAACCATCCCGCAAAGCCTTGCCATGTTCACATGCAAAAACATACAAATATCATAATATACACAATATATATATAAATTTAGCACATAATTAAATACAGTGATTACAACAATTTAAATGTAATAATAAAGTTAAATCAATAATTTTACACAAATGAAGTATAATAGCGATACATATGCACACAATTTACTTAGTATCAATTGGGAGAACAGCTATTTTACTAATAGCTCTTTTAAATTCTCCTGATGATTGAGTTTTAACCTTGACAACTCTCACTTTTCCATCTGACCCATGATATACTTCTAAGATTCGACCTAAATGCCAAGTATTTATAGGTAAGAAATCCTCTTTGATTAAAACCATTTGATCAATCACTAGATCATTTTTTTCAGCTATCCATTTCGATCTAGCTTGCAGTGTATTCAAATAATCAGATTTCCATTTTTTCCATATGCGTTGCACAACCTTTGTAATCTTTTCCCATCGACTGAGACGATTTTCATTTACATCTATTAAATATGGCTCAGATATTGATGTTATCAATATTTTCTGACACGAAATATTTAGCTCAATTTTCATCCGAAAAATTAATTATTTATGAAATTTCTTTCATATTGAGTTTGCTCCCATGAAATTAGTAGCGTTATCTGTGTAAATTTTGGAGCATTTACGCCGTCAACTTGTAAAACGTTTAAGCGTTGCTATCAAAGCGTCGGAAGTGAGATCCGATAATAACTCAATATGGATGGCGTTTGTGGAAAAATATATGAAAACGCAAATGTACATTTTATTTAGAAATCCTTTGCTCTGATTTTTTTATTTGACTAAAAATGGACCGCATAAATCAAGTCCAGCAATAGTAAATGGGTTCGATATGTTTACTGTTTCACTGGGCAAATTACCCATAAAAAAAATTGTGAAGAGAGAATGGGTCTGCTTTTGAAGCATGTCACACATTGAGTAACGGTTTTACGAGTGATTCTACGACCGCTCAAAGGCCAAAATTTTTGTCGTACAACATTTAACAATCCCTGTGGTCCAACGTGAAAGAGTCTTATATGCAAGCTGTTAAAATAAAGTTTACTTAATTTTGAATCTTTTGGTAAAAACGCAGGATGCTTATGGAGATATGGCACAGAAGCATTTTCTAATCTTCCACCTACGTGAACTATTCCTTCCCCATCTACAAATGGAAATAAATTAGAAATACTACTTGGAATTTCTTTTTTTTATCAAACAAGGATCTTTCAGCATGCTTAATCAATTTAATTTCTGACTCCTTGAATTCGGCTACAGTTATAGGTCCAACTTTCTTGGACTTATTCCTACAGTTGTAGTTGAATTTGAAAATATAAGATAAAATATTAATAACTTTGAAAAATTACTAGAAAGTTCTAAAATTTCGTCAAGGATGCTAGAAGAATCGCTATTCAGCAAGACAGTCTCTTTTCTTCTGTCAGCTTCAGGCAATTTTTTCCTTTCTTGAACAACATTCACTTTCTCATGTTCTCTGTGAAGTAGTCTAACTCAGGAACTACTTGCTGAAAGTTTTTAGGAAATTCAGAATCGGAGAAAAATTCTGCACCTGTCCACCACCTGGAATTTGACACCAGACAGTCAGCGCTCAGTCCACGACAGTGGAAGTCTGCTGTGATTTCCTTACCAGCACAATGGTATCATGATTGGGGATCTGTTAGGCTGGTTATTTCATTGATTCGGTTAGCAACGAATTGTTTCCATCGGGTTTTGTTACCCTTTATCCAAAAAAGAACTATTTTGTAATCAGTCCAGTGATATTGCAAACAGGATCTTTTAAGATTCACTATCTGTTTCACCTTAGATGACAGACGAGCAGCAACTAGAGCTCCAAGTAATTCTAGGCTGGGCAGGGTTACACAGTTTAATGGAGCTACACGGCTTTTTGAAGTCACAAGTTTATCAGAAATTCCATTCCTTGACTTAGTTCTCAAATATATGGCTGCACCATATGCATTTTTGCTGGTGTCGCAAAGGCTATGCAACTCAACATCATCTTCCAGCAAAGTAGAATCTAGAACTGGTCGAAGTATTTTTAGATTTCGTAAGTTGGGTAGCTCCTCACACCATTTTTTCCACTCCTTTTCAATATGTGTTGGTAAAGGGTCGTCCCATTCAACTTCTTCTTTCCAGAGATCTTGAAGGAGGCATTTCATTCAAACGGTGAAAGGAGAAATTAGCCCTAATGGGTCAAAGATCTTTCCAACTGCTTGCAGTATGAAGCGTTTCGTATTTTTATCTAAGGAAACAAATTCCAATAGACTTTTAGTATCTGTAGTCAAGTAATCTTCATTAGTGTTTCATGATAGTCCTAGGACCTTTGTTCCATTTGCTTCTAAACTTACATTTTTATGTACAGGATGTACATTAAAATTTTCTTTCTTCCATTGCTCCATTAAATTAGTATCATTAGTAATCCATTTTCTGAGATGCATTCCGGCAGCTTCCATAATATATTTTGCTCTTTGTGAACTTTGAATGGCTTTTTCAAATTCGTTACCACCGGAAATAAGATCATCAACGTAGAAATTTCTATCTAAACGTTCTACAATGTCAGGGAATTCATGTTTATATTTCTCAATATGATGCCTAATCGTGGCTGCGAGAAGAAATGGACTTGAACTAACACCAAAATGTATTCATTAAAACGGTATACCTGTAGTTAAGGCTTTTTATGAAAACACGGTTCGTCATCACTCCAGAGAAATCGAACTGCATCTTTGTGTTCGTTAGCAAGACGAATTTGTAAGAAAGCGTGCTTAATATCAGAACAAAAAGCTATTGCATTCAATCTAAAATTAATTAATATGTCTAAGAGATTGGGATTTAAATTAATTCCTGGCCATAAACAATCATTTAATGAGAGTTCATTATTTTGATGACTTCCAGCGTCAAAGTTATGATGTTAAGCGACTGTCTTTTCTTACGGCCTGATGGGGTAAATAATATACAGGTCTTTTTAACTCGTTATCTGTAATTTCGGTTTTAACTTCTTCTATAATACCCTGTTCTGTGTAATCGCGAATGATTTCACGGTATTGCTGATATAATTCCGAATCATGACCAAATCTTCTCCATACATTTTGAAAACGTTGTTTAGCTATGGGATAATTTTTGAACAATTCATTATAGGATTTTCTAAAGGGAAATTGTACGATATAACGGCCCTTTTGGAATTCAACAGTTTCTTTAAGAATTTCTATAGCTTAATCCATTTCATGAAGAACTGGATCATCTCGAATCCCCAAACTTTCTAAATCAAAAAATAATTTTAAAGTATCTTGAATAGAGTCATTGTTTACTAAAAAACACCGTCCTTGTTTATTAATTTGTCTTTCTTTAAGTTTACCACACGCAATCCACCCAAATTCGCTTTCTTTTAAAAACAACTCTTCATTTACTTCATGCGTATTCTGTTTTAAAACTTTAAGAAATATATCAGCGCTAATCAAAGCTTGAACTTTGTTTGCTTCATAAAATGATTTGTCAGCTAACGTTAAAAACTTTGGAATTTCCACATTGGAAATATCTAAACTTGAGGAGGGTGTACATTCAGTTATTTTGTCTACAATCAAGAAATCTACTGGTTTAGCAAAACTGATATCTTAGTTTGAAATAATTATTTTTAATTTCCATTTTATCTTCTGTCATAATCCATTTAAACCGGATACATGTGTCTTTATTTTTTCCTTTTTTATTCCTAAGCAATTACTCATTCCGTCTGTGGGTACACAAATATTGCTCGCGGAATCGAGTATAACTCTTAATTTTATTTTTTGATTATTTGCTCTGCGAACATATATTTCTGCTGTTGAAAACAGAACATTTTTTTTTTATTTATTTGTTCGGGCCATGTGTTATTACTCAACACTGATGCCGGATTAGAATTCTTGTTAACTGTTTCGCAATATTCTTTTTCATTTCCGTTGTCTAAAAGGTTTTTTTATTTTCAATTTATTAGAATTCCCAGTACAAATCAAATAACTGTGTGTATCACCACATTTGCATCGATATTTGGAAAGACAATTAATTTGAATATGGTTGGACTTTAAGCAGAAATTACAAAGTTTGTATTTGCGAATGAATTTTAGTCTTTCGTCAATATTGAATTTTAAAAAGTACACACTATACAATTTTTGTTTTTATTTTCGTTTACTATGAAAGCTTTTGGCTTTGAATTGTTGTCATACATTTTATTTGGGCACACGTTAGTATTTCTATCAATAGACACATACAATAAAACGGATTCCCGTTGTTCGAAGAATTCAATAAATTCTTGAAATCCAGGGACGGTTTTGGATTTATGTGATAGTTCAAAATTTCTTCTCGATTCTCTATCAAGTTTTCAACTAGAATATTAATAAGTAAAACATCAGAACATTTATTTTGCTCATATTTAAGTACTTTTAATGCTCGTAAATTTTTTTAAACGCAATCAATCATATTTCTAATTTCTGTGGAATTTTCATTTTGTATTTTTTCAAGCTTCAAAATATTTTGAATATGAATATTGATTATTTATTGTTCATTTTCGTATCTATTTTCTAAAAATTCATATAAGGAATGAAAATTATCAAAATTACTGCATAAATAATTAACTTCATGAGTTAAACAAGATCTGAGGTAGTAGAGCTTCTGAGATTCACTCAATAGTATGTTATTTGAGATCAGATCGTCAAATTGGATTTTAAATGAACTAAATTCTTCGTATTTTCCCGAGAACTCGGGTAAAACTAAAGGACGTATTTTAGTTTTTATTTCGAAATTATCATTTGTTTACATTACTGCCCCAGAACTTGATTTCTTAGAGGAATTAAGAATAGTTTCAATTCTTACTCTAATGATTCAAGGCGGACTTGAAGAAGATGGAGATCTTCGTCGACGGCAGTTAATTCTGCATCTTTCACATTCGGAATGGCGTAATAGTTGTTGCGAAGTTTCTCCACGTTTTTTTGTAGTTGTATCACAGTTCTGAGCTTTACTTTTATTTCAACCGAATCAGTTTCTTTGTTTTCACTTTCAATGAACGCTTCAATTCTGCTTATTTTAACTTCCAAGGTATTTTTTAATCTGTTTTGCATATCCATAATCCACTGATCACTCCTGGCACGAGCGGAAACAGAATGTTTATTTTTAGTTTGTTTTTGTTTCATCGACGGACGAGCCACGCTTCTTTCTTTTTTTTTTACTTTTTTATTCAACCACGCAACATATATATGCTATTTACAAGCGCAGCAAATTTTAATTATTTTTTATTGTGAGCTTTGAGTATTAAAGTCCTATACTAATGCTCACGTCTGAGTATTAAAGAGAAATTTTCTCGTATATCTCGTTCCACAGAAAGTTCTCTTCTACCGGCACAGCACGGCAAGGAAGAATTTTTGCATTTGCGCGCATGACGTTGGCGCGCATGCGCCAACAATCTGTATAATGCGTTCCTTTAATGAAATTATTATACGTATTTAACAACAAATGGATTTAAAAATTTCAAACTTGTATTGACTGATTAAGATGAAAGTACGTTTATAAATTATATTGTTTTATATTTTTTTCTTTTATTGAACAATTTTTTATTATTCCTCAATAAATTATCCTTACATATTTCATTAAAGAAACACAGTTATTATGTTCAGGTTTCATTCAAAATTTTAAGTTCAATTTTTAAGGCGCCATCTGGATTTAAGCTTCTGATTCTACATTTTTTAAAATTTACTTTATTTCATTTTAGATTTCCAGTAGAGAAAATATATTATATTTTAAATATTAAACTTTTATATTAAGTTCTGAACTTGGCATGTTTTGAGCCATTTGGTATTTTTTAAGCTGTTAAATTTTTCAGCTTTGGTAATCTTTGCATCAACATATGTTGCCAGTTTGTAAAAACTGTAATGCCTGGATAAAGTTCCATTTGTAAAATGGCGTAGGCAAATACACTTTCAAGGGGAAAAACTATCATTTACTTATAGAATTAACAAAAAAAAATTCATTTATCATTAAAACCAAATATGTACTTTTTATCATTTTTCGTAATACTCAGATGTTTAATGAATAGAAATCATGCATTTAAGTTAAACGTAAATGTGAGTTAATGTATAATTTTTTTTATCTTCATGTGTGAATGATTTTTTTCGCATTCCAGGGTGATTAATAAATTGTTCTATGGATAAATAATCAGGTTAATATTAGTTATTTTATTTTCATGTTTCGTAATAACTAGTAATTAATTATTCAGCATTAACATTAGGCAAATTTAGATAGAGTTAATGGTGAAACTCTTAAAAAGGAAATGGTGCAGCAAAAGTGTTTTTGTTATAAAATATGATTGAGGATTATATAAAAATATTAAGGAGAAAAATTGAATTCTTTTAATCTCATTCATATTATATAATTTTCTATAACAAAATTTGTCGTTTCATATTTCTATTTTCGAAAGCTTCATAAGAAAACAAATGAAAAATTAAAATTTGTTAAAATTTCTATTAATATATAATAATTAAAAAAGTTGTTTTGCAAAGCGTAAGTAAAAAACTGCAAATTTATAATTTACTTAAAGTAAGCCTTTAGATTACTTTGAAATTATTTTACTTAGAGCACACATTCTTCTAAATGATGTGACGTTTTCTAACACCATTTTCAGTACTTTAATTTCCAAAGATAATATCAAACCCGAAATTTAATTAGTTTTTTTTTAACCGTTCTAGAATAATTCGAATTTCAAAAGTTCTTTTAAAATTAGATTTAAAATTTTTTTTTGTTAAAATTAGTTTGCTATCAGTTGCATTAATGCGAGCTACCCACTTCAATATTGCATTAATGATAGAATTATAAAGCTTCAGCAGTATTTCATTGGTTTCACTAATTTAGCAAAATGCTTTTACAGAAAAAAAATGTAGATTCGTAAGACTCCATAAAATTGGATATGCATTATGACATAAAAGATTTTAAGTTAGCAGAGGGAAAACATATAGAATGTTCTCCTAATTCTTTTAAAAATAACATTTAAAGAAAATATAGTTTTTTTGAACTACTGATATAAAAGTATAATTTAGTCTTTAAAGAAAAGTACAATACAGCTATTCAATAGTCTATATTTAAATTTCTTGATGATTAATCGAAAACCGAAGCTAAAAATATTGATTTTAAGTCAAAAATTAATTTTACGTTAATTTTTATAATACATCTCATTTAAATTATTGTTGAAAATTGCCTTCTCAATTTATAATTCTTTCTTAGTAGTTAAAATAAAAGTGATTTCGCAAAACATATTTATATCTCATATAACACTAAACAAAATTGGCAGAATTTTATATACGGGGGTTTTGAAAACTAAGACCATAATTACTTATAGAAATATAACGTATATATAGAAATTTTATACGTTAACCAAATTTCTGCGATTTATGTTTTCTTTCTTGAAATACTGCACCTGAAAAGTCTTTAGTTATCTTGCAGCTAATTTTAATAGTACTTGCTATACAATCCAGAAAATTTTCAATTGGATTTATATTTCAGAAAAGCACCATTGGAGTATGAAATTTCCTATATGTAAATCTGTAAAAGATTTTTATTTATCCAGGATTTAAATATAAATTAATTTGACGACTTCAAAATTTGTGAGTTTTAAGAAAAAAAGCTGGTTTTCATAAAATATATAAATTGTTCATAATATATATCAGTCCCTCAAAAAAAGTTCAAAGCCGTCACAAAAAAACAATATGCTATATTCTACACTTTTAAATATTTGACTTTGTGTCTACTATTAAATTATTATTAGTATAATGGTTTAAAATTTCCTATAATGAAAGTCGTTTGTATCTGCAACAGATAATGATCAATCGAATTATTTAAGTATCTTTCTGTTTAAAAAATAATTTATGGACATTAAATGTTATGCGAAATTATTACTAAACTTATTTTGCTTGTTATATTCCTTTAAATGTGGAGCAAATATATTCCACAAACAATTTTTTTAGTATATATGTGTATAACATTATCAATGTAACTATTTGATATAATATATTACTTTTGTTTTAAAACAAGAACAGGAAGTAGCAGCAGTGAACCTTACATGTCATATGCACATGAAATAATTGTTTCTATGGCTTGTAACGACTGTCAACTTTAACAAAGAAAGTATCTAAGAAATATTGTTTTTAATAAATATAGATCACACACACAGAGTATTACTACTTTCAGAAAATGTTTGTAAAATATATTATCAATATCTGCAATTGTTTTTAAACCTTTTACAACACCTTCATCTTTAAATCCCAATTGCATGCCTTATATGCAGCTAAGTTTAGTATAAAATGTTTATCAACTAATACTGTTTTCATATTCTAGTTGTTTCTATAAAATTTGTTTGAATTACTTCATATATGTACTTTTAATGAGTTGGGAAATCAAAAAGAAAGAAAGAACATAAAATCATAATTTAAAAAAAAATTGTTATTAAATCGTTGCTTTTGATTGCTAAGATTTAATCCACTCTTATATTCTTCAAATTTATATCATTTTATTTTTCAGAAACTAAGCAAAACTTTTCAAAATAATGGAATTTATTAGATGCATAATTTTTTTCGTGCATTAGCACTTTTTAATACAGGTCTTTTTTCAAACTGAAATCAAAATAATGGGAGATTTTTCACGCATCTAAAACCAAAACAAAAAAAATCACATACATTTGAATATTTACTTATTCAGGGATAGCGATTAAAGAAATATATCCACATTTAAAGACCAAACAGTAAATATAGTTTTTTTATGTCCTGCCCATTTAAATTTATATAAAAAATGACATTCGAATGTAAATTTTTAGTTATTAGCTTCAATTTACTTCAAGCGTAGCTTGTAACTTGTTTTTGAATTATTTATTGAATAATCTACTACGCTACTTCATTATAATTTTCAACTTGTAAAAACTTAACAAAATACTAATAAATACATTTTTATTTTTCTAAATTTAAATGAAATAAAGTAAAACTTATTAAAACTTCTGATTATTTTACTTTAATTTAAAATATGCGCTTGAACAGATCATCTGCTTTGAAAGAATTAGCTAACATATTTTCTCATTTTACATAGTTAAGCATTTATGTTGTTTTTAATGAATAAAAGTATGTAAACTTAATAAAGAAAAATCTTATTCTTCAAAAAAAAGCAATATTATGAAAATACCATGTATCATTTTTCTTGCAAACATTTTTATATCAAAACATACGCACAATCGCATCACTTGATGTCACTTGTTAAAATGTCCACATCTCTTAAAATTTGCCCAAAACATAACTTAATTGCTACGAATAACGTTTCTTCAGTGAACGGACATTTCCACAAAATAAGAAGAAAACAAATACTGCTTTATGTTTCATAAAACAATCTTAAGTTAGTTCTTGGGAATATTAACTTTAAAAATTTTTAGTGTTTAATCTCATCAAATATTTATTAACCCCTTAACTGGTTTGTCCGTACACCGTACGGACTACTGAAAGCTACCCAAAACCGGTTTGCCCAAACGCTATACGGGTTCTGATATTTTCTTCTTTCTATCTTTTATTTGCTCATATTTTTAATTCTAATAGTGAAATTATTAGCGCAAGTGTTTTTAAGACATGTAGTTTGTGTCCAAGTACTCTGAAATACTCCACATCCGGAATTCTCATTGCAGTGAAGGCGGGAATTGTTCATTGAAATCAGGAATTTAAATTCTTCAAAATAATCGATATGGAGCAGTGATTGGCAAGGAAATACTCAATTTGTTCTTTGAGAAAGAAAGGAAAAAAGAATGATAATCCAAAAAAGCCGACGTTGCATCTATCTCCATTGTAATGTAAGATTTAGTATTACGTTATGCTTCAATTTGTGTGTGCATATTTATATGCATACAAACACACAAAATACTCAACTGTTTGAAAAAGAGGTACAACAAGAAATTTTTAGGAGTTCATTTTTAGGTACATTCTTTCGTCACTTCCTTTTGTATGCCTCTCTTTCCGTTTATTCTAGCTAATTTTTCTCTCCTGTCTCTGGGGGTCTCAGCAAGCATCCATGTGAAACACACTCAGTCACGTGTCATGACGCAGACGAGAGGTGCCCTCACCTGAGTCATTCACATGCATATTTAACATAAAATTATTAGTCTTTGAGGAAATACATGTTCTTTTCCTGTCTTGCATTTTAATTGTACTACTAACAAAAGTTAAGGTATACGAATACGTTCGGAGCCCTTTTTTTAAAAAACATCATTTAGAAAAAAAATTATACTCTTTTTAACTTCAGTTTATATATAAATAAACTATACTTATCTCATATTTGTAATAAATCCTTAAAGTTTCAGAAAATTGGTAAATTTGTTGGAAGATTTGAAGAAATTTTAAAGACATTTAAAGAATTCTACATGAAAATCCATGGACTCAATTTGTATAAATTTAGTATCAAAATAATCATTATGTGTGTATCTAGGGCCTGGAGTAAAATCTTATGATTATATAAATAAATAAAAATTCCACAAATAATCGAGAAGCTCAAACAAGAAATTTGCCATGTTTTACAACACTGTTACACAAATACCAATCCATAATTTAAAAATTATTCTTATTATGATCATTCTTTTACTTCAGGCCCTAGAAAACATTGTGAGAAAAAATGGTACCAAGTTTCAAAGTTATTTAATGGTAATATTTTGATTTATCATTTTTGAAATTTTCAAAACATACGAAAAAAGTTATTTTGAGAAAAATGCATTTTTAGTACAATTTATCACATATTTTTTCTTATTTACATAATTACTTACTTAAAATTCACCAGTTTTATAGCTTACACCTTCTATCAGCTCATTTTTAATCATTTTTTTCTTTTTAGCTAATCTATTTTTTTTTCTGGCAACTTTTGCCACAGTCAGAGAATGTCGTTTAGAATCTGTTTTTCGAATTTCATCAAGTTCTGAAAAACCTTTCAATGTTAATACACCAACAGTCACTCCGAAATGTTTCAAGCTATCTATCAATCCCTGAAATCCCTTATTGAACTGAATTACAGCCATGTATCCTCCTAATCGCAGTATTGTTAATGAAACAAAAACATCTTTTGGAATAAATTTCCAAAGGATTCCATTGAAACATTCATTAGAGATTTGTGTTTTTCCTGGTAAACATTTTGCTAATAAGTTTTGATCACATAACTTCATATATGTTGGTTTGATTATGTTGATCAGATTTGGGGGAAGTCCTTTAGATTTATCGATGTAGATCTTATCCTTTGATACGGCTTGTTGATATTTACACCAACTATCCGGTCCAACAGGGCATTGGCTATGCATTTGTTGTTTTGCATTAGAGCAACAATGGAAAAATGCTGCAATGACTGCCCGTTGCATGCCTTGTAAATTATTTACATTGTCACGGATAGCAATGTCATAGTGTAATTCTGTAACTTATCGATAAAGGCATCCGTCAGTTTTCCTCGACCTCCTAGATCTTTTCGTTTCGATTTCAGTTTCCTCAGTTTTGTTCCGACACGCTTTTGTATGTGTCCAATACACTCGTATTTTGCTACAGTATTCTTACCATAAATATCTTTTACAGAGGCATACCACTTAGAGTCTCCATCGCCAAAAAAATTTACATACTGTAATTTTCTCATTTCGACAGATCGTTCGAAAATACGATAAACACCCAGGGGTTCCATAGCACCAGATGACCTTATATGTTTTGCACAATTATGAATGTTGTTTAACTTTTTGTTTTTGGAATTGCAAAGTCTACACACTTTTGACATGAATTCAACGTCTAACACCTTTCCAGAATCTATCGAGATAACAGACACACATCCATTCAAGGAGGAATATCCTCTTCGTTGTCATGTGCCATCCACCGACACACCACATTGAGAAAATTCAGTATCAGTTTCGTTACTTCTAATTTCCAATGCAGCTTCCTTCATTGTATTGCATGCTACGTTGCTAGCAGCAAATTCAAGCTTTTTTTTTCCAGGAAACCAAATGCTCTTTTAGATGGTACATCTATATTTATAGCAGAACAAAGTTTTTTAGCCGCAGAATGTCCTTTAACAATGATTCTCATACCAAAAACAAATGCAAGATTGATACTATGCAGTTTGTTTACTTTCTCAGAAGTGCAGAATGAGAAGGAATAGTCACAATTTTCACATTTCAAAGTCATATTTAAAGCTACCCCAAACACAGAGTCTTGCACAACACTAACTTTTTTTTCAAAACACACAGGACAGCATAATAATGAAATGTTGTACAAAACTCCTAAGTTAAAAATAACATTTTTTTCATTGTCTTCTGGAACATATGCAGGTTTCAAAGAATTAATTAGCTTTGATTCACTTGCAGTTGGAATACTTGAATTGATACTTATCTTTTCGTTGTTGAAAACTGAAACTCTTTTGCAGAACTTATTTCCTTTGAACTGACGTTTACGGGAATATCTTTTATTTCTGTTATTTCCCATAATTATAAAATAGTAATGCGAGCTATTAATTCACTTGTGTTTTAACACAAACACAAATAATACTTGATAACTTTTGTTTTGTAACTAAATACGCAGAATTTTTATCAAATGAAGCTGAAAGTAAACAAAACAAATATTGCCAGATTCACTTTGTCAAATACTTTCAAATTGTATAATTATTTTTAATATTATCAAAAGTGTTTTTTTAAATTATACTTTTAAAAAAATAATGTTTTTAAATCTTGTTTGACCAGTTTAAGGGCATTTAAATACTGACTTCCGGCTATTTAAATACCTACTTCCGGTTTCCCGCGCTTTACTAATTGTTAAATATCTTGAATTCTAAAAAAAAAGTGACCTAGGAACAAAATAAGAACAGATTTATAGAGCTAAATAATTGCTTTATTCTATAACATGAAAAACTCAAAATGTGATTTTTTGCAAAAATTGGCCATTTCAACGTATTCGTATACCTTAAATTTAAAAATATATATAATGCACTTTCATATAAAATAAATCAGATTAATTATACTTAATTTTGACTTGAAAGGTAAAAGCGGAAAAAAGCTAAAAACCAAAAAAATATTTTCAAAATTCAAACTAAAACATCAACTAACAAAAATCTTAAATAACCCTATAAAAATAATTTTCAATTTACAATGGCAATTTAAAGGAAGTACTTCAATGGATTTCACAACAATCCGAATAATTCTAAATGCACTCATTTAAGCGTCTTTACACAAAACTAAGAGGAATAGTAGTAAGCTGTATTCCTATTCTAAATCGAAATAATTTAGAATTATATTGGTAAAACCAGAAAATAATTATTTGTGAAACATTTATCAAAGTGTTTTAGAATGCAGTAGTGAGCTTTCGAATCTTGTATTCTTTGAATTTGTATTATTTTCGAGAGTTCTTCCCATTTTCAATAAACAGTTTATTCCTAGCAAAGTTAATTAAATGAGAAAATAGGAGTCTAGAAAACAAAATTATTTTTGTTGAATGGGAACGAATTCTAATAAATCTTTCATGCAATCCCCACTGCATTAAATTAAATAGCGTCGTAAGTAAACTCATTTTTAAATGTATTGGAAAGGAAGATTTTAGTTATAATATAGAAATAAATTTAAATGTAAGAGTAGCATGAAAATTTCTGTGTATTTAAGAATATATTGCATTGCAATTTTGCTCTAAAATTCTTGCTATTACGTGTACAATTTAAACTCATTTAAGTTTAGTATTAGTTGAAAATAGGTTACAATAGCCTGTTGAAAATATAATCGATTTAATTTGTTGCAGAAGTTCTAAGTAAAAACTCCATCTCCATTTTACATACTTTCGAGAGTTGTAAAATAAATTCTTATGGAAGGAGAAAGTAAGTATTTTAGTTTTAAGTCGGAAAATATCAAGAAAAGCTTTCAGTAAATAACTAATAAAATGAATAATAGCGTAATTCAAAATGTATTAAATTTTAAGTAATTCATATTATTTAAGTTTTAGTTATTTAAAAGTGACTACAACTTCATCCAATAGATAGTAATTGCGAGCGGGATATTACACGGATAAAGAAGAATATTTGGTAATGTTTGTTTTATGTTCAAGTTAAGTACCATTGTTTCATTTACTTTACTGTAAGATTGAGTAATTATCTTCAATATATATATATATATATATACAGTTGAACCCATAATAAAGAGTCTCTATTTAACGAATTTCACAATTTAACGAACTTTTATGTCCCCAAGAAAAAAGAAGGTAAAAACCTGTTTTTTACAAAGAATACTGAAATGTAGATACGCAATGATGTTATGCTTTGAAGCCTTTTATTCAATGTATCATTCCAAGAGCTTTAGAAAAAATAGTATATTTCCAGACTTACAACCCTTTAAGTTCATAAGAGGAATGAAATTGCATTCAAATAAACATATTTTGATCCATTTAGCAGTAAAACCTTTTTTATGCTTATCACTTTTTCTTATTTTTAAAGCTCTCATTTCCATACCTGGTGTATAACGCGCCCTTGAATTTCGATCTTATTTATTGTGTTTAAAGTGCGCGTTATATGACAGAATTTACGGTATATATACTGTCACAAACTGCTAATCTTTGAGCGGCCGAACGGTTAGAACACTACTCTATCATGCGCACGGTTCGAGTCTCCCAGATATTTGTTTAACTTTAATCTTGACTTGCGTTACTTATTGTTCTCGTGTTCGAGCTTCCCAGATACTTGTTTAACTTTAATCATAACGTTCGTTATTTATTATTATAATGGACATTTGCAAATTATGTAAATTGAATTTATGTTAATCTTCTCCTGATGGTCCTTCTAGAACTCTCCACCAGGTGTGGATATAAAAGTGCTACATCTAGGTAAATCTTCAGTTGTGGTGCTGCCCGTGTAGGATACCACGAGAAAATAAATCTTGTATTGGGTAACAACGCCTTGCGTTACTTTCTACGTGACAATGTATATAAAATTAAGCTTTAAATAAGACTTCTAGCAATCAAGTATATACATGCAAAAATATGTAAAACGATTTGTGAATTTTATGGAATTTCTTACTCATGAAGTGAAAAGAGTAAATTGTATCCGTTTATATAGTCAGAGTAATAGTAAAAATTTATTTATTGATACCTGTATAAATAGGATGAAGAAAACTATATATATAACTGCTGTAAGTGGTAAAGAAATTGAAATAACTTATACATTTCTACAATCAAGCCTTGTGGCTGAATGATTAGTGCATCGCGCTTCCACACCACAGGTCCTAGGTTCAAACCCCGGGCTGGACAAGGGTCACTCAGCCTTTCATCCATTCAATGGGTTTATAAAATGTGTAGCAAGCTTCCTTGGGAATTTAAAACTGGAGGTTTTCGCATCAGACTGACCACCTGACCGGAACATCTGCTCATGCACCTCGGGGCCTAAGGTCGCATATACTGAGTTGGGCACAATATGCCTTGTCCCTCATGGGATGCCTTGCCACTGAGTTAAGTTATATTTGTGTAACATTATTTTATGCTAAAAATTTATTGATTTAAAGAATGTTTTTTATTGGTTCTTTACAAGTTGTTCTTATGTGTCCAAGATGTCTGATATTGTGAAAGTGATAACTGACAAATAACGGTCATAAGTAAAAATCTACTATTACTGAATGTAGATTATTTTTAAGGAAAATAAAATTGTAGGATGGTAATCAGTTACGAAAAAAAAATAAAAAGACAAGAACTGCAAGCACAGAATATCATTCCGCATCTGAGGCAGTTACTATAGAATTACACATTTTACAAGTATATCCCACTTCAAAAATAGCTGTTAAAATATTCAGCTATACTAATTTGTTTATTAGTATTAACGTCAACCCGAGCGAAACACAAAAGTTACGCTGATATTCCTCAAAACTAAAGTTTTAGTATTGGGAAGACAATCTTACTTTGATTTCGATCACTTATGTTTTCCAATGTCCCGCAGCATAAGTATTTTAACTGATAAGCAAGAGAATGCCGTTTCTTAGGGATTTTATTTATTTTTGATCTATAAGAGCAACATTAAATTTGAAAGATTCAGTAATAGACAAATCTATTTGAATATGCTCAATGATACAAATCATCCAACAGTGCAGAAAATCTTTATTTATGACCTTATACTGTCTACCCTACCTTTCATATAATTAAATGAATTTCAATTTTATTTAAGGAACAGGAGGTTTGCAAGAATTGGTCTTGGTGACCAAATCAAAATATCTTAGAGTTGATAAATACTATTAGAATTACTTCATCCAGGGTCCATACTCTATAGAAGTGGAAGAAATGGTATAAAATAACAATATTATATATGAAATTTTTAAATGTATGTATTCCACTTAGAACTGTCACTGGTAGTAATCCTTATAGTTGACAAACACCGTAAGATTACAAACAATAATTAATAGTTCTACATATTATTTCTTACTTTTCAATCTAACGTCCAATCAAGTAGTATTCCTTTCAAATTTATTGCCAGCATATGATGTACACAGTAATGTTTAAAACGAAATAATCGTATCAAGAGTGTGCCGGTGACTTATTTTTAAATAAATCTTTTATACCTTGTTTATTTTAAATTAAAGAAAGTTTATTACAGCCTAATACTCACCACAGTTTGGACCAAATATATGTTACAAAGCATAATGTCATCAAAATATGTAAATATCATTTAGATTAGGGTATTGCATAATAATTCTAAATATGAAAATGAAGATTAGAAAATTAGTTTTATTATTAGTTTTAAATATATTATTTTATCTCTGAAAGATTATGCCAATTTTATTAAAAACAATACAGAATTTGAAAAAAAAAGTTAAATAAATGTATTTACTAAAAATAGAATAAAAAAGCTTTCAATCCTAAATAGTTTCATGGAAATTGAATAAAACAAGTTAAACTTTGATGTGTTTCAAAATGTATTTTCTATTACTAATGATATAAGATGGGAATGTTTATATATATATATATATATATATATATATATATATATACATATATTTTTTTCTTTAAAAAAACATTTTAAACCACAGATTTATTTTAGGAAAATTTTCTACAAATCTTAGAATTTATTTGAATTGTTCCTTTAGATATAATGTAACACATTAGAATATTTTCTATTTAAAAATTAAACTTTTAAAATAAGTTTGAGAAAAAATTCCGAGAGATTGATTTGTAAGATATTTTATTTCTTAGAAATTAAACCATCTTTCTTTAATTATTTTTATAAGCATTTTTTTTTGTAATTTATAGTTGAAAAAATGTAGCTTAAAACTTACACATATTTCTCATCATATATTGCTGAATAGAAAATTTTTTTAAAAATTATAAATTGTCTCAAAATTTATATTTTTTCCCTTCCTTTATTGAATGAAAAGGATTATGATAATACTCTTATATAATCTGTGTATTCTTATAGTATAAAAGCAGTAGCAGATGAATAAATCAAATAATTTGATCCAAGAATAAGTAAGATATAAATAATTTAAAAATGTACTTTATGTATATTGGATGTCCATGATCCTTCATAGAATATTTCAAATTTTCCAGCACTCTAAAAATGCGTCTTCTGAAAAAATCCATTGCAAACAAAAAGAGAAAGCAGAACAATAGTAGTCAGACAAGAACTTCAGCAAAATGAATGGACTACAGGAGACTAGAGTGACAAAATGTCTCCAGACCGAAAAAAAAAGAAGCTAGTATCTCTTGAGACTCATTCTGTGAGGATAAACAAACTCTCTATGTCCCCTGTTTTTTGTCCTTTTGTTCTTGAGAAAGAAAATAGAATAGATGCGGAAATCTGGCTTTTACGCTGTGTTGTGTTAGACAACAGCAACCGCAGAATGAGACACAAATTGATCAAAATTACTTTTGTGAAGGTTTAGGTAAAGGAATTCACTGAATTCTTTCAGAAAATTTGTCTTTATTCCTCACAATTACGATAATTAATTAATCAGGGCTACAAGTACTTCAATGAATAAATGTTTGCACAGTTTTAGATTCCTGACACGTTCATTCATCAAGAAATGCACTTAATGAAAAGGTTTCATTTGGTCTCAAATTAATTATGAATCATGAATAACTTAATTATCCAAGACGCATTTTTTAGATCTGCGTCATCACATTTACTTATTTTCACGACTAGGTTAGTTTTATAAACCGTTAAATTACATTTTTGATTTTGGATGAGATGAAAAACTCAAATTTTGTGCTCAAAGTGTTTAATAAAGATTTATGTTTTGACATTTATAAGTAATAAATAATTAATTTTTAGAATGATATTTAATTTCTATAAAATACCATCTGATTTCAATAATATTAAGATTATGGTAAGTTCCATACTGGATACTGGGTTTAAAAGGTCTGAAATATAATTTTTCATTTGAGAACATATAAGGAAATAGATAATACATGTAAAAAATAAATAATTATTTCTTAAAAAGCTTGAAAAATATTCGTAAAATAAGTTTTAGTTAATATTGATTAAAATTTAATAATATTTAACTCAAACAATGTTATACATAAACAAATGTTGATTACAGTGTTTTTGTTTGTTTTTCTGGAAAAAAAAATATAATTAATTTTTAATTACTCAAAACAAAAGATGATATCTTCATTTTTCAAATGTTGTTATTTTAATTTAATGTAATTAATAATAATAAATGAAAAAAGTGTAAAATTCTTAGGAGGAAGGCCAAAAAAAAGTATCTTATTAAAAGTTTAACAGTGAAATGTATGCGCATATACAATTGGACCCCAATTTAACGAATTCCACGAATCTGAACATTTTTTTCGTTAAATTGAGGTTATTTGTTTTATCGAAGTCCATAGAATATACAAATTTTAGGCTCTTAGCGTTTGGAAATTATAAAAAGTTTCCCGTCAAAAAATTAGCATCAGAATCTCTATTCATTCGCTTTGACAAATCAACAATAAATTAAACTTCAATAGCACAATTTGGCAGTCCATCATCAAAACACAATCGTTGGAATCTTAAAAGGACTAGGTACCCTTTGAACATTTTTTTCTGTGTGTATTTAAAAATTATATAATTTAGCATTTCAAATAATGTTTATATTCAAAAAATTGATACGAGGTGAAATTTTTCACATATTACTCACACAAGTTTTAAAATTTAAATTTTTTGAAAAAATTTGGAAAATTTAAAAAGCTTACCCATTTTGTAATTATTAGTTTTTTGACCTGAAAATGTTTTATAAAATTTGAATAACTTTAGAGATCGATTTTACAATAACTTAATTAGTTTTAGAGAAAATAAATAAAATGTTGATATGCATGCTAAAATTCAACAAAAAAAAGCCAATATTTCCAACATTTTAATAAAAAAAAGTATTCAGTTTACATCAAAATGAATTCCTAATTATGTTCATTGTTAATTGTTCATTGTCATAATATCACTTTTAATATACAATATATGCACATACAAAAATGCATAGGGTACAACCCGAATCAAAAAATGATTTATTAATTTTGTCGGAACCATTTATTTATAAGCAAATTCAAAGATAAGAAGCAGACACACTTCATTAAAACATTTTTTACACTACATCAGTGTTATAAATACAAAAATATGCCATTCACAATGAATATTTGCTAATAATTTAAAGAAATTTATAAATGTATTGAAATATATAATAGTAAAAAACTGAATGTTCTGAAAAGATTTTTTTTCTTTTTTCATGACTAAAAATAGTCTAATTCTGGCTGATTAAGCAAAAATAATAATTATAATGATAATAAAAGGGGAAATTATTTTTTTAATTTAGAAAAAATATATCAAGCATCACAATTAAACTTATGAAAAATGGAGAAGTTTCGCTATTTTGGTCATTTTTTATAATTATTTTACTTATCATTATCGGAATGTTATAATAACGAGGCTGAATATAGAGGTATCATGAGCGCGAGAAAAAATAAAATATTTAACTTCAAAGTATTTATTCCTCGCGACTTAAACAATTACATATACTTAGGCAAGGTCACTCATAAAGAACGATGTATTTTGGTACTTTTCAACTAGTATATTGGCTATTCAATTCGGGATTACAAACACACAACAGATTGGTGCCAAAGGAGTGAAGTATTACCCTTCAATTGGATGAATTTATAATATTCTTCTTTAAATTTGTAAATAACGAAATGTGTAGCTTATACAAGTAATTAATCATTTTGTCTCTTCAAACGAAGTTAAAAAAACCCCGAAAACTCATCATCGACTATCTTTGTAAACTTACTATGAAAAAAAGATGTTTTGTTTCGTTTTTTTTCAAAACCCTAGTAAAGTTGGGATAGTCTTTTATGTACCTTCGGCATTCATCTCGTATTTTCATTTTTAACTTAACTCAGTGGTGCAACAACCCATGAAAGCCAATGCTTACTGTGCCTTATTCAGTATACGTGACCTAGGTACATGAGCAGATGTTCCGATCAAGTGATCAATCTGGTGTGAAACCTCCAGTGTTAAATTCCCAAGCAAATTTGATACTCATTTATCAACCCGCTGAAGGGATGAAAGGATGAGTCGACCTTGCCCATCCCGGGATCTGAACATCGAACCTGTGGTGGGGAAGCGCGATGCACTAACCTCTCAGCCACTGGGATTCAATTTCCTTTTTACTCTGAGTAAAAAGAATACCGTCTGGATTAATTATTAATATATTCAAGTTTTTATATCAAGTTTCACTTTTTTCTAGTGGAAATTCTGTTCAAAACAAATTTGAATTATTTTGAATAAATTTAGTTCAAATCCTCGTTAAAAGAAGGGGATTTATCACAACCGGTATGCTTATTGTAGTTATTTGCTTAGAAAAATAGCAAGCATTTATTTCCGTTGCTCTAAAAGTGTCATTAAAAGTATTGTTATAATTAAAAAATCGGTACAAAGTGCTAAAGAAAACACTAATTTTTTTTTTTTAAAAAAAGAAATATATTATGCCTATATATAATAAATCTATTTTCAAAGATATTAAATAGGCTTGGAATTATATTTTGTGAGGAAAAAATTAATGCGAAAGTAGAAACTTTCAGGAAATAATTATAAAAGTTTGTAGCGTATTTCAAACAATCCTAGCGGCTTTAATAGAAACCTAAAGGCATGATACTTTCTTCCGCTAAAAGGAGAAGTAAATTTGTATAGTTTAAGATATTGATCTGATATTTTCATTTGCGTGGAAATGTTTGAATAACACCGAGGATTAAGTAATTTTTCTTCAATTAAATGTAATTAATAACTTTTATTAATTAGCTTCTTTCTTAGGAAAAAAACATGCGTCATTCGAATCATTCTTAAGTCTGAAAAGGTCTGTCATATCATTAATAATTTTTAATGACATGGTCAAAGAAAAATGTTTTAACAGTTTCTTCATTACTAAGTACATTCATTAGGATGTTTAATTGACCAACAATGAAGTTAACCGTTAAATTTAAAGGAGCTTTGTTAGTGAATAATTTATTTTTAAAAGAGATTGAATTAAAGTTCATTAAAGTTTTCAAAATATGTATTTTTTCTGTTGACTTACACTCCTATGCTGTAACTTTTGATTTTTCTTAAACATATAACAATTCAGGCGATTCATCATGAACTTTTTAAATGTAATTTTATTCAAGGCGACATCTCAGGACGATGATGCAAATATTCATAAAAAAATGTAAATCTTATTCTGGGAGCAATGACTTTTAACGTGTAACTTAACGGATATTTAAAATATTAATGCTTGAATATTTAAGAGATAGTGTGATAGTGATAAGTTAAATTATGAAAAGGGAACGAGTTTTGCTATAGTAAATAAGAACCAGATACATTTATTATGATAGCAGTTGTTCAAGTAAACTGTTTTGAAAAATAAGCAAATAAAGGGTGTTTTTTTAGAGGTATAGAACTTTAAATTGCAATAAAACAACGATGTATTATTCGATTGACATGAATTTTTTTATTCGAAAGATAATCTTGTGGCATTATATTTTAAACACGATTTCTGGCATAGGACTGCCACGGCTAGCTCGGATGTAGTCCAATCTGGCCATCCAATTTTCGATGACTTTTTCCAACATTTGTGGCCGTATATCGGCAATAACACGGTGAATGTTGTCTTTCAAATGGTCAAGCGTTTGTGGCTTATCCTCATAGACCAATGGCTTTACATAGCCCCACAGAAAATAGTCTAGCGGTGTTAAATCACAAGATCTTGGAGGCCAATTCACAGGTCCAAAACGTGAAATTAGGCGGTCACCAAACGTGTCTTTCAATAAATCGATTGTGGCACGAGCTGTGTGACATGTTGCGCCGTCTTGTTGGAACCACAGCTCCTGGACATCATGATTGTTTAATTCAGGAATGAAAAAGTTAGTAATCATGGCTCTATACCGATCACCATTGACTGTAACGTTGTGGCCTTCATCGTTTTTGAAGAAGTACGGACCAATGATTCCACCAGCCCATAAAGATCACCAAACAGTCAGTTTTTCTGGATGTAACGGTGTTTCGACATACACTTGTGGATTTGCTTCATTCCAAATGCGGCAGTTTTGTTTGTTGACATAGCCATTCAACCAGAAGTGCGCTTCATCGCTAAACAAAATTCGCTGATGAAAATCGACCATTATTTTCGAAATAAAATTGCACAATTTGAAAGCGTTGCTCAGGCGTGAGTGTATTCATGATGAATTGCCAAACCAAATTGAGGATAAATCACTTGACAGCTGTTAAATCGGTCGCCATCTTGGAAAGTAATGCCAACTTAAACTTCTATACCTGGGAAAAAAACACTCTGTACAAAACAACCTAAATATAACATGAATAATAGAAATAACACCCATAACAACGGATTGCTTGTAAAAGATAAATATCATTATCAAAGGTATAATCTATGTGCAAATGCAACTTTGTTGAAATTTTAATCATTGAAAATTTGGAAGTTTTAAAAAACATTGCACTATAAAAATATATTATTGGAAACAGAATTAAAAAAGCCTTAATTATTTCATTACTTTTCTCCTCTCAAGTGTAAAAAAAGTACATTGATACAGAAACTTTATTTTGGCTAGTTTCTATTTAAAATATAGTTATTAAAGATGTTTGATAATAAATTATTCAATCAATAATTCATAAAGCCCTTCCAAGGAAATAACAGTTGGTTCGAATTGGTTTTAAACATAGACAAAATCAAAACTTCAAAAACGGTTTTAAGACGGTTTTCGCCATATGTACGAGAACGTTAACTTACCGCGGAGATCATTTTCAAGCAGAAAAAATGTCTCAATTTTTATAAATGTTCGTGACATTGTAACTCATGCATTTATCTATAATATAGGGTTTTAAAATTTCAAAATATTTCATAAATAATTAGTTTTTTATTTTAACATGTTAGTTCATTTGACATTAAAGTATAGGAAAAAATGTGAAAAATATAATATATATATATTTTATATAAAAGAAAAAAAAGGAGCAATTCGGAAAAACATGTGCAGTATGATAAAGTAAATGATTCACTACAGGATAATGGAGTTAGAATATAATATTAATTATTTAATACTTTGATATCTGAAAAAAATTCTAAATTTGGATAATCTCTGTAACATTAGCTGAAGACAAACTTAATTCAAAATATAATGAATTATTATCCTCACTATGAAAGCTGAGTATATGTTTAGAGAAGCTATAGAGTTATTAGACACCTATTGAAAGCCCACGCTGATGCTTTTGAAATCCAAATGATTATAAAGACCATTACTTTCTTAAGATATTCCAACAAATCTTAAGTGTTCCAGAAAAAGGTTCCAATGCAGTTTGGTATATACTTAGATTTTACAATCAGTTTCAAATCAGGGGAATAAGTTGTACAGGCAATCTATACTATAAACTGAAGATGTTTACTTTGGACCATAAATTAAATATTTCTTTATAACAATCGCAGATCACTTGATATGTCGGTCAGCTTTGCAACCAATGCTATATAGCTGCATTTGCATTATAGTCTTGGAAAAAATATAGACTAACAAATGAATCATCTTAAAAAAAAATATGTTATTAATCTGATTTTATTGAAAAACTCTTTATGTGTTTCAGTTCTTCCCTCAGTCTCATTCGAACCCTTGTAATGTCCTAATAAATTATTAAATATGAAAATTTGGGGGATATGTAGGTAGTGCGAATTTATTATGAAAGTTTTACAAAATATTCCTTCCTCTAGCTCTCTCCAACTCTTTTATCGCAATAATAAAAAATTCATAAAATGTGGAAATAGATTGTTTACTTTAAGTTAGAATTGTTGTTGTTACTTATTTTTTTAATAAATTAAATTTAATTCATCCCAATTCAAATATGGATTGACTTCACCGAATATTTTAGATAGTTCAGATAATTGATGTCATCTTTTAACATTCATGTCTGAATGAAATCGTCTTTGTTTTGCAAAAACTACAACAAAATGTCAAAAGATAATGAATTTGTTTCATATTGCAAACTTTGGAGAGCTAACAGAAATCTGTGTAAAAAAAAATAAGCGATTGAAAGTCCCATCGTCTTAATTGCAAAGATATTCAAACAATGTGTAGGCCTATAAATTACTTCACAGCTTGACTTCTGTAAAATCTTTATGGAGTGACGAATGTAAGCTCACAATCAGATTCATCGCCCATGCATATTGTCGATAAATAACACATTGTCAGTGAGTGTATCTATCCCTCCCTGGTTCAATGCACTGAATCTCTTTAGACGCAATAGCATAACATATAAGTGGGACAGTATCAGTAGCAGATAACTAGAAGCTGAGAATGGGAATGGTGGATAATTTAGATTCTTCCTTCACATACGTAATCCTTCCAAATGTTGCGTAAACATTAACTTCTGCCAAATATTTTCTTATTGCATGAATACTATGTATAACAATTGTTATTTATCGTAGTTACAGTTGATTAATAGAGTTCAATGAAAGTAATATTTGTACAATACTTCTCTCTCTCTCTCATGAATGTTTTCAACCCTTATATCAATTTTTCTTTACATTGAATAATTATTCAAATGGATTTTTATAATGGCCTATCTACCTGCCCTACGAAGCAAAGAGTGTATTATGCATTCTCTACAGAAATATAAGATTATGTCCACAATAAAGAGGCATTTTCGCTTTTGTAATAAAAAAAATTATAATAAGCTCACCTATTCTGCCATTATCTTGTTTAATGGATTATGAAAAGAAAAAAATGATATATTTAAGTACTTAAAAAAGTTGTACAATATTTGAAAGCTTGATAAATCGTCACTCTTTTAGCATTCATTTTTGTCATATATTTTTCTCGACTTTTGTTCTGTGAAGTAGACTATTGCTAGACTGTAATGAACATTTACTGGAATTGTTTTCTTAAATCAAAATTTAAACTTTTCCCCATTTCTCAATTTTATGAATCCTAAATTATGACATCGAATACGAATTTAATAAGAGTATATTTCATAAAAGTTTTTCGACAATCTTATTGACATTACAAACATGTCTCTCCCCTTTGGAAAATATCTATCAAAATAGATGAAATAAAAGCTATATATGGCTTTCAATATCATATGAAATAATATTCTTTCATTGTATGAGATATTTTCGTAATCCGTAAAATAAAAGTCCGGTAATAAGGTTTAAAAATAATATATATAATTAGGGTGCCCCAAACCCAACAGCAAGCGGGTATGGTTGAAACAGAAAATCATAATAGTTCAGGAAAAAAATGTTTAACAAGTTCAATTATTCGTGTTAAGTGAATAACAGCATATTTTTGAAAATGTAGGAAACTAAGAACCGCCATCACAATATCAGATATATTGACCCCACATTTCACGATTTTACTGTTATTGTTTCACTAACCTGATACCTTACATAGCCGTGCCGTTAATCACAGGTACAAATTGAGCAAAACACTTTAATGCTTTGATTAATATTCACGTAGTCTAAGTCGAGGTTTGAGAAAATATCAACTAACTTGAACTTTCCATAAAAAGAAAAAAAATAATTGCATAAGAAAGTTTTCTAAGACACCCATTCAGTTACGATTCCAAATTGGTACAGCACTTGCTACTTTTCTATACTCAAACGACTGCGCTTGATTCAACCCCCATCCTTCCATTCATGTCAAGATTTATAAATTAGAGCAGGTGGCATGGAGACAATGTGCTTGACTATGAGGTCATTGTCTATTTTTAGGCCTCCGATCCCCGACGAAACTCTGACTGGAAGTCATAATGGACATAGGAGTGCCCCACTGGGTAACAATTGACGAAGCCTGTCTAACTGAGAGCATTGACGCCTACGCAGATGACATTATAATGACTTACATAAAACAATAACAAATGTAATAGACAAGTGTCCAGATGTCGGACGATAAATCTGCCATCCAAAATATTCATGACGGGCAGGAGAGTTTTGTTGTGAGTTCCGCATGAATAGGGCACTGATGAGTCCTAGGGCCGTGTGCCAACTTTTGTGGTCTGTCAATGAAAATTAATGAGATGCGTGTAGTCGAGCCACCCCTGGAGTTTAAAAGGGTCTTCTTTTGGTGTGATCGGGGAGCAGAGACGAGAAATCGAGATCAGAGGACCGAGATAGGATCGAGACGAGAGCTGATAGAAAGAAGCGGAAAGAAAAAACACGCTCTTCACGTGTTGACCGGATCGTGATGGTGAGAACGAGTGCAGTCTTCTGGAGGAACTTGCGATGTGTAGATCAACGTAGAGCCAACATCCTCCAGACAAACTATTACCCGAAGGTTGCTATGCGGTTAGGTATCTATGAAGCCAATTCCACACGGGACTGTATTTTGTTATCCTTACGTGAAAACAAGGGGATAATTAGTCTACAAATTACCTTATACTGCTGGAATTGAAAATTTTACTGACGTAGAAAATAATAAAATAAATTCTTTTAATGTCTTGCTGTGTGACTAAAACGCTACCTAGACACTACTTTACAATACTTATCAATTGTTGCCAAAATTTTATTTTAAAAGCATGTTCCTTTAAAAGATAAAAACAAATACCAAATAAATGCTTGCGTGCACTAAAAGTCGTGAGAAATGGAACAAAGAAAACACACTAGATGATCAGTAAAAACAGAGAGAGAGAGACAGATAATGAAGCTTGACAAATAAAACGATGTAATTGCACATAATGTTAACAATCACGAAACATCAAAATCTATATCTCATTCTCACTTATATCAAATAGCATCATTATCCTTATCACTCTTATTTTTATATTATTTTTACTCTTATTATTAAAGACTTACCACAGACAGCTATGTTTTAATGTAAGATCATACATTTTTATAAGCTTTCTGCATTATGTTCTATAGTATTACGAAAAATAATCGAACAAAGGAATTGAACTAGATTTCAACAATACGTGTATCAAAATTGGCAGGTAGCTACAATTTCTTCTTCAGTGCTTCGACGATCCTCGTGCACTCAGGAAGTTTGCTTCAAGCCAATTTTTATTATTAACAATCATCTAATTCTCAAAACTTAATGCATGTACAATTCTTTCGTGTAGCCAGTCCACTTGAAACTGGGTTTACCTATAGGAAGAGTACACATGGGCATAGCCAAAAAAATCATTCGGTATTTCTATCTTTTTTTATATAAATAAGAGAGCCAGCTTATTTGAATTTGGTAAAACCGATGCTGTGTTGCTAAACTTTGCTTACTAATTTCCCAAAATCTCAATGTCTTAATAAATGAAAAACATTTTTCATTGAACATAAAATTTAAGCAAGGCACAAGTAAGATCGGCAGCCATTTAAAAATATGAATTGCATTTAAAGTCACCACCTATTATTAGCCTATAACATAAATTTATGAAATATTTAACAGAAAATTTTAATTTGAATGAGTTTTTGCATCGAATACCACATTTATGTATATATTTCTCCCCATTAATTATTGAATGCGTATATACAATTTATACATTTATAGAGACATAGACACACATATATAAACTCACATTAGATTAAATACAAGAAAAGATTTTAGATATTTTTAATATACAACTGAGTACCTATCCTTCAATCAATTTATTAGGTTGGAGTGATAACTTTTGAAATGTGAGCGTAAGACCGTAAAAACGTATTTTATTCTCTGTATTTAGGAAGTTTAAAATGTGAAGCTGGAAAAAAGTAATGTGTAACGAATATTTCTAAGAACATTTATGCAAAAGAAATTGTTTTTTTGAAGTGTAATTCTTCATGAAACCGTCGAAACGTCAACTGTTGTTTTAAAATTATGTTAATTAATGAATACTTTTTTCAAGACTAATTAGTAATTACATTTTTGTTTGTTTTTACTTTCGTAATTTATGTATATATATATATATATATATATATATATATATATATATATATATATATATATATATATATATTAATAATTTTTATGAATATTTATTATTTGAGTTATAACACTACTATTTATAACCCATTTTCCAAATTTATTACATTTGCAAATTAAATAAAAGAATATGTTTTTTTAAGTGTAAAATTAATTTCAACACTTCGCTTATCAGAAATTTAAAGTTTTAATTTCTACATTATTAAACTTTTGTGTGGACCAGATTTATTTAAAATTTATTAAGTAATGGTTGTAAGAAAAATTACGAGTTTCAGTATTTTTTTTTTTGGAAACTTATAAGTAATTTTACTTGTTTAAATAAGTATTTTAAAGGAAAAACACGTAATTAGTCCTATTTTAAAAGCAATCCGAGTGATTATATGTTTTGTAGAAATTCAATTTAAGATAGAATAATGTTAATCACTTAAATTCGAGTTTGGAGCCTTAAAGTAATGTTATCGTAATTAAAATACTATTTTTTTATTATTTGTATACATTTGCCTTAGATATTTGAAAACATTTTCATGCAAAACCTTATCTAGTAACACAAACCATATTTTCGTGAAATATTTAAAGTATGTTTGATTATAAAAATATTATAAATAAAAATTGTATACTAAGTTTCAGTAACTTTTTTTTATGAAAAAACTATATAATCAATCAAATTACGGATTTAATTATTTTTTAGGTACTGGACACGGAAAAAACGCACATTTTAAAAAGTATAATAGAATAATTATAAATTTAATTAAAAAATCAATATGATATCACATAAAAATAGAACATGAATTTTGGGTATTTATTGATTGTTAGCAAATATATATTCTAACAATTCACTAAGAAAAATCAGTAAGTTTATGTTGTAACGAGGGAAATATATATTTATTAAATTGATTTTAGTTCTAGTTACAGATTTACAGTAACAAAAATTCCCAAATAAAGATATAATAAAATAAATTATAGGAAATTCTATAATAAATTGTGTGTGTGCATTTTATTTGGATATTAAGTAGTGAAAATATATTTAACTTTTTTATAATTGTTTTTGGACTTTAAATGTATTATAAGGTTTATAAATATACTTTAATTATTTCAGCATTCGTTAAACTCTTCGGTTTGTTTAAAATCTGGATGGTTAAGTGTATAGTTTATAAAATGCACATTTTTTAACCAAATTCATATATTCACCAGCAGGTAGGTAGAAATAATTTTGTTGAAATAGGAGTGTGATAATTGAGGAGAGTAATATATTATGTGTTTCTTGCATTCTATTTTATACATATAGAAAACTAACTAAAACTAACTATAACTGTTTTAATATAATATATAATAAGAAAATAATATTTAATTGATAGAAGAATTTAACTAACATAATGAAGAGCAATATAATTACAAGAAAAATGATGAAAAACTATATGAACATACTTTTTAATATGAATATTTTTAAATATAGAAATGTTTTCTATTTAAATGTATTGACATATGTAGATTAGTGCATGTAATATATTTCTCGTGTAAAATTGCTAGATAAAATAAATTTCATTTTTAAGCGAAGTACAATACACAATTTTCTATTCATTTGTTCCCTTTTTTATTTTATTGTTCTATATCTTACCTGACTTTCTTATCTCTCATATTTCTCTATAGATCATTAATGTGCCTCTGTCCTGTATTCTTTATAATAATTCCTTGTAACATGAGAATCATTATCTTCCCAGAGCAAATCATTAATCTCTTTCATTCTCTTATACGGAAAAAAAAGTTATTTCTACTAACTTTTGGACTTTGGGCCATCCATTAATTTCTCAATTCATTCAGAAGTCTCGTTGAAATGGTAATTTTTTCTCTCATTATGAGATTTCTCATTTTATCCCGACTCCATTTTCATGGTTTTAAAAGTTATTGTTACTATATGATATGTATAGCTTTAATTTCTTAAAAATATTTCTTGAGTGACAGAAATTATCTAAATACCCAAGATTAAATCAGATAATTGAGATGATTGGAACCAGAAAATGATAGTGCTGAAATGTAATAAATATAGGATTATTCATAATTTTCTCTATCATTTTGGAGCATTGTAGTGAAAAATTAAGGCGAATTCAGAAAAAAAAATATATGAAAGAATACAGAAACAATTCATTTCAATATTTTACAGGTGTTCTATATGAAAACCCTTAGTCACGCATGATATACATCACTGCGAAAGTACAGTTTCTGCCACATATTACATAACATTCATAATATCAAAGCTTTTGACAGCACTTTTTCAACTCCTAAGTTTAACTCACCCTTTCTCTCTATATGTATTTATATATTTATTTGTTTATTTATATATTTATCTTGGTGGAATTTTCAATCGTTAATGAAATACATTTTAAAGCGCTCAATTGAGTTCAAATTTTATATACATGATTTTATTTTGGATGACAATACAATAATTTAATTATAATTAATAAACATTAATTGATTAAAATTAATTATTTAAAAAATTACAAATACAGCCACGTTGGAGACTTGTGTCAAAATTTTAAAAGATTTTTATCTCACATTTTAAAATATTCAGTTGAACTGAAATTTTATATACACGAATGTTTTGGATGAAAATTTAATATTTTAATGATAATTAATAAAAATTAATTACCTCATTTCAATGTTGTGATTCTGTCATATGTATATACATATTTATATTAATTGTAACTATTTAACAAAAGTAGCTAAAATAAAGTTTTTCTTTGATCTAATTAGGAATTGTGACTTAATTTTTTTATATTACTTGTTATACTTTCTTTGTTATCCATGTTATCCGAAAACTTGATCTTTTACAGGTGATCCTTGTTTTCGTACTCCTTTTGCAGCATGAGGCAGCAGAACTGCATGAAAGGATAGCGCGTGCTGTCAATAACGTTGATAGAATGTAGTTGACTAGAATGAGGCAGGAATTGGACTATGGCATTGATGTATGCAACGTTGTTAAGGGTGATCCCATGACGTCCATTAGTGTGGGAGAGTCGGTAGGAAGATGCGCTGAATTACTAAATATAGAAAGCAAAAGCGAGGTAGACGAGATACGAGAAGACTTTAAATAATCAGATCACTTACGTCTAGACAATGTCTTCTAATTCTTATCGACCTAATCTAATTTGATTCCTAATTGACAAATCATCAACTTTAATATTACAATAATTAGCTGCGAAGTATCCACATCTTAAAAATCACGTTCACTCAGTCACTGCTAACAGTTAGCAGTCTAATATCTCTCTCTTTCTAACCAGAAAAGTTAATCTTGATATATACAATTCATAATTTGGATACTCACATCTTCTTCGGAGGGAAGATTTTTCTTCAATAATTTTTAAATACCCAATATTTCCCAAGAGATTATTATTTGAAAGAACGCAGATTTTACATATAGAATTCCTGAAAAATAAGTAAATAAAGCTTGATTTTTTCTGTATTCTTTCATATTTTCTTTTTAGCTGTATTTATCTTAGTTCTTTCATTACAGAACGGACAGCAAATCTTTAAGCGGAACTAAGAATAACCCTTTAATGTGGACTTTGAAGAGTGTTTTATATATAAAAAGTGGAATTAAACAATCTGACTCCTTACCGATTACAATACTGAGTTAAATCTTAAAAAACATATTGGATAGAATTTCTAATTAAGTTATCGACAAAACTCTCTTACATATGTAAAGATTCATTCGAAAATGTGTAGATCCTGCTTGAATAAAAAAACCCATAAAAACGTCATTGCCAGACCCATTTAATTGAACACAAGTTTAAAGCTTGAAAAATCAATCTACTAAAACAACTTTAACTAAAAATATGAAATTAATATTAAAATTATAGGGATAATATTTAAAAGTTATGTTGTAAATTCCTCTATTATTAAACTTATGGCAGAAAAAAAAGGTTTTTTGGAATCTATTATTGTTAAGAGCTACATAATCACCATATATAGTTTGAGAAGGGTGGTAATAAAATAAATCAAGTATATTATTCAAAAATATGTAGCACATTATTTCTATTAATACAAGCATCTTTCTGATCTAAAATAACAGTGTACTTAACCTAATTAAATATTTGTTTAGACAGATAAATATAGTTAAATTAATTGGATATTTTTCATAAAAACTGTATCAGCATTGTGGATTTTCTGAAGCTCAAGAGATATGGTCATATGAGCTAATATTCTAATAACACTCAAACACACACATATTCACCCACACACTCCCAAACATATATATAGAGAGAGAGAGAGAAAGAAAAGACAGCTATAGATATAGATATATTAATTTATTAAATCACTGATAGATTGATAGGTAGATAGATAGATGGATGGGTAGATAAATAGGTAGATAACAGACAAAAAGATGGAACTTATAATATAATAATTTATTTCTGACAAATATAGTGGATGAGAAGGAAGAAAAAAAGAAATTATAGAAAAAGGAAATAATTTGTTGTGTGTATTTTTAAAACAAACGTATCAATGTACCAAGAAAATCAATAATAATCAATCTCTACGTGAAAAATGTTACTTCCAATGCTTAAAAAAATTGTTTGGAATTGTTAAAAAGTGACCAGAAATAATATCGCTCTCATTTTTATTAACTACTCAAATATTTATTTACTAGTAAGTTAGTCAACAAATAAAAGCACATTGCGCAAGCTTATATTAGTATATTTTTTACGCTTAAAATATTTTACAAATCTTTTCAATCATGCTCATTCCTTATATTATTATGAACTTGATGTAAAAAAATGAATTCCACAAACCTGTGAAGTTACTATGATTATTAAATTTCGTAATGACCAAATTTAATTTATTATTAACAAACAGTAAATCTGTTAATACAAAGAAAATCCATCCACTACAAAGATTCTGTTGTTTATAAATATATTTTAAAATAAGTTTAACCCATTTCCTTGGGTTGAAAATATTCAAAATTTAATCATGCACTGATGACTGTACTAGGGTAGGTTCATTTCTCGACAGAAATATGAAATACTACATATTTAAAACGTTCGCAAAAATGGTCTTTCATGCAATCAAAATTCTTCGTTTAAAAAATAATTACTAATCTGATTCCCTCTAATTTCTTCTTAAATTTATGAAAGAACTAAAACTTCTTACAGATTAAGATGTATTTCACTGAATATGTAATACAAGGATAATAAACTGAGAACTTTATGGATAATAAACTGAGAAATATCGAAAATAAAAGGATTTAAAAAATAATTAACTCATTAAAACTAATATATAGTAATAAAAAATATTTTTATAATTATTCAATAAAATCAAATCCTAATTAGCTATCAATAAAAAATAGTACATTTAACCCAGAGAAAAAAACAGATACATGTCATTATTTTTGAAATACTGCACATATCTCAGATAAATATTCGTAAAAAATATTTTTTAGTTCTTTTATCATAATGAATAGGTGGTCTTGAAATCGTTAATTTTTTTAATAATATGTTATGAAACTAAAATACTCACATTTTAAAAACACATGTACTTCTGCGCGCCGTCTGGCGCACCAAATTCAACATCTTTTATGGAATCAATTGTGTACAATGGAAATTATTACAAAACAAAGTATTTTCCCTTTAAATATAAAAAAAAATTATTCAATTACTTCTAGGTAAATATTATATATTTAACATCAATTATAAATCCGAATTAAAACTAATTATAATTTGAGCAACTTATGATGCTTACTTAAAATTGTACTATTTTTATAACTAAAAAATTGAACAAGTTTAAAATTTCAAGGTTTCTTGCGACAAAATGAAATAAAAATTGACCCTTAATTCAAATTATATTTTGTCAAGAAGCTTATTTTTTACAAATCAAAAACTATTACATATGATTAAATTCATGAAAAGTAACTAAAAATGACGAAAAGGGGGGCGCCAGTATTGAAAGTCTATTAAAATTTTTATATAGTAAATTTTATATTATTCAATAAAAATCGTAATAGTCTTTACAGATTCAGATATGTTTTGTAATTTTTTTAATAGTTGTGAAACTAAAATACTCGATTTTAAAATGTTTTATTTGCATATTTTCTAAAAAATAGTAAATCAATTATGTTGCGTATGAGACAAAAATTTCAAGGTTTCTACAAAATGAAATAAAATTAATTCAAATTATTTGCAAGAAGCTTATTTTTTACAAATCAAAAACTATTACATATGATTAAATTCATGAAAAGTTTTGAATCTATTTTTCAAATTGTCTATTATTTTTTAGTTGCCTTTTAGCAAAAAAAAATGAGACAACAAGGAATTTAAGCTCATTTTATTTTGCATGATAATTTTGATAATTTTTTTTCAAATAAATAAAATACTATCAAAACTGCAATCTCTTACAATAGAAATATTTGTGAACTGGTGTTTAAATACATTTTTCTCAAACTTCTTTGATGGCACAAACGTAACGTTTTAGAAGTTCTTGAAAATATTATTATGTTTTTTATACAGCTACTTCCCTTATCTGTCTTCATGTTTTTTTTAATGTTTCATTTTAAATTAATATCTCGTGGAGAAACAATTTATGTAAGCATCTTAAGATTATAAAAAGAAGATCGTGAGGCAGATTGTTTCCCTTGATAGGAAAACCTTTAAAATAAATCAAATGAAGAAGCCTAGTCTTAAAACTTCAGTTGCAATATAATTTAAATTTTTTTCGGTACTTGATTTTTGACGTTTATTGAAATACACATAATTGGATTATACTAACTTAAAAGAATAGAGTAATAATAGTAACTTCGAAATGTAAATGGATCATCAAGTTTGTTGCAAGATATATTTTAGTTTTTGCAAAACAGCAACCATTAAATGCAGTTGCCTGAAATGTACTAACTCAAGTTTAGAACACAATAACTCAAGTTGAATTAATTACAAAGCTCAGTTAGTTAATTTATCATCACTTTCTGCTTCTTACAACAAATCGTAGTTTCTTAAAATAGAAACAAAAATACAAATATGTGTAATAAAACCATCGTTTTTTCTTCGCACTAATTTATATACTATAAATCAAAATAAGTTTGATCTGTTATTAAGTTTTAAAACACACTCTTAGAACTAAGAATTTGATTCTCATTTAAAAAGGACGTTTAAATAATGAGCCATCTACCAAAAATTATTAAGTAGCTAAGACAATGTTCATCATCAAGTTAGAATAAAAAAATATTTTCAATGCTTAGTACTGAAAATTAAATATTATCCATGTTGATAAAAGCAGAGAGCAACAGTAGTAAAAACTGACACCAGTGGTAAAAGTATATAATAGAAATTTTATTTATAACACTACTTATATTCCATACCTGATTGATGACATGACGAAATCATTTCGATTTCGATTAAAATTAAATAACATGTCAATAAGTCAACAAGGGAAGTGCTGGGTCAAAATCAAAGTGGTTATTGTTCATTTGTATCACCTAAAATGGGTAGGTTTGTACCTGAAGTACGAGAGAATTAAATTTTCCTCACAATCTACATAAATCATTATTCAGGAATTTAAAGAGTCCATAACATTTCCTCAAATGATTCATTATATTTACCCATGAGAAATATTGATTACTTATTATTTATGTGCACCCTTTAAAAACAACCTAATATACCATTGGAAAATGATATCACATATCTGGTTAACATATATTTGCAAAGATTAAGGTAACTCACTCACTTACTCATCACGAGATGCCTGGAACTATTACAGTAACTAAGGTAATAAATTACGAAGTAATAAATGAATGGGATGGGCTTTTATTATTGCTGAAACAATTGAAGGTTTGATTTGAGAAATGGATTGAACCTTTGATATCAAAGTTTAGCTCAATCAGTTAAGCTCTCCAAGAAGTATGCTAGGTTAAATTTTTGATCATTGATGTAGCAACAGTGCTTCACAGGCATTAACGACTGACTTTGTAACTCTGAGTCATGGTCAAATTACAAGAACTGAAACTGATCCGGCTCTCCAGTTAGTATATTTATTTTCCATAAACCTCAAAAGATTCAATTTGTATTAGTGTCCCTATATGGTGATGCTCAAGCAGCATAAGAACGCAAATGGAAATGTTCGACCTCATAGCAATATATTATCTTTATTTCATACACTAGCCATTAAATAAAAGTAGTTACTATGTGTGTGTGTTTGTTTTTGCAAAACATTTTAATAAATAAGAAAAAGTTCTTAAAATTTGAGAAGGTTACCACATGATGTGTAATTGAAGCTAATGAATATGATGTTAATATTTTCGTTATGCGTTCTTATGTTAATGATTTAACAGTCGAACAAAATTTTGATGACGCGTGCACAGAATCACTGAACGTACCTGATGTATTCTAAATATAGAAAAACAGACATCCTTGTCTTCTCCGGGATTCAGACCTTGTCCCACTGGGACAGTATTCAGCGTTACTAATCACTATACGGGATGGAGAAAAATTATACCGGGCATAATTTGAAAAGCACATTAAAAATGTGAGGGGAATTTTAAAAATATTAAATTATTTTGAATTTAAGAATCTTCATATTAAGCATTATGTGTTTAAAAAATAACACCAAAAAATTTGTCAAAAATGCATCGAATTCTTAATTCTTAACTCGAATAAGTATTCTGAAGTTCGATAATTTTACCACAACAAATAAACTAAACTCAGTGGCACAAAAGCCCATGAGGGGCAAGATCTACTGTGCCTAACTCAATTTTCGGAAACTTAGGCGCAGAGGTGTATGTACAGATGTTCCGGTCAGATAGTCAGTCTGGCGCGAAACACCCAGTGTTTAGTTCCCAAGTAAGTTTGCTAATCATTTATAAACCCACTAATGTAATGAAAGGCTGAGTCAAACTATACTTATCCCGGGATTTGAATCCTAGATCCGTGGAGTTGAAGCAAGATACACTACCACTCAGTCACTGGGGTTCAATTATAATGCATACTTTTTTTGTTGAAGAAAGATGTTTTAAAATTTATTTTTTCGATTGCACATTCCTGCTCATCTAATTTCAATAAGTCATCAAATTTGTGAACTTGGGCACCTTGATGTTTTTGTCTAATTCTGGTACAACTAAAATGATCATACTGTATGAGTGTAAATGAATGTTCAATCTATTGATGCCCTAGTCCTCAAGTTGACATGACGTGGAAATTTTAAGTGTAGATTGCCAGTTTAGTTATCGACCTCGTCACTTGAACAAGATTCGTTGTAAATAACCCTAGAATAGTTTCTGAGTGAAGTATTAAAATGAGATCAATCTAAGCTCAATGATCACAAACTGCTGCATAAGAGTTAGATAGAGTTAAAGAGTTATTTTTACGTCGCGTTATCAGACAACACAAGGGTCATTGAGGATGGACCTCGTAATTTTTAGTCTCGGTCAAGTGACAAGATTGACATATAAGCTGACATCCACTCTTTTATCTACCACATAACGCCAATGGGAGGCCATTGAACCTCGACAAACTTAAACTGCATCAGCCCTCTCTACAAATAGAGTCAAGCTACTGTTTGAACCCGATTTTAATTATATTATCTATGGTAGAATGTGGTATTTAGAGTCAAACTTTCTTACAATTTTTAGAAATATTTTAAGTTAATATAAGTAATACACTCTTGACTAAGTACTTGAGTTCGTTATCTATTTTTCAGGTATTTGCGCTTTAAATATCTTAGAATTTATTTTTTAAATACTCTTGATCAGTGGTTGAATATCAAAAGCCATAAAAGTAAAGACTCTTCGAGATATAAAAGTTTAGTTAGTGAATTTATACGTTAAAGTAGACTTACTTTTATAAACGTTAGATAATTAACTTTATCTTTTTTTTAAGAATATAAAATGAATTCGAGATAAACAGTTCCCTCCATTAAGTCACAAAAGACTCTTTTCGAATAAATACAAATCATTCGAGACAGAGCTTTCACGCTTGAAGTCGAAATTAAGAAATCAACTGCTTAACAACCATTAAATTTGTAGCTTATCTAATTATTTCTTCAACATTACATCACGAAGTGTAATTTCAAGTGTCAATTCAAGTTTAAACTGTTTATACTTTAAAGAAGAATAAAGCTCTTTGTTTGAAATTCTTTTAAATATAAATCCGTCTTGTGTGTTAGTATTATAAGACTACTTACAAATCGCAACTATGGGTAACTACTAAACTTTTTCTGGCTAATGTTACATAAAATAGTAGCAGTAACACTTTTTCGAAAGTTTTGTAAAAAATTCTATTTTCTTGAGTCTTAAATATACACAATGATTAATTTTAAAAGATCATTTGTAGATTTCTTTTCAGCTTACTTGTTTTCCCGTTGATTATTAATATTAAAAATATCATTTTTTTTCATATTTTATAGCATTGTTCAAGTTCGCATGTCGATATTCTTTAATCATTTATCAAGTTATTGTGTACGTCCATATCAAGTCAAATATATGTCAAGGTTAGAATGACTTATTTAAGCTTAAATAACTTGATCTCATTTTTTTTCTCCATTTTTATGAATGTAAGAATAAATGGTCAGCCAAATACCAGAAGAGGTACTTATTCGGCATTACATGCTTTTTATGTTTCACCATGATAGTAACACAAGGGTTGCTACCCAAAACATTTGCGATGTTTATTAAAACGCATTAAACGTTAATAAATACCAAAGAAGATTTGTCTGAAGTTCAAATCCGGTATTTCTATCTTTCCGACTGTTACCGATCAGGAAGTCCAACAACTTCAGACAATATGTTAAGAGCGAAATTGGAAGTATATTCATGCCAGATAACCAAAACACTACAAACACTTTTAACCAACATTGAACTACTAACAATTTTTTTTTGCTGTATATTGGCAAAGTAAGCAGATCAGGTATTTGTGTCCCGTATAACCTGTTTTAAAAAAAACAAAGCTAACCAATCAATGCAGCTTATTACTTCAGTGGCAAAATACGAAAGCATTTTTTGATCTCTCGATCACTGGAGATAAAAATGAGGTCTTTATAATAATCCAAAAAGCAAAAGATTGTAGCTTTCTCCCCAAAAAGAACTTTTTTGGGGTGTTTTCGCCAGGTGACTCATTTTGAGGTGAGGAAACTTGGATAAAGGGGAAGAGATACAGACCTGTATAGTGAAAAATTCGATCGAGTAAACCAATCTTTATTTCAAAAGAATCCAGTGGTTATCAACACAAAAGGTGTTATTCTGCAACACGATTATGCAACACTGCACTGTGCAAGAGGAACCCCCAGAAAATTAATGATATAATACGGGATGTACTGCCTCACTCGAAATTTCGTCGTTATGTTTGACGTAAAAAAATTTGAAAATCAGGATGATATCCAAAATACCATCTCTGGATATTTCGCTTGAAATACAATAGATTCTTATGAATCCGGTATTAACATTTGTGCACTAGATGGGAGAGGGTTATTGATTACCCGCGCGGGTGATTACATTATTGATTAAAAACAAGTAATATAAAAAAATTATGTCAATTCCTACTTAGATCAACAAAGAAAATTTTTATTTTGGCTGCTTTTTATTAACTAGTTATAATTAATATAAATATGTATATACATATAACAGAACAGAACAGCTCAACTGAATACTTTATTACGTGAGAAAAAAATATTTTCAAGTTTTGACACAAGTCGGCAGAAGGGTCGCTAAGTCGCCAAAAATGATGTCAACGTGGTTGTATTTGTAATTATTTAAATCATTAGTTTTACTCGAATAATTTTTACTAATTATTATTATATTATTATATTGTCATCCAAAATAATCCTGTTTATAAGATTTCAGCTCAATTGAGCGCGTTAAAATGTATTTTATTAACGATTGAAAATTCCACCAAGATAAATAAATAAATATATATATTTAGATTGTGAGCTAATAGTATAGAAATTGAATAAAAACTTGGTGAAAATTTATCAATTTGAATTTAATGTAGGAAAATGACATTGCTCTTTGGTATCCCTACTATTTTAGAGGCTATTTGGTTTATATTCCATTTATTTTTTTTATAATGTTAATAATTAAGTCATTTAAAAAAGCAAGTTACCGTTTAACGTATACCATGCTACTTTTTGTCCCATATAACATGCTACCATGGTACTCTTTTTACTTTTGAGTATTCAACAAGTAGCTGTTTCTAAGTTTTAATTAAATTTTATTATGTATTACTGTGCATAATATAGAATAGATTGCTCGTTAGTTAAAAAAAACATGCGAAGCATTGCAGGAGATTATAATTCCAGGATATGTATTGCAAACGATGTATTCTGAAGATAGAAATAATGTAGAAAATATATTAATTTGGAATATTATTTGTGACAAAATAATAGTAATATCATTTACGATATCATAAGTGTTTGATACAGTATTCGAATGTTTTAAGATTACAATAATACATAGGAGTACAGGAATGAAAATTTTTCCAATTCTGGAGAAAGTTTTTTTCGAAACAACGTAAACTGAATATATGCCTGAAATGCAATTTTTGAAAAAAATGTGTTCCCCCCGAAAAAAAAAAGGATACAGAGAGCGGGAAAATTTCAATACGATATGAAGGAATCACACATGTATGAGAAACATCTCATAATACAGATAGTTACATATAGATAGCTTTTTCTATTAAAACACAGTATGTAGCATTTTGTTTCCTTTGGAAATATTGAAAGTGGAAACAGTTTACACATCAGTCGTCTTCGACTGATCAAACATAAAAAAATCTCGAACATGACTGAAATACTACAAAGATAAATATTAGTTATGCCGAATTGTGAAGAAGAAAGTAAATATAACTACACGTTACACTGCAAAAGTCACCTTATATTTCTTAACTGAACCATATTTAGCAACTTACGCCCTTTCAGCTGAGACATTTGATTTGATTTTTTTTTTCATTTTAACACTTCACGTATCATTTTTATTTCATTTCTAAAAATCTCATTCATTCTTTTTTTTTTTTATTTTACGACTGAAAACTACTTTCACTTTGATTAGAGATAAGTGAATAAAAATACTACCCTGTATAGTTTTGATGGAAAATAATATAATATATCATTTTATAAGAATACATTCTTCGAAGAAAGAAATACAGTTACATGTGACAAATAATTAAGTTGCTTAGATGTCTTAAACTCTATACTTTTTTAAACAAAAGTACACGATTTAGATGGAAACTATTATAGGAGGATTTCCAAATCATTGCACGTTTGTGCATATGATAATGCGTATTACCTTTTCGAAAAGTAAGTTCAAGTTTGTACAAATGCAATGACAAAGCAACGAGTCATAGAAATTTTTTATATGAGTATTTAACTGTGCATCAGGGTTATAATATAATTCTGGATAGTAAATCTAGACTCTTTATTTTAATCAGTATATGTCCAGAAGACCATCAATACTTATGAACAGGATACTTTTTGAAACTGGAAACGTCCTTAAAACTATTCAACTTATGACAATACAGTTCTAACCTAATCAAACCTGAGACTTCTCTAACCGGACTTGAAGATTTGCATGCATCATGAATCAAATGTATAACATTTAGATTGAGACAGTTTTAAAAATCTAGACATCAACCATTAGTTACATTGACAATTTTTGTATGAGTGAAACGTGTGATGATTAAGAAATATTAATTCGACATGTGGTACCAATCAGCCAGCAGCTTTGTTTTCTGGTTCTATTATAGCTAAAGAGATGTTGTGGTTGTTCTGATGTAAGCATTCATTGCTGTTCATCCATTTTTGTCTATATCCTTTAATACGTGTTGCCTCAATATCGAGTAATTCCTCGATTGGTCCATTCCACATTTGCAATTAAAAGATATAGCATTTTTCAAACACTGGAAAAAGTTCTAAATGAACATACATTTGTAAGAAAATCCGTTGCCTGTATACGACAGACATCTTTATATTCTGCTTTAAAATTCTAATCCACGATTGTAGAACTCACAGTTATGATGCACAGATAATCTGTTTATTCTTTCTTCCGAGATTAAATTTTAATCTTTTTCATGCTCGGAGGAAGCATATTTTTCAATAAAACGTCATTATTGTTTGACATTTTACATGTGTGCAATGGTTTTTTAACTACATAATAAGTTATTGCATATAAGCAAATTTAATTTCCATTTTACTACTATTCTGTAAGCGTCTTTGGCAGGAACACATTGTTATGTGCATGCTATTTTAAATATCTCATTGTATACTCCATATTTCCTATTATTGAAAACAATGGTTCTCAATTTCGTAAACCTTGCAATTATCTCTCCGTATGAAGACTTCATAAAATATACAAGCAGTTATTGCTTATTTAAGGGAAATTTCTGTATACTTAATTCATTGGAAATCTTAAAAATTAATCTGCTTAATGTATTTTGGACAATATATATATATATATATATATATATATATATATACATTTAGTTTTATTTATTTACGACATTAACCGTTGTAAATTTAAGAGCTATTATTTCGAAGAAATTACGAAAATTTATTCAAAAATGTTTCAAAATTTACTCATAAAGCCTTTTTCAGTAACATTTTATGGATTATTTTACTTAAAGATACAATTATTAAACTTGAAACAGTTCGCTTACGTTCATTATTAACTTTAATTTCTCTTAATTTGTAATATACAGGTTTATTATTATTATTAGTAGTATTATATATATATATATATAATTATAAATGCAATTACTTCCCTTTCTAAGATCTTGAACATGGATTTGTAAAATTTAATCTGGAACGCTTTTAAACTTCTGTAGGTCACCCCTTAGAATACAGAAAATTTTCGCGGAAAAAAAATTCTGCATAGAAAACACACAAAATTACTAAGCATGAAAGAAAGTTAAAGTGTATTCATATGGAGGTTTCAAAGCTGTTCTCTATATGCTTTTCATTATAGTTTTTTATAACCTTTGTGATAAGCAATATTTTTAAAGAAACTTTTGGGAATATTTACTGACAAAATAACACACATTAACATATTTTATATTACATATTTCTTAAGCTCTAATATACTTAGTGAAAATATATACTTGTTTTTACGTATAAAAATATCATTTTATAACGTAATAAAGTGTTTCTAGTGGGCGTTTTATATTTTTAATTTGTATTTAAAAAAACTATGCATTTAGACGTTAAGAAAAGCTTTTTTGTCTCTATAAAATTGGCAACAAAATTTAAAAAAGAAATTGAAACAAATACATAATACTGACATGGGATTATAAAAGGTTTATTATTTTGATATAAAGAGGTTTTAGGTTGTTTTAGCAGTATAAATGTTTAAGATTTAGATTTTAAATCTTTAAATGCGTTTTTCTCCGAAACAGATTTTTCCATATCTTATCGCATGGCAAACATGATATCTCAAAAAGTCCTTGAGATAATTACATGAAATTAAGCATCATTGTTTATTGTTATAGTATGCATGTTGTGCACTAGAGAATGAGAAAAACACTATATTTACCTTTTTTATAATTGTTTTCTTTGTGATAAATGCAAACTTTCGAAAAAATTTCCTTTAGTGCACTTTTTGACCCCTTATTTTGTGATAAATTGAAATTATTCAAAGATGATAGAGCAAAACATAGGTAAACGCTTTCTGAATAAAATTCAGAGTTTTTTTTATCTTATGCATTGGAATTTATTCTACAGTGTTTACCGTGATGTGCAAAAAATGCCTTATTTTAACCTAAAATTGTCAATTTTCTTACAAAATCATATTGAAAATTTTTTCTCCTTGTCACTTTTATAAATTTTCAGTTATAATCAAACAAAAAAATCAGTTTAAAAATGAACTTTCAGCATTGTTTCGAAAAAAATGTTCCCGCAACTAGTCAGGCACCTTAAAAGTTTAAAGAAAACAAAAGAAGACTCCATCAGCAACTCACTTTATACTGAACATAAATGTCCAACATTTGTCTGTACTCAGATTGGAACTCTTCTTTAGTCAATTTTTTTCTAAAATTCTTCTGTTACTAAACGTTATGTCGCAGAAAATAAGTCTTACAATCTTTCGTATCGACATCTGGTGAAGAGACAAAAGGAATTCTCATCGTAAAAATAAAATACCAATGAAATGTTAAGATTACGGAGGAAAAACAGGAAAAAGAGCTGATTTAGTTTCAGTCTAGTGCCAATAAGCTGTATATTATTTCTTTTCTTCTCGGATTACTTTTTATTATAGTGACGGATTTTAGTTTGCGGTTAAAATTGCTTGTCTTCGGAAACGAATTGACACTGAAGGGAAACTATTATTTTTCAAAAACAAAATAGAGAGTTGTGAGAGTGAAACACAATTAAAAGAAGACAAACTATATTGTAAATGAATTACTAAAAATACTCTGAATTGATTTTTTGTGTCCATTGTATCCATTTCTTGTTAACAACCGTATTGTTATAAACAGTTCTAAATTATCTCCATCCATGAAAGTGATTTGCTTATGTCTAAATTGAAACTGTGACAA